>CM023142.1:1015000-1310000 GCA_013133815.1 Cromileptes altivelis | reverse complement strand
CTGTGACGTAATAGGTCAACGGGAAAAAGGTCCAATACTAACAAGCTGAAAGGGGGCATATCTCCACCTATCGTAGAGGAGTCGCACATACTTGGCTCAATAAATGGATTCCCCTCCCGTGCTTGTATACTGGGACAAGGACAGTAGGCCAGTTAGATGTCCTCGTCCAGCTGGGACTGGAGCTCCTCTTCATTGTGCATGTTACTGACACTGCAGAGCTCCAGAGTTTTTAACTCATTCCTGTCCCCACAGACTGATACATGTTCAGAGATAATTAACAAACGGCTCCTCTGTTGTCTTAAAGGGAAAAAGTTTTTTTTTTTTTAAATAAATGTAGGTTTTCCAGTGTGTTTTTAATACTCAGTGAGCTCCTAAACACATTTCTATCTTTGATTTTTTTTTAACTCGTAATAAGTTCAGTTCATGTTTTATCCTTTTTATGAAAAGCGTCTCAAAAAAAAAAAAAGTAAAATCACTGTGATGTGGTTTTCTACTGTGACTTTTGACTCTGTGACTCTGTGAGGCTTCATCATATGGTCCCGCTGTGTTTTCCAGCTGATACCTCCCAGTTCTCCCAGTTCCAGTCATCTGCTTTTTTCAAGAAATTTTTCAGGATAAGATAAAAAAAATTATTTCATGTGTTGAAAGTTGTAAACATCAGTGACAGAAGTTCTGACAGTGACTAACTGTGGGAGGAAAAACTTCAGGGAGTCACCTGTCAGATGAGACCACACATGTATGTGTACTTAAGACGGACCAAGAACAGGGGCCTGTATCGTGAAGCAGGATTAATGTCTTAGCGAGGTAACTTCAGGGTTAAACCTGGGTTTTTGGTCTCAAGAAGCTGGTTCAGTTCTTATTGGGGTAGATCACCATGGTAACTCACTCTGAACGGCTATCCTGCTCCGGAGCAGGGTAAGTTCAGGGTTGAATCTGATCCTATAAAAAGCACCACCCACTGGACAATCAGCTGTTGATGGCTGACAGAAATGCAGCCCAGTCATGACGGGAAGTTTAATTCATTTGACTGATTTTGATTTGAAAGTTTATTTTGAACATTAAAAATAAAAGAAAGCAACAAAGACAGACAATGAAAAGATTGTTCAAAAAGGAGTGGAAAGAAGTGGAACTTTCATCCCACCCCTTCATAAGAAAGAAACTGATCATTTGCGGACACTTAATAGCACCATTAATTAGTGCCAACATTTTGTTTTGTTGGAGGAAATGATCCCTGTTAAAGATAATGGGCCTAACTGACAGCTTTGCTGCTGGAAATGTGGAAAGTAGCCTATCATGTCTACACTTCATGGTGTTTGAGGGATTTTCCTTTTTGTGTTTTAAAGAGGGACACTAGGTATATTTCTGTGCAGCTGTTAATTTCTAACACAGCTCAACATCAGGATGATTTTATTCAGACTATCAGTTTGGTGTTGATATGATTTAATTGTGGCGTCAGCTTTAAGCTTTATTGTAGCATATATAACGTTATGACAAAGAAGACCAGTTTATCAGACGCAATGATGTTAGACGATAATTGTAATACACGCAATTCATCTGTGCAGCATTGATTTCATGGGATTCAAGGGTGTGATCAGTGTCCAATGTACAGGTACAGGTACTGTAGCTACTTGAACCAGTGATGAGTCATTTAACCTACACATCATTTTATTTGCTGCCTTGTTTTGTCTTGATTTTTCCCTCTCTCCTCCTCTATTTCTTCTTTCCTCACCTGTTTCTTTTTCTTCTCTATTATGTGATTTCATTGATGTTTTGACAGGGGAATTTCTTTGATAAGCTCTTAGTGGCTTCTAACCTCTCCGGCACTTTTCTTTTTTTAATCTTGTAAATTTTATACTGTGTATTTTTAATATTATGCAAATAAACTAATCTAAACTAAAAATAAACATTATTCATCCCGTTATGCGTTGCCACGCATGTTTCCTCCTCCTGCAGCTGCCACGGTGTTGGCCTTTTCTCTAATGTTGCTTTTCTCCTCCTCATATTTTAGTAGAATTAATCTCTGAACATTTCAGTCCAGCACCTTTGGAACCAGCAGTAAGCCTTCAGACATGGTACCTAGACCCTGGGTGTGTTCAGACAGTCCTCTTAAATGTGGGCGGGGTTGTTGTCACTCACTGCTCCGTCCAGCACTCGCTGTATTTCCTCATCAGCGGTGACACAGATGGAAGTCTGCACCTGGTTTATCGTCCACAGAACGAGGCTGCACGCCCACATTTTCACAACAAAATACAACAGGCTGCAGTGAGAGTCTCTCTCCATGGGATATTTAAAAATAGCAGCTTTGTGCATTTAGTCCTTCTCAGGCAAGCTCAGGGGTTTAGTGTTGCTGTAGCCCACAGGAAGTGAGGATTAGAATATATGACCTTCACATAATCCGCTCCAAATCAATCTATATTTTTAAAGTCATTACTAAAAGTGTGTGTCATATAAAAACTAAAGTGATGGTCAAAGTTGTCACAGTGAAATTTAAGGTGTGCTGATGGATTCACGTCATCAACTCATGCATTGAGTAACATTACAAGTTAACGTTCCACCTTAAAAGTTGCCGGCAGTCGGCCCAGTGAATGAAGTGATTTTTTTCTCTTTCATTTTACAGTTGTAGTTTACTGATGTATGAACAGAGGTTACATAAAACCAGACTCAACAGCACAGACCAAATGTACAGAGCTGTAAAGTTGTCCACCATGGTAGCAGTTAGCTGCTAGCTAACCGTAGCTAACTCGTTTGTCCATTGTTTGGTCTGTGACGTAATAGGTCAACGGGAAAAAGGTCCAATACTAACAAGCTGAAAGGGGGCATATCTCCACCTATCGTAGAGGAGTCGCACATACTTGGCTCAATAAATGGATTCCCCTCCCGTGCTTGTATACTGGGACAAGGACAGTAGGCCAGTTAGATGTCCTCGTCCAGCTGGGACTGGAGCTCCTCTTCATTGTGCATGTTACTGACACTGCAGAGCTCCAGAGTTTTTAACTCATTCCTGTCCCCACAGACTGATACATGTTCAGAGATAATTAACAAACGGCTCCTCTGTTGTCTTAAAGGGAAAAAGTTTTTTTTTTTTTAAATAAATGTAGGTTTTCCAGTGTGTTTTTAATACTCAGTGAGCTCCTAAACACATTTCTATCTTTGATTTTTTTTTAACTCGTAATAAGTTCAGTTCATGTTTTATCCTTTTTATGAAAAGCGTCTCAAAAAAAAAAAAAGTAAAATCACTGTGATGTGGTTTTCTACTGTGACTTTTGACTCTGTGACTCTGTGAGGCTTCATCATATGGTCCCGCTGTGTTTTCCAGCTGATACCTCCCAGTTCTCCCAGTTCCAGTCATCTGCTTTTTTCAAGAAATTTTTCAGGATAAGATAAAAAAAATTATTTCATGTGTTGAAAGTTGTAAACATCAGTGACAGAAGTTCTGACAGTGACTAACTGTGGGAGGAAAAACTTCAGGGAGTCACCTGTCAGATGAGACCACACATGTATGTGTACTTAAGACGGACCAAGAACAGGGGCCTGTATCGTGAAGCAGGATTAATGTCTTAGCGAGGTAACTTCAGGGTTAAACCTGGGTTTTTGGTCTCAAGAAGCCGGTTCAGTTCTTATTGGGGTAGATCACCATGGTAACTCACTCTGAACGGCTATCCTGCTCTGGAGCAGGGTAAGTTCAGGGTTGAATCTGATCCTATAAAAAGCACCACCCACTGGACAATCAGCTGTTGATGGCTGACAGAAATGCAGCCCAGTCATGACGGGAAGTTTAATTCATTTGACTGATTTTGATTTGAAAGTTTATTTTGAACATTAAAAATAAAAGAAAGCAACAAAGACAGACAATGAAAAGATTGTTCAAAAAGGAGTGGAAAGAAGTGGAACTTTCATCCCACCCCTTCATAAGAAAGAAACTGATCATTTGCGGACACTTAATAGCACCATTAATTAGTGCCAACATTTTGTTTTGTTGGAGGAAATGATCCCTGTTAAAGATAATGGGCCTAACTGACAGCTTTGCTGCTGGAAATGTGGAAAGTAGCCTATCATGTCTACACTTCATGGTGTTTGAGGGATTTTCCTTTTTGTGTTTTAAAGAGGGACACTAGGTATATTTCTGTGCAGCTGTTAATTTCTAACACAGCTCAACATCAGGATGATTTTATTCAGACTATCAGTTTGGTGTTGATATGATTTAATTGTGGCGTCAGCTTTAAGCTTTATTGTAGCATATATAACGTTATGACAAAGAAGACCAGTTTATCAGACGCAATGATGTTAGACGATAATTGTAATACACGCAATTCATCTGTGCAGCATTGATTTCATGGGATTCAAGGGTGTGATCAGTGTCCAATGTACAGGTACAGGTACTGTAGCTACTTGAACCAGTGATGAGTCATTTAACCTACACATCATTTTATTTGCTGCCTTGTTTTGTCTTGATTTTTCCCTCTCTCCTCCTCTATTTCTTCTTTCCTCACCTGTTTCTTTTTCTTCTCTATTATGTGATTTCATTGATGTTTTGACAGGGGAATTTCTTTGATAAGCTCTTAGTGGCTTCTAACCTCTCCGGCACTTTTCTTTTTTTAATCTTGTAAATTTTATACTGTGTATTTTTAATATTATGCAAATAAACTAATCTAAACTAAAAATAAACATTATTCATCCCGTTATGCGTTGCCACGCATGTTTCCTCCTCCTGCAGCTGCCACGGTGTTGGCCTTTTCTCTAATGTTGCTTTTCTCCTCCTCATATTTTAGTAGAATTAATCTCTGATCCTCACATGAGAAATACTTTTTCCCCTCACATACGGCGCTCTGTGAGGACGCTCAGTGACGCTCAGTGACGCTGCGCTTCTCTCATGATTGTGATTGGTCCGTTGTGTGCACGTTCACGGCTCTTGATAAAGCAACTCTGGGTTGAGTTACCGAGTTGATATCCAGCGTCGTGATACCGATTATCCTGATTGCCATTGTTAGGGTTAGTCAACCCAGGATAGGTCTGGGTAACCCAGGAAAGGTTGATCTCGCTTCGTGATACAGGCCCCTGCTTCCAGTTTACTCTGGGTCTGACGTACACCCATTTCCCACAGTCATGGGCTGAAGGGGTTTGGTTTGGTTTGGCTGCAGTCCCTACCCGCATGAGGGTGGGCGGCCTGGCTTTTGGACGGTCCGTCTCCAACGCATCTAAACTGAAAATGGAAACACAAATGGACATGACATGGCTCTACTGGACGTGGCCAAGACTGACAATGGAAAACATTATTGGAGGAGTTTTAGGTGAGTTTTACACTTCATTATAAAGTTTAACTATAGTTCATAAACTTTATGTTAAAGACATCTTTTTTTTCCACAGTGACGCAGCTTCAGCTCAGACTCTGATATCTGACTGCAGTCAGGATGTTTTATATTAGAAGGAAAACACTGCAGAAAGGTTTTAAGCTGTTGATTTGAAACATGAGCGACTCCATGATGTTGTTCAGCCGATTGAGTTTTATTAGTTTTAATTAAAAAGGAAACACAAAGACGACACAGACGGACACTGATGTCAGTGACCTCTGACCTCAAACTTCAAAACAGACGACATTAAAACAGGAAGTCCAAAAGCTTCAAAATAAACTGCAGATAAAAACTAAAATCCCGAAGAGGAGGAAGATAAAAGATTGAGGACAATCGCAGTCAGGAGTTCAAGATAGGTCAAGAAAGGTCAAAGGTCATTTCAGGATTGTTGAAGGTCAAAGGTCATCAGGTGCAGTAGAAGCGCCCGGCATCGTCTCGCCGTCTCTTACGACTCTGCTGCTGCTCGAAGAATTGACGGATGTCGTCAGGAGTCACCACCTGTCAGAAGACCAGTCACATGACATCAGCAGAGGACCAGTCACATGACATCAGCAGAGGACAGTCACATGACATCAGCAGAGGACAGACGGGGTGGTTTGAAAATAAAAATGTGTGATCAGTTTGTCACCACAAAGAAATGTGTCATTAACCACACAGACTCATTTAAATCATTAAAAACATCTCCAAATATATATATATATATATATATATAAAAAAATTATGACAAAGTATTCTCGGATTTGATACGCTTGGGGCATGTCCTCTGTAAGAGCTAAGACTAAGGCCCAATCCCAATATCCCCCCTTGTCCACTAACCCTTAGCCCTTGGCCCTTGTCCACTACCCCTTAACCCTTGTCCACTACCCCTCAGCCCTTGTCGACTACCCTTTAGCCCTTGTCCACTACCCCTTGGCCATTGGCCCTTGTCCACTACCCCTTAGCCCTCAGCCCTTGTCCACTACCCCTCAGCCCTTGTCCAGTACCCCTTGGCCCTTGTCCACTACCCCTTAGCCCTCAGCCCTTGTCCACTACCCCTTGGCCCTTGTCCACTACCCCTCAGCCCTTAGCCCTTGTCCACTACCCCTCAGCCCTTGTCCACTACCCCTTGGCCCTTGTCCACTACCCCTTAGCCCTCAGCCCTTGTCCACTACCCCTTGGCCCTTGTCCACTACCCCTTAGCCCTCAGCCCTTGTCCACTACCCCTCAGCCCTTGTCCACTACCCCTTGGCCCTTGTCCACTACCCCTCAGCCCTTGTCCAGTACCCCTTGGCTCTTGTCCACTACCCCTTGGCCCTTGTCCACTACCCCTTAGCCTTCAGCCCTTGTCCACTACCCCTCAGCCCTTAGCCCTTGTCCACTACCCCTTGGCTCTTGTCCACTACCCCTTGGCCCTTGTCCACTACCCCTTAACCCTTGTCCACTACCCCTCAGCCCTTGTCAACTACCCCTCAGCCCTTGTCCACTACCCCTTGGCCCTTGGCCCTTGTCCACTACCCCTTGGCCCTTGGCCCTTGTCCACTACCCCTTAGCCCTCAGCCCTTGTCCACTACCCCTCAGCCCTTGTCCAGTACCCCTTGGCTCTTGTCCACTACCCCTTGGCCCTTGTCCACTACCCCTTGGCCCTCAGCCCTTGTCCAGTACCCCTTGGCTCTTGTCCACTACCCCTTGGCCCTTGTCCACTACCCCTCAGCCCTTAGCCCTTGTCCACTACCCCTTGGCCCTTGTCCACTACCCCTTAGCCCTCAGCCCTTGTCCACTACCCCTCAGCCCTTAGCCCTTGTCCACTACCCCTTGGCCCTTGTCCACTACCCCTTAGCCCTCAGCCCTTGTCCACTACCCCTCAGCCCTTGTCCAGTACCCCTTGGCTCTTGTCCACTACCCCTTGGCCCTTGTCCACTACCCCTTAGCCCTCAGCCCTTGTCCACTACCCCTTAGCCCTCAGCCCTTGTCCACTACCCCTCAGCCCTTGTCCAGCACCCCTTGGCTCTTGTCCACTACCCCTTAGCCCTTGGCCCTTGTCCACTACCCCTCAGCCCTTGTCCAGTACCCCTTGGCTCTTGTCCACTACCCCTTGGCCCTTGTCCACTACCCCTTAGCCCTCAGCCCTTGTCCACTACCCCTCAGCCCTTGTCCAGTACCCCTTGGCTCTTGTCCACTACCCCTTGGCTCTTGTCCACTACCCCTTAGCCCTCAGCCCTTGTCCACTACCCCTCAGCCCTTGTCCAGTACCCCTTGGCTCTTGTCCACTACCCCTTAGCCCTTGGCCCTTGTCCACTACCCCTCAGCCCTTGGCCACTACCCCTCAGCCCTTGTCCACTACCCCTTAGCCCTTGGCCCTTGTCCACTACCCCTCAGCCCTTGTCCACTACCCCTGAGCCCTTGTCCACTACCCCTTAGCCCTTGGCCCTTGTCCACTACCCCTCTGCCCCTGTCCACTACCCCTTAGCTCTTGGCCCTTGTCCACTACCCCTTAGCCCTTGTCCACTACCCCTTGGCCCTTGTCCACTACCCCTTAGCCCTTGTCCACTACCCCTTGGCCCTCAAAATGACACCACTCACTACGTCACCGCATAGGTTACGTTCACGCATACGCAACTATTTTAAACAGGAAGCTGCAAGCCATCTACATTTCCATCCAACATCTGCAATGAAGTCTCATTCATCCTACCGATCGCGTTTGCCGTATTCATCATGCTTCGTTTGATGAACAACAGATGTATGTACTTTTTTCCCCGTCTCTTGGCCGGTGGTAGCCATGGCGTTGTCTACCCCTCGCTGGCAAGAAATCCCTCGCTCCGAAGGGCTAGTTTCATACCCACTACCCCTCATTATGCCCCCTACCCCTACAAGCAAAAAGGAATTGGGACACCACTACCCCTCGCGGGAACGCACAAATGTAGGGGTAGGGCCAAGGGGGGTATTGGGACGGGCCCTAAGAACAAGCTGCTGCAAAGTGAGACCCTGGTTAGCAGCTAACACTATAGCACAGTTGCCCAAGCTAAAGAACGAGTCCCCACGCAGCTATGGACTCTGGTTAGCAGGAAACTGGGTAACACACAGTCTACAGCAGCACATCACACACACCCTCTAAACCGAAGAACAACAGCACCACTGCAGACTGACGTTTGTATGTTTGTGCTCAATCTTTAAGCTTCAGCAAGTCAAAGGTCAGATGAAGGTCAAAATTTGGCTTGGAAAAGTAATCCACCAGCTCCGTCTGACACAGACTCCAGGCCACTGCTCCCCACTCGCAGGTACAACGATGCAGACTAACACGTGATCGGGACCGAGGGTACGATGACGCTTCTCTCGCATACACACTGGCCGTCTCTCTCTCATTCACTGGTTTATCTAAACTTCCGTGTCTGTGGTGTCAGTGTTGGCAGGTTATTCCTGATTGGATGATTGATTGATTAAGGGTGTGGTCTGTGTGAAACATGAATGAATGAACTTCCTGAATGGAGTAGTGATGCCATTCTGGGTGGTCGCTACAACCTTCAGTCTTAACTCACCTTTCCTTCTGCTGCGAACCTCTGCAGGAAGTCCTTCAGTTCACTCTTCATGTCGTTGTACCCTGAAAGACGCAAATGGACATCAGACAAACATGGCCGACAGACACTGGTGGAGCTGTGGGACTTGTAGTTTTACATGAGTTATTTGTAGTTTTGTGTGTAGTACCGTGGATGATCTCCAGCTGCTGCACTCGGTTCAGGTTGTCGAGAGCCGACATCAGAGGGTCGTGTCCTTGCTGTCTCTGTTCGTTGTTCTTTCCTTCGTTCTCGTAGGCGAGGACGGTGTCCGACTCGTCCAACAGGAAGGACAGGCCAGCTTCAGACAGACACTCCTGAGACACACAGAGTCATGAGCTTTTTAAAGCAGCGATCATCAACCGGCGGCCTGCGGGCCGACCCATGACCTGACAGTTACATCATCAGTCCCTCGGTGAGTTTTACCTTGCAGGTGCTGCAGGAGCAGAGTTTGGAGCGCCACGCTGACGGCCAGAACACGGCTCCTGATTGGACTCTTTTCTGACCAGTCGCCTGCAGCTGCTTCAGTCTGCAGCTTGGCTCCGCCTCCTCACGGCTCCTCTTACAGCTGGGTTCGATGACATCATCACCCTGACAGATTATCGATTATTAATCAATCACCTTAATCACAATAAACAATTACAGCTGTAAGGGATGACATCATCACCTCACTCCAGTTATATGTTCATTGATTATGTCGTAACCTGTCGTTACCATGGTAACAGACTTAATGAGTTAACAAGTGTGATCCTCTCACCTTTTCTTCTTTTTTAGGAAGGTCTGTGTTTGACTCATCAGTTCCTGACTCCTCCTTCACTTGTGCTGCACCTGGAACTGAACAGGAAGTACATCACACAAACAGGAAGTACTTCACAGATACAGAAAGTGTAACAACATTGTGTCTCATTCATGAAAAGTGAGTAAATCTGTGTGTAGATTTGCACATAAAAGCCTACTCTACTAAAAACCTACTCCGGATTCAGGAACGCCACGGGAAACTCAGATTTGATCGTAAACACGTGTGTATGATCATGAATGTCAATCCATCATAAAGTGACAGCGCGCTCCCGGTAATCAGCAATTAGCATAAATCCCCGCCCATGAATAGCCAATGACCACCATATAAGGAGGTGTAGCTGCATCCAGTCGACCTGTCAGTCATGGCGCAAACAAAGAAAGAGAGAGAAAGAAAAAAGAATTTTTCCGAAGCGGAGATCGAAATAATTTTGGGTGAAGTGGACTTAAGAAAAAACATTTTCTTTTCTTCAGTTAGTAGTGGTGTGACAGGGACAGGCAAAGCGAAGGCCTGGAGGGAGGTAACAGATGCCGTTAATGTTGTCTCCGTAGTACAAAGAACCATGTCAGAGGTGAAGTGTAAATGGTTTGACATGAAACTGGAGGCAAAGAAACGCATAAGCACACACACAAGAAATACAGCGGTCACCAAACAAACAGAAGATTCATTTGTGGGTTTTTGAATGAAGTGGGAACAGGAAACCAGAGATGTGTTGTGCGTAATGGATAAACTCTAAATCAGTGATGACTGTCGGAATGTAGAGTTATTTAACATTTATTTTAAGAAATGATACGGATAACATATAGCCTACAGCAGTTTGTATGCATCATCTTCAAATTATTTGAATCTTAATAGCCTAAAGCTCTGTTTTATACAACTTAAATTAAACAGTTATCAAATCAGATTTATTCATTCAAATGATTATACAGCCACAAAAACAAAAAAAAAGAGTGTTGTCTTAAATAATTCTTTCAGCTGGCGCATGCTCCTTCGTGGCGCCACCACCTGCTGCTCCTGCTGAACCCAGGCACCGAGGCCGAAGAGGCTGTGATCCAGCTGTCCTTACGGATATTTTTATTATCATCATTCAACATGTAGAACGTACGTGTAATCTACTGAGTTGATTTACATAGATAATTCACAATCATGAACCTAACCTGGATCTTAAACCTGCTAACTGCCAACTAATTTAACTAAATGTGTTATATTTTTAGTATTTTGTCATGTTTAGATTACGTGTTTCAAAGGCATCTGTGTATTGTGTACATAACAGAATGCAATACGAGTTAAAATTGTAATTTCCAATAGTGACAAGCAATATTTATGTGCTTTACTAAATTTACACAAGCACTACGAGAGGTTTTGTTAGTAGCTACAAAAAGATCGGAGCCACTAAAATATTGATGAATGCAGACATGCACGTAAATTTCCGTCTGCGAACAGTTTACACACAAATTCCTTCTGCTCACGTTTCATGAATGAGACCCAGTGTGTTTACCTGACAGGTGAGGAGTGTGTTTACCTGACAGGTGAGCAGCGTAGGTCCAGAGCAGAGGGTTTTTGTTCATACAGGATTCACAGATCATCTCCTGCAGCTCCACACAGTCTGGAACCACACAGCCCAGGTGCTGCACACACACAACCAGGTGAGCTCAGTGACCGTAAGTGACCCTCAGACTAAGGACTGAGACATCACAGCTGACAAGTGTGTCAGGTACTCACCCTGCCATGAAGCCAGTCCTCACACACCACACACTGAATCATCTCGTCCTCCACCTGGAGACAAAACCAGCCAATCACAGAGAGACACAGGTTTAAGAAAGGAACCAAAGCTCACCTGGTGAACAGGTGAGGGGCAGGTATGTGTCTCACCTGGTCGTCTGGGTCTGGGTACGGCCGGTTGCAGGTACAGTAAACTCCAAAGAAGTTATGACTGTATTTGTTCAGACTGTTGACCTCCTCCTTCTCCTGCCACACACACACACACACACACACACACACACACACACACACAGTGTAAGTCTATGGTGTCCTCACAGTGACCAGAATGCACTGTGGGAACCACCTGTTTGACTTTTAATGTGACCATCTTCATCATCATCATCATCATCAGTAGTCATGTAGATTAGAGTCACCAATTCAGTATCTGACCAAATGTCTCCTCTTGTGTTCCTGAGACATGACGTTAAAACATGATGATGTCACAGTCAAGCTGACCTTTGACCTTCATTATTTTATCCTGTTAGACAAATTTGGTCAGAGTTAGTGTATGAATTCTTCAGTTATGGACAAAACATTTTGTGAGGTCACACTGACCTTTGACCTTTGACCACAAAATTCTAATCAGTTTATGGTTAAGTCTGAGGAAAATCTAAATCTGAGGAAGCTCCCTGACGGCCATCTTGAAACATAAAGTGTTTTTGTGTTCACGAGAATGGCCCAATTCCAATCCGGCCCCTAAAGACTCAAGCCCTGAACCCTCACTGACTTAACTGACGTCAGCTGTAAGTGATTGAGTGTGAGAGTCTGAAAGGGCTCCGGATGCTACAAATAGGAATGGGACAGCACTTATCCCCCTCTCTACAAAATGTTGTTGACACTGGCGGCTCTGGGCGTGATCATTTATCGGTTATTCTCATCATATATTCCACACACAAAGAATATATATCTATACACACATATACATATATATATATATATATATATATATATATATATATATATATATATATATATATATCTATCTATTAGGGGTGTAACGGTACACAAAAATCTCAGTTTGGTACGTACCTCGGTACACAAGTCACGGTTCGTTTTTTTTCAGTACAGTAATGAAAAAAATAGACAACTATTAAATATCTTTTACTTATTGGTAACCTTATTAAAACATACCACCACAGCAGTTAACTCTTTTTACACAATTTCTGAATGAAACAAATATATATAAAATCCTGCTTTTTCACATTATTTGAATGAAAATAGAAATATAAAAGTGAAACATAAAATCCTGCTGTTTTTTTAACACATTTTTTGAATGAAAAATATAAACATTTCTGCTTTAACAGTTTTACTCAATTAAAATAAAAAGTATAGTGCAGCTGGTCAGCTTTAAAGCCTGCTCAGATTCAGTTTTACTAGGAACTTACTTAGCTTTCCCACTTTGTTAAAGTGCAGTAAACAAAACATGATCCCATATCTAAAGTGCAGCTTAAACAATTTTACTCAACTCCAATGGCATTGGTTATTTCTTTAGCGCGATGGTCAGGGAAACGCTCTTTCTTTTTAAACAACGACGATATCGTAGTTTGCACCAGATTGCTTTTTCTAGTCGTGCTGGTTAATGTTCAAACTCAGGTGGTGTCGCTTTAGATGTGTTTGCATGTTAGACGTGTTTCCAAGTACATACCCGACCGCTGTTCTGCAGTGTCGGCACACTGCTTTTGTCTTGTCAACTTGTTTATTTTCATCTTCATATTTTACCCTGAAACCAAAGTGTTCCCAAACGGAGGACTTAAGGTTTGTGGGTGGGTCTTGCCATGGGGTCCCTGTCATTGGTTCGCCAGCCCATTAGTCCGACTGTCTGCGGAGCTGAACGGCTCGCGGCGGGCGTATGGTGTGCCGCGACAGGCTTGAGGCGGAGCAGCTTACGGCTTATGTGTTGGTCACTTTCTTTTTCATTTTAACCCACACCATGCACAAAGTGAAAACGGAGATTTATGGGACTCGGTCTGTCACTCAATTATGTCCGTCGGTGAACTAGATATTTTAAATGGTTCGGCTCGCAAAAATGGAATTAAAATAAAACAAAATAAAATAAAATAATATCCTGCGCCCAATAATTCAGTACAGGGTCGTGCCAAACCGAAAGTCGCATACCAAACGGTTCGACACAAATACATGTACCGTTACAGCCCTAATATCTATAGATAGATAGATCTATATCTATATATATCTACATATCTATCTATACATCTATATATATCTACATATCTATCGATCGAGCGATCGATCAATCGACCGATCGATCGATAGATAGATTCTTTGTGTGTGGAATATAACCACTGGTATTCCTCTGACTTCATGTGTGTTTATGTATCATCTTAAATCCTTGTTAATGTAATGTTTCATTGTTTATCTATCTGTTTTTTCGCTCTCCTTCCATAACGTTACCGTTTGCATATCTGCCGACCGTGTTTTCGTTTTTTTTAAACAACACTTCCGGTGTCCCGAGGGCAACCCCTGTATTTGACGTCACAACACTATGAACTGTGGGTAATTTCCTTACTGTAAGTCCGCATTGATGCTGACCTACGGTAACAGGGCATAAAGGGCTCACTCACTGACTCACTGACAACGGGACAGCCCTCACACACTCACACACTTCACATGAACGCATGCGCCTGCGGCCATCAGCGGCACAGAGGCATTAATGACATGTGACTATAACAAGCATCAGTCTGAGGGACTGACTGACTTCACACCGCTGACGTCACTTCAGCTTGTTTATTTCCGTCTGAAGGAGGAGTTCGACCAATCACAGACGTGTCCCACCATCATCATGTCTGCAGCACTGCAGTAACCGTACACTTAAAGTCGCCACATTTGCCCCCCAACAACATCGTCACTCCCTCCGCAGGCTGAGAGTCTTTGGAGTCAGTCAGGAAGTGCTGCTCCTCTTCTACTGTGCCGCAGTTGACAGCATCCTGCGGTCGGGCATCTCAGCATGGTTTGGTGACCTCAGTGTACGACTGAAGGCCCAGAGAGCTGTGAACATCACAGGAGTCATGCAGCACGCCACACTCCGGTCTATCTTTGAGCAAACCATTATCAGACAGGCCCAGATGTTTTTTTCAGGCCCCGCCCATGTCCTCCATCACCAGTCAGACACTGTGGAGTCCCCCAGTGCAACTTAAAGGGATAGTGCACCCAAAAATGAAAATTCAGCCATTATCTACTCACCCATATGCTGATGGAGGCTCAGGTGAAGTTTTAGAGTCCTAACATCCCCTGCAGAGATCGGCGGGGGGAGCGGCTAGCACACCTAATGGCAGACGGCGCCCCAGACTAACATCCAAGAACACAAAATTGAATCCACAAAGTATCTCCATACTGCTCGTCCGTAGTGATCCAAGTGTCCTGAAGCCCCGACATAAAAAGTTGTTTGGAAAAACCTCATATGAACTCTGTTTTTAGCCTCACTGTAGCCTGTAGCTCTGACTGTCTCTCTGTGCTCCGCGCTCACGTGTGCGCACTCAGGGTGATCGGTGATCTCTGAAGAGCAGCAGTCTCGTCAGTACTGATGTCCAGATTCTCAAGTGCAGGCATCGCCAACTCCCAGTCTGAGCAGCAAAGACTTTCCTCATCCGTTGGCATTGCTTTGCATTTGAAACAACTACACCACCAGGTTTCCAGTGCTGGACTCCGGTATTCTGCGGCTGGCTGAGGGTTAGGCTCATGAGCTGCGGCGGCTGCTTCGTCCAGTAGCCTGAGTTCCGTGCGTATACTCGGGCTCAAACAAATACGGCTCAACAAAGAAATGCTGTTCCTCCTCAATTTCAAAGTCTTCAGACATGTTGGGCTGTCCTTTGCTAAAAGACCGTAGTGCAAATGATCTTTTAGCTCTGTGGTTACTGTTGTCTCCCCCTGCGGTGCACGTGTCACGTGATGTAAACACGGATGAGCAAAGCTCATGCTTTCGCTGGTCTCACGCAGGCGCACACGTGAGCGCAGAGCACAGAGAAGCAGTCAGAGCTACAGGCTACAGTGAGGCTAAAAACAGAGTTCACATGAGGTTTTTCCAAAAAACTTTTTATGTCGGGGCTTCAGGACACTTGGATCACTACAGATGAGCAGGATGGAGATACTTTGTGGATTCAATTTTGTATTCTTGGACGTTAGTCTGGGGCGCCGTCTACCATTAGGTGTGCTCCTCATCCATGGTTTTTCACCAGTGTTGCTGCTTTGTAGTATAAAGTTGTAGATTCATCCTCAGACGGTGTTGATACACTCACATTTCATCAGGTGTGTCCACGTATCTCAGATCGCGCACCGCTGTTCTGCATGTACCACAAGTGACGACAGCCGCCACGTCCACACTCAACTTTGAGTGCGTCAGCAGTACACAGCATTTTCCTGCACTATGTAGTGTGAACACACTGGGGCTCTTAGTATACGAAGTGTTTGGTACAGAAATCATTGACATTATTGTGTCTCATCTATTGTGAACTCACAGGGTGGAGTTTACACTGCAGCTCGTTGAACTTCCTGTTTCCACAGTCACAGCGGAAGTTCCTACAGAAACCAGAGACGAAGAGTCAGTGACTGCATGAATCCATCAGCGTCTGTGTCAAATAAAACTATAACTCTATCCACACGTTACAAAGTCTTCACATCATTCTTCACATGAAAACACATGTTGACTCACAGCAGGAAGTCGTCAGATTAGAACCGACGATATATAAATGTGATTCATTTAAAAGAGCACCGACCTCTTGGTGTAGAGTTCAAAGAGGTCGTGACCTTCATGACACTTGTACGAACAGGCCAAACAGACTCCGGCTGCCTCTCCTCCCTTTGGTGTGCAGGTGCTGCAGGCGTACAGAGCCTGACGCTTCACATAACCCTGAAACACACACAACACACACATGACCATCGCACAATGTGTACACAAGTTGGACCTTATTTCAATTTCATGTTAACCTCACATCCTGTTACCTGTAGATGGCGCTACACATGAGTCATCAATGCAGCAATACATTCCATGGAGTTTATGCATTTTCATGAATGTTGGACATCATACAAAAGAATCAAATATCACTTCCTGTGTCGACTATGTGGCGCTACACAACACCTGCTCATGACACATCAAGTGGAGGCCGCACTGTGTTTACAGGTGTGTTCCAGATGACACACTGACCACCACTGATCATCGCGCAATGCATGCTGGTGAGATCTGTGTCCTGACTCACTCTGACGTCACGCACAAGTGGACAATGATGACTTCATGATATCATGGCAGCTGCAGTTTTTAAAACCAGGAGCTGCAGCTGCTCTCCATCAACTGCAAGACCCAAGGCATGATGGGAAACAGCTGGCTCTCAGCTGATCAAACGCCGGGTTCAGACTACATCACAGTTTCGTCCGGTCCGATGTTCACTATGTCACATCAGACGACTGTGGAGTCATAAAATCGTGCCGTGACTTGGCCGACAGACATGACGCACTACGAGTTGGTCCACGACCATCATCACTGGTCGTCCTTCATGACGCGCGTGAGGTCATCAGGTTATTTTGTCCAAACTTTATTATTATTTCAGTCACTGTGTCTGCTCATGTTCCAGCTGAACTGATGTTGTAGTAATGTAATAAGTGTCACCAGATGGGCGCAGCTACATTTGAAGACCTGCATGCAAATTATGAGTCACAGAACCCTCCACAGGAAGTTCCTGCAAATGTTTTGCAATAAAAGACTGAAGGATTTTCTCAGCTGACACTGTAAGAGGCGAAGGAGAGAAGTCGTGGAAGACAAAAAGAAAAATCAAACACAGACTTTCTGTTTGGACGTTGAGGCGAGCCAGACGTGGCGTCGGTTGTTGTTTACTATGACACGCTACACGAGATAAATGGATGGATTACTGCATATGACACTCATTATCACTCACAACCTGAGCCGATGTCACATGACGACCACGACATATATTATTCAGTAGTATTCAGAAGAAGAAGTGTTCAGCAGCCCTGACTGTACCTGAGAGTGTGACGTTAGGCAGGTACACGTGATCACTCACCTGAGGATATGAGCAGTGATCAGAGTCACTTCCTGCCAACACGGCTGAAGCTTCTTCCTCCAGCTCCTCATCCTCCTCCAGAACATCGACCAGAGACACCGTCTGTTCCTCTGACATCATCAGCCGCTCTGCAACACTACGTCTGTTACCATAGAGACCAACAGAAACCAGCTGCTGTCACATGTCAACAACTGTTTACTGATCGATGTTCTGATCAATAAACACAACAAAAACAGCCTGTTACTGTGATATGAGCCTGATGCTACTGCCTGTCTCTGTCTCTCTCTGCCTGTCTCTGTCTCATGATGAGTTGACTGACATGACATGATTATCAAACAGTTTTACTCGGATCATCGATCAGTCTGATCAGCTGCCAAGTGATCGGAAAACAATCGATAAACAGGTTTTAAATCAAGCTTCAGTTAGCATTAGTTAGCATCAGCTAGCGTCATTTGTGAACGTGCATCTCCCCCGCAGTGATGCTAACTTTGTTAGCTGCGTGATAAAACCCAAACTTACCGAACAGGACCTGTTTACACCGTCTGACCCGGCTGTGCACGAGCCAATAACCCGATCAATAACAGCCAATAATCAGCTCCGCCTGATGTTCAGCTTATCGGATCTTTGTTATCAAACCGCTCGCTGCTGCTTGTTCTGATGACAACTTCCGCTTCATTTCCGCAGATCGTATTTGGCGGCATTAATCTGGGGTCAGAGGTCACCGAGTTTAAAAACAGAAATAAATACTTAATGAAATTATAAAATCAGTCAATCGAAGAACCAGCTGTGTCTCTGTGTGCTGAGAAATTCACTTTAATGTTGGAAATAAACTTTAATGTGACGCGTGCTGCACTGGTTCTGTGGTACGTTCATGTGTCCCACGGAAATCACGGGTAGAACCCTCCTCACCGTGAATTGATTAGCGTCATCGATCACAGATTAGATTTCTGTTTTATTTCATGTTTATTAAAAACACACTCTGTGTTCCCACAGAGAGAGAGAGAGAGAGAGAGAAACGTATTAAAGATGGAGAGTCCTCTGCTACTGGACCACTGGGGTTTCCGAATAAATTAATCCCTCGGAGTGTTCACTTTACAAAGGGCGCAGAACGCATCAGACGATTCTTGATGACGACAGCAGGAGGGGCTTGTAGTAAAGATGGCGGACGTGGCTGTGTTGGCAGAGCTGATGTTCAGAGACGGACAGAGAGAGAAAATCAGCGTCAAAGTGGAAAATAATCTCAATTCTCTGATTAACGGGATTCAAGAGCTGAACACGAACGTGTCGCGACTCCTCAGCGAGCTGGTGGAGCGGGAAAAATCCGGCGGAGACTGCGCAGAAGGTGAGCTAGCTCTCTGCTAACTGCTAACATTACAGTGGAATACAGGCCGTTGTCTGTCAGAGGTAAACAACCAGGCCGTTACCTGTCAGAGGTAAACAACCAGGCCGTTACCTGTCAGAGGTAAACAACCAGGCCGTTACCTGTCAGAGGTAAACAACCAGGCCGTTACCTGTCAGAGGTAAACAACCAGGCCGTTGCCTGTCAGAGGTAAACAACCAGGCCGTTACCTGTCAGAGGTAAACAACCAGGCCGTTACCTGTCAGAGGTAAACAACCAGGCCGTTGTCTGTCAGAGGTAAACAACCAGGCCGTTACCTGTCAGAGGTAAACAACCAGGCCGTGTAAACAACCAGGCCGTTGTCTGTCAGAGGTAAACAACCAGGCCGTTACCTGTCAGAGGTAAACAACCAGGCCGTTGTCTGTCAGAGGTAAACAACCAGGCCGTTGTCTGTCAGAGGTAAACAACCAGGCCGTTACCTGTCAGAGGTAAACAACCAGGCCGTTGTCTGTCAGAGGTAAACAACCAGGCCGTTGTCTGTCAGAGGTAAACAACCAGGCCGTTGTCTGTCAGAGGTAAACAACCAGGCCGTTACCTGTCAGAGGTAAACAACCAGGCCGTTGTCTGTCAGAGGTAAACAACCAGGCCGTTGTCTGTCAGAGGTAAACAACCAGGCCGTTACCTGTCAGAGGTAAACAACCAGGCCGTTACCTGTCAGCTCTGTCAGAGGTAAACAACCAGGCCGTTGTCTGTCAGAGGTAAACAACCAGGCCGTTGTCTGTCAGAGGTAAACAACCAGGCCGTTACCTGTCAGAGGTAAACAACCAGGCCGTTACCTGTCAGAGGTAAACAACCAGGCCGTTACCTGTCAGAGGTAAACAACCAGGCCGTTGTCTGTCAGAGGTAAACAACCAGGCCGTTACCTGTCAGAGGTAAACAACCAGGCCGTTACCTGTCAGAGGTAAACAACCAGGCCGTTACCTGTCAGAGGTAAACAACCAGGCCGTTGTCTGTCAGAGGTAAACAACCAGGTCGTTGCCTGTCAGAGGTAAACAACCAGGCCGTTGTCTGTCAGAGGTAAACAACCAGGCCGTTGCCTGTCAGAGGTAAACAACCAGGCCGTTGTCTGTCAGAGGTAAAAAACCAGGCCGTTGTCTGTCAGAGGTAAACAACCAGGCCGTTGTCTGTCAGAGGTAAACAACCAGGCCAGGGGGCCGTTGTCTGTCAGAGGTAAACAACCAGGCCGTTGTCTGTCAGAGGTAAACAACCAGGCCGTTGTCTGTCAGAGGTAAACAACCAGGCCGTTACCTGTCAGAGGTAAACAACCAGGCCGTTACCTGTCAGAGGTAAACAACCAGGCCGTTACCTGTCAGAGGTAAACAACCAGGCCGTTGTCTGTCAGAGGTAAACAACCAGGCCGTTACCTGTCAGAGGTAAACAACCAGGCCGTTGTCTGTCAGAGGTAAACAACCAGGCCGTTGTCTGTCAGAGGTAAACAACCAGGCCGTTGTCTGTCAGAGGGTAAACAACCAGGTCGTTGCCTGTCAGAGGTAAACAACCAGGCCGTTGTCTGTCAGAGGGTAAACAACCAGGCCGTTGCCTGTCAGAGGTAAACAACCAGGCCGTTGTCTGTCAGAGGTAAAAAACCAGGCCGTTGTCTGTCAGAGGTAAACAACCAGGCCGTTGTCTGTCAGAGGTAAACAACCAGGCCAGGGGGCCGTTGCTGTCAGAGGTAAACAACCAGGCCGTTGTCTGTCAGAGGTAAACAACCAGGCCGTTACCTGTCAGAGGTAAACAACCAGGCCGTTACCTGTCAGAGGTAAACAACCAGGCCGTTACCTGTCAGAGGTAAACAACCAGGCCGTTACCTGTCAGAGGTAAACAACCAGGCCGTTGTCTGTCAGAGGTAAACAACCAGGCCGTTACCTGTCAGAGGTAAACAACCAGGCCGTTACCTGTCAGAGGTAAACAACCAGGCCGTTGTCTGTCAGAGGTAAACAACCAGGCCGTTGTCTGTCAGAGGTAAACAACCAGGCCGTTGTCTGTCAGAGGTAAACAACCAGGCCGTTGTCTGTCAGAGGTAAACAACCAGGCCGTTACCTGTCAGAGGTAAACAACCAGGCCGTTGTCTGTCAGAGGTAAACAACCAGGCCGTTACCTGTCAGAGGTAAACAACCAGGCCGTTACCTGTCAGAGGTAAACAACCAGGCCGTTACCTGTCAGAGGTAAACAACCAGGCCGTTACCTGTCAGAGGTAAACAACCAGGCCGTTACCTGTCAGAGGTAAACAACCAGGCCGTTGTCTGTCAGAGGTAAACAACCAGGCCGTTGTCTGTCAGAGGTAAACAACCAGGCCGTTGTCTGTCAGAGGTAAACAACCAGGCCGTTACCTGTCAGAGGTAAACAACCAGGCCGTTGTCTGTCAGAGGTAAACAACCAGGCCGTTACCTGTCAGAGGTAAACAACCAGGCCGTTGTCTGTCAGAGGTAAACAACCAGGCCGTTACCTGTCAGAGGTAAACAACCAGGCCGTTGTCTGTCAGAGGTAAACAACCAGGCCGTTACCTGTCAGAGGTAAACAACCAGGCCGTTGTCTGTCAGAGGTAAACAACCAGGCCGTTACCTGTCAGAGGTAAACAACCAGGCCGTTGTCTGTCAGAGGTAAACAACCAGGCCGTTGTCTGTCAGAGGTAAACAACCAGGCCGTTGTCTGTCAGAGGTAAACAACCAGGCCGTTACCTGTCAGAGGTAAACAACCAGGCCGTTACCTGTCAGAGGTAAACAACCAGGCCGTTGTCTGTCAGAGGTAAACAACCAGGCCGTTACCTGTCAGAGGTAAACAACCAGGCCGTTGTCTGTCAGAGGTAAACAACCAGGCCGTTGTCTGTCAGAGGTAAACAACCAGGCCGTTGCCTGTCAGAGGTAAACAACCAGGCCGTTACCTGTCAGAGGTAAACAACCAGGCCGTTGTCTGTCAGAGGTAAACAACCAGGCCGTTACCTGTCAGAGGTAAACAACCAGGCCGTTACCTGTCAGAGGTAAACAACCAGGCCGTTGTCTGTCAGAGGTAAACAACCAGGCCGTTGTCTGTCAGAGGTAAACAACCAGGCCGTTGTCTGTCAGAGGTAAACAACCAGGCCGTTACCTGTCAGAGGTAAACAACCAGGCCGTTACCTGTCAGAGGTAAACAACCAGGCCGTTACCTGTCAGAGGTAAACAACCAGGCCGTTACCTGTCAGAGGTAAACAACCAGGCCGTTGTCTGTCAGAGGTAAACAACCAGGCCGTTGTCTGTCAGAGGTAAACAACCAGGCCGTTGTCTGTCAGAGGTAAACAACCAGGCCGTTGTCTGTCAGAGGTAAACAACCAGGCCGTTGTCTGTCAGAGGTAAACAACCAGGCCGTTGTCTGTCAGAGGTAAACAACCAGGCCGTTACCTGTCAGAGGTAAACAACCAGGCCGTTACCTGTCAGAGGTAAACAACCAGGCCGTTACCTGTCAGAGGTAAACAACCAGGCCGTTGTCTGTCAGAGGTAAACAACCAGGCCGTTACCTGTCAGAGGTAAACAACCAGGCCGTTACCTGTCAGAGGTAAACAACCAGGCCGTTACCTGTCAGAGGTAAACAACCAGGCCGTTGTCTGTCAGAGGTAAACAACCAGGTCGTTGCCTGTCAGAGGTAAACAACCAGGCCGTTGTCTGTCAGAGGTAAACAACCAGGCCGTTGCCTGTCAGAGGTAAACAACCAGGCCGTTGTCTGTCAGAGGTAAAAAACCAGGCCGTTGTCTGTCAGAGGTAAACAACCAGGCCGTTGTCTGTCAGAGGTAAACAACCAGGCCGTTGTCTGTCAGAGGTAAACAACCAGGCCGTTGTCTGTCAGAGGTAAACAACCAGGCCGTTGCCTGTCAGAGGTAAACAACCAGGCCGTTACCTGTCAGAGGTAAACAACCAGGCCGTTGTCTGTCAGAGGTAAACAACCAGGCCGTTACCTGTCAGAGGTAAACAACCAGGCCGTTGTCTGTCAGAGGTAAACAACCAGGCCGTTACCTGTCAGAGGTAAACAACCAGGCCGTTGTCTGTCAGAGGTAAACAACCAGGCCGTTGTCTGTCAGAGGTAAACAACCAGGCCGTTGTCTGTCAGAGGTAAACAACCAGGCCGTTGTCTGTCAGAGGTAAACAACCAGGCCGTTGTCTGTCAGAGGTAAACAACCAGGCCGTTACCTGTCAGAGGTAAACAACCAGGCCGTTGTCTGTCAGAGGTAAACAACCAGGCCGTTACCTGTCAGAGGTAAACAACCAGGCCGTTGTCTGTCAGAGGTAAACAACCAGGCCGTTGTCTGTCAGAGGTAAACAACCAGGCCGTTGCCTGTCAGAGGTAAACAACCAGGCCGTTGCCTGTCAGAGGTAAACAACCAGGCCGTTACCTGTCAGAGGTAAACAACCAGGCCGTTACCTGTCAGAGGTAAACAACCAGGCCGTTACCTGTCAGAGGTAAACAACCAGGCCGTTGTCTGTCAGAGGTAAACAACCAGGCCGTTACCTGTCAGAGGTAAACAACCAGGCCGTTGTCTGTCAGAGGTAAACAACCAGGCCGTTGTCTGTCAGAGGTAAACAACCAGGCCGTTGCCTGTCAGAGGTAAACAACCAGGCCGTTAAACAACCAGGCCCTGTCAGAGGTAAACAACCAGGCCGTTGCCTGTCAGAGGTAAACAACCAGGCCGTTACCTGTCAGAGGTAAACAACCAGGCCGTTGTCTGTCAGAGGTAAACAACCAGGCCGTTACCTGTCAGAGGTAAACAACCAGGCCGTTGTCTGTCAGAGGTAAACAACCAGGCCGTTACCTGTCAGAGGTAAACAACCAGGCCGTTGTCTGTCAGAGGTAAACAACCAGGCCGTTGTCTGTCAGAGGTAAACAACCAGGCCGTTGTCTGTCAGAGGTAAACAACCAGGCCGTTGTCTGTCAGAGGTAAACAACCAGGCCGTTACCTGTCAGAGGTAAACAACCAGGCCGTTGTCTGTCAGAGGTAAACAACCAGGCCGTTACCTGTCAGAGGTAAACAACCAGGCCGTTGTCTGTCAGAGGTAAACAACCAGGCCGTTACCTGTCAGAGGTAAACAACCAGGCCGTTGCCTGTCAGAGGTAAACAACCAGGCCGTTGCCTGTCAGAGGTAAACAACCAGGCCGTTACCTGTCAGAGGTAAACAACCAGGCCGTTGCCTGTCAGAGGTAAACAACCAGGCCGTTACCTGTCAGAGGTAAACAACCAGGCCGTTACCTGTCAGAGGTAAACAACCAGGCCGTTGCCTGTCAGAGGTAAACAACCAGGCCGTTGCCTGTCAGAGGTAAACAACCAGGCCGTTGCCTGTCAGAGGTAAACAACCAGGCCGTTGCCTGTCAGAGGTAAACAACCAGGCCGTTGTCTGTCAGAGGTAAACAACCAGGCCGTTGTCTGTCAGAGGTAAACAACCAGGCCGTTACCTGTCAGAGGTAAACAACCAGGCCGTTACCTGTCAGAGGTAAACAACCAGGCCGTTGCCTGTCAGAGGTAAACAACCAGGCCGTTACCTGTCAGAGGTAAACAACCAGGCCGTTACCTGTCAGAGGTAAACAACCAGGCCGTTGGCTGTCAGAGGTAAACAACCAGGCCGTTACCTGTCAGAGGTAAACAACCAGGCCGTTACCTGTCAGAGGTAAACAACCAGGCCGTTGTCTGTCAGAGGTAAACAACCAGGCCGTTGTCTGTCAGAGGTAAACAACCAGGCCGTTGTCTGTCAGAGGTAAACAACCAGGCCGTTACCTGTCAGAGGTAAACAACCAGGCCGTTGTCTGTCAGAGGTAAACAACCAGGCCGTTGTCTGTCAGAGGTAAACAACCAGGCCGTTACCTGTCAGAGGTAAACAACCAGGCCGTTACCTGTCAGCTCTGTGACACAACAGTAGTTTTTCTGATGCATGCTTTACCTGCTGCAGGTGAGGAAGAGGACGAGGACAGTGATGAAGGAGACGAGGAGCCAGAGGAGCCCCAAAACTGTCAACCACAACCTCCAGCCAAAAGATTCAAGACCTGAAAGACCAGTGGACAAACGAGGACACACATGACACACAGGGACACCTGCAACACCTGAGGACACTTGAAACAGCTGGGGACACGTGGAGACTGTGTGACAGGATGATGTTTTGTTTTTTTCCTGTTTGAAGCAAGGACGATGATGTGAGCTGATCAGTCACATGATCCAGGTGTGTCTGACTCCATGTTTACACTCAGGTGTAAAGACAAAAAATAAAATGTCTCCCTTTTTTCTCTACTCCATCAATCAGTCATCAATCAGTTATTGATCGCGGGTCATCAATATTTTAACATGTCCGAACACTGAGCTCATGTCTGCCCAGTCATGGTCACCCTGCAGGTGAGGACAGGTGAGGGGATCAACATCATGATGTCATCATATTATGTTAATATATTATTGTGAAACACATATTTTGCTCACATGTACGTGCTGTTATACACACGCTATAATTCAAATCCAGAATGTTGAACAGATGAAATCAATAAGGTGTCAATGGTTTCACTAAATTCTTATTGACAGATGTTGGCAGGAGAGACGAGCCAGGGGTCAGACAGTGAACACACACACACACACACACACAGATGATCAGAGATATTCCTTTAATTAAACATTCTTAACGTTCATGTTCAGATGTTTAATTATTTTAGTCTCTCGTGTGTCTCAGACTGTCGAGTGGATCACTCTCATGTCGCACTGCTGACAGATCGTTTATGCTCAATCAATCAATAATTAATATGTGATCAATACATCATCCATACATCATCTATACCAAAAGAAAACAAATCAACCAGTAATCACTATGATCAATAATCTATACATCCCCCAGACAGTAAAGAAAATCAATCAATAGTGACGATTACATGATTGATTATTTTGTCAATACTGAAAATCAAATCAATAATCACCCAGTACGTCAGCGTGTGTGCCAGACTCCAGATTAAAGTCCTCTGTGTTCATTTATCTCTGCACCATAAACACGACATTAGACCAGTATGAGAGTCACTGTGGCTCCACCAAACACTCTGTATCTGTGACCCTGCTGTAACACTGAACACTGACCTGGCTTCATCTCCTTCCTCTCTGTGCCACACTCCTCCTCCTCTGTCAGTTTTACACCTGTTGGTTTGTAGTTTTTTTTATAACTTAAACATGAACAACATCAAAACTGATTTGACCTCAGTTCGCTGCAGCTGAGCTCTGCAGCCTCTCTGTGCCAGACTCCAGTCATTTTTCTGTCAGTTTAATCCGCCCTGAGCCCAGCGACCGCTCGCTGTGTGTCACTCTGTATTTCTGCCTCCTGCGTCTGTTCCTGAAGTCGCTGATGATAAATACAGGGTTTTTTTTCTTAGTAAAACAAATTACAAATCTTTATAAAAACTCTGCAGTATGTTTTTTTTCATTTCATTGATGTAATAAAGTTATGACAGTTACCAGCGTGTGTCATGTGACTCATCTTGTGATTGGCCGGCAGCTGTCAGGTCAGTAGTTAAAGTTCCATTCTAAATTCTTAACTGCATGTAACCATAGCAACAGCACTGATGCTTCAGGTAACTATGGGCTGCAGTGACCACAGACAGGCGCATACTAAACATCCTCCAGCCAATCACAGCACAGCGTCTGTGGAGTTACGATAATAAACTGACAGCTGCCTGACAGGCAACACTCAGGGCAGTACTATTTGTTCTCAAAGACAATATTGAGGGCAGTCCTTGCGTTAGCTCCTGGCAGACAGGGCGAAGGGTTCAAATGTCACAGCACAGTTTGTTAATCTGTTTAAAGGCACACAGGAAATGACATCACAAACAACACAAACAGTTCAGTTTGTTGTCAGAGGGACGGGCCTCTCTGATTGGTCGCCTCCTCTCTTAGTGTCAATGAGCTGTTGGCCTCTCTGATTGGTTGTCCTCCTCTCTACGTGTCGATGAGCGGCTGACCCCTCTGATTGGCCGGCTTGCGGGTGGCGTGGCGGCTGCAGAGCAAGGCGAGGCAGACAGGAAGGACGCAGTATCCAACTGCTCGAGGGTCGGCTCTTGTACAGGAGAACAGGAAGAGGAAGAGCTGCAGGTACGGCAGCAGGAAGACTGACGCCCATATCCAGACAGGAAGTGGCGGCAGACGAGCGCTGACGCTCTGAGACCAGCTGACAGCGAGGGGTGGAGCCGACGGGTCGACCACGCCTCTCTGCACGTGCTCCAGACTGAAACTGTGAACCTCAAATACATAGTACACCGCCATGACGCTGAGCAGCAGGTAGAGAGCCACGCCCACCCATCCCATCCGCTGACGGAAGTTCATCATCCTCCATACTGTGAGGGGAAACAATCAATAATCAATATTTATCAATATAATCAGTACAGATCAATATATCATCCTCCATACTATGAAAGAAAAACAATCCATAATCAATATCCTCCTGAGACCTGAACGTTTGTTTGGTATTTATTTTAAACTTGTCCCAGCTACTGGATCAGCAGGACCTGATGAGACTGAAAAAGACAACAGTAAAGTCCTGATGTCCTCAGACGAGCACTTTATAATTAACAGCGTCTCAGTTTGTGACTGTTGCTAACATTGGTCAAATTTGTTGCTGTATCAAACAGAAAACATCATTAATCACAAATAAACAAGTTTCCACAGGAACATGTGATCAGGGTTTGTCCTCGGCTGCAGACTGACTCGGCAGAGACGGCTGCCATCTTGTTTTCACATGGATTAGTGAATTGTGGTCTCACTACCACCAGATGGCACAAAGCAGCGTCCACGAGCGAGGACGACAGGTCAAAGTTCAGCACAATGAAGTCTAAGGAGCAACAAACCCAAAATGTGATGTCATCATATGAGGACACAGGGTCTCAGGGATCAACACATCACCCTCTACATTGTCAGGGAACAACCAATATCAATAGTTATCAAAATATGGATCAATTAATCATCGTTTTTACTGTAACTCAATAATCAATACATCACCATACACTTCAGAAAAAGATAACCAATCATGTCTGACCAAATCATCAACATTTCGTCAACACTGAAAAGGAAGAAATCAATAATCAAGCAGTAACACCTCTCTGTGCCAAACTCCATCTGCATTCCTGCCAATTTAAGTCCTCTGTGTCCGTCCACCTCTCAAGATGGGACATGTGTCTCTGTCCACTCTAACACCAATCAGGACGGGACTTGTGTCTCTGTCCACTCTGACCAGACTCCATTCATCTTTCAGTCAATTGTAGCTCTGATAATAAAGCTCATCATCTATGACCCAGGTTCACTGTAGTGTTTCTGACACATCTGAACCAGACTCCATTCATCTTTCAGCCAGTTTTAAACCTGCTGATCTTTAGTTTTATTTGTTGACCATATTCAAAGTGACTGGAGCTCAGTGCCTGAGTCTGAACCAGACTCCATTCATCTTTCAGCCAGTTTAACTGTGAGTCAGATGGATGTCAGACTGTGTGATGTTCCTGCCGACCTCCATCTTGCTCTCTGTGTATTCACACACAGACAATTAGCATCGTGTTAGCAGCCTGTTAGCATCGTGTTAGCAGCCTGTTAGCATCGTGTTAGCAGCATGCTAACCGGTTAGCTGGTGTCTTCATCAGCTCTTACCTTCCTCCGCGCTGATTCTTTCAAATCAAAACTCTGCTGTCTGCTCGTCAGTCTGCTCCGACGGTCCCGGAGCTCCAGGAAGTACAGTCTCCCCGTGTTTTGTCACCTGACACCCTGGATGACGTCATTAATAGGGCCGATCCTCCGGCGCCACCTGGTGTTCAAACAGCATGACTACAGCATGACTACAGCATGACTACAGCATGACTACAACATGACTACAGCATGACTACAACATGACTACAACATGACTACAACATGACTGCAGGTTCATGCTGCTGTGAGGCACAGCGAGGCATCAGAGCAGCAGGTCTCAGGTCAGGTAGAGACATTTGTCACTGTCTGATCTTTAACTGAGCCTCCAAATCATTCGTCCAGCAGCTCGTTACTTAACTGTTAATAATAATGTTCTAAAGGTGAAGGTCACAGTGCTGTCCTGTTGCCTCCAGAGACACCAGGAACACCGTTCTGCCACGGTTACTGACAGTGTGACACAAACGGTGAGGTACGTTTTTCTCTCGGAGGTGTTCAGCTGCTGACAGGTGCAGTGTGGAGGTCAGGTGTGGATCACCGATCCAGTGATCCACACCTGACCTGTTTGGTAGCGTTTCACTTTCTAAGCATCTGCAAATAAAACGGATTGAATTACCAAATCAAAAAACTGTAGGAAGGGAGCAGGTTGGGCGCTGACTGGTTTCGTCCTGTTTCACAGAGCATGAGGGAAACTCTCACCTGTGTTTGTCTCTGTTTCCATGGAGACATGTTGAAGGTGACTCTCAGGTGCGTGTCTGTCAGATAAAATCAGAGTATCACAAACAAACAGAGCTGTTCACACAATCCCATTATAATCATTAACTACAGTACTACTGTTAATAATAATAATAATATCTTCATGTCTTTTCCACAGTCAGAGGACGATTTATAGTTTTTAAATAATAGTTAGTTTTTAATAATTTCAGAAAACATTTTATACATAAAGGAGTCAACTTGTGGCTCCGCCCACTCTGTTTGTTTAGCCAATGACATCGGAGGAAAAAGAAAAACAGCCTCAGTCTATAAACAGTCGCTCTGCTGCAGGAACACAGACCAACAACACCGAGGGTAGTCACCTGAACCTGGTCCCTGGGAGTCTGGGTTTGTTTCATTGTTTGTTTTTGCTTTTGTGGTCAAGGTGGTCCTGGTCCTGCTGGTCCTGTCTCTGTGGTCCTGGTCCTGCTGGTCCTGGTGTTGGGGCTCAGTGAGGACATGGAGCGTCGTCAGAGTCTGGAGGATCAGCTCAGGTGTCCCGTCTGTCTGGACGTCTTCACCGAACCACTGATGTTACAGTGTGGACACTCCTACTGCAGGTACGTTGGGTGGACGGGACACACCTGTCCCACTTCTGCTCCACCTGACCTCACCTGTCCTGAACTTCCTGTCCAGGTGTTGTGTGCGCTCCATGACGATGGACCTGCTGGGACAGTTGCAGTGTCCCGTGTGTCGCTGTGCTGTGGACGGAGACAGTCCTCCCCCCAACGTCAGCCTGGCTCGAATCATTGAGGCTCTGCAGGTAACGACACCTGTGATCAGCTCACCTGGCGAGATCTCATGATAGGTCGTTGTCTCCGAGCTTTAACGAGACAAACATCCACTGAATATTTTAATTTGTGTTTTCAGTAGAAACCTTTATTTAAAAGTTTTTATCAAGTTTTTATTGACACAGTTTTCCTTCACTCTGACAGGAAGTGAGTGTTTCAGGTGGCGCTCAGCCGGAGTCGTGTCCTCAGCATCACAACCCGCTGAGCCTTTATTGCGAGGATGAACGGATGGTGATCTGCGGCCTCTGTGGAAGCATCGGCGCGCACCGTGGACACAAAATCACACCTGTGAGCTCCGTCTACAGCCGCATGAAGGTTTGTAAATAAAACAGCACCGTGAGCTCCATCGAGTCAAAGATGGTTTACATTTCTAAAGAGGACTGATATGTGATTGTTTTCTCTCACAAAGTGTATCAATAAAACATATTATTTGTGTTCATCATCAGTCAGTCGGATGTTCTCCACTAAAATGAGAGCTCAGAGTAACAGAACGTTATATTTCTACATGAATTAAAAAACGCTAAGTTGTTCCTTCAAGTTCCTACGTTGTTATTCAGAGCACCGCTACTTTGCTCAGTGCTCTGAATAACCCAACAGTACATTCAGACAGCGCTCTGAATTTATAAACGGTCCATTTTGTGCTCTGACGAAAGAGTATTTCTGAACGCACCCTGAGATACAAACATTGTAATGTTTGCTGTCAGACAGATGTGCTGATTGGCTGACAGGTGAGAACAGTTTGTTGACTCAATGCTGATAAGCGTCCATTAGCTGACATCATATCAACACACAGAGATTAAATGTCTTTAATGTTCCGCGCCGTCTTTCAACAACAAGGTCACATTGTTTCACAGCACCTGCTCTAGTTTGGTGTTTACTTCCTGTTTGACTCTGGGTGGTCGTCATCGTGGAGCGCACCTATAGTCAGCTGAAGCAAACGGCGGCTGTGAGAACTCGGAGGAAGTTACAGGATGACTCTGTCTGACCTGTTGAATCAATGATTCTGCTTTAATAACTAAGGAATTTATTTTCCGTGTGTGTGTCCGTCAGGAGGACATTTCCTGTCTCATCACAGAGTTCCAGCATCAGAAACGTAAAGTGGAGGATCAGATCTGTAAAATGGCGTACAACAAGTCCAGGATCACCGTGAGTAACGTCTGCATGTTGGTGATGAGACGTTCCTTGCCATGTTTCTGTTTCCTGAACACAGTTTGGTTCTCCTCACTCTGGGAGACGTTCACAGGTTCAACCTCGGCTGTTTACATGTGACAGAAAAAAGGGGAGCTGAGAGAAAAGTTCAAACCCCGCCCACTTCTCACCATCACACAGCTGACCAATCAGTGAGTGAGGAGGGTGTGATGTCACACAGTCGATCGAACACAGACCCCCGAATCTGTTTCGAACTCTTCACTGTTTCACAACATTTCACGTCTGAGAATGTTCCCGTGTCACAACGTTTCACAGTGTTTCAACGCTTCACATAATTTCGCTCTGTTTCAAACTGTCACAGCGGTTTGTGGAAACACGTTCAACAAGATTGAAGTTTAGATTGAACGCGCCCCTGACATGCTCAGGTGTACCCTGACTGACCAGTCAAAACGTCTGATGGATGACATCACGATGACCTCAGTGACCTGCTATTCTCTGTCCAATCAGAACGAGTCCGACGTGTTGAAGTGGGTGGTGAGGAAGGAGTTTGGCGAGCTGCGGCGCTGCCTGGAGGTGGAGGAGGCGGGGTTTATGCAGCAGGTGGAGACGTCGGCCGCCGTCCTCATCTCGTCCCTGCAGACCCAGACGGACCAGTTAAACCTGAACCTGAACCGGCTGCAGGAGGCCCAGACCACCCTGCAGGACCTGAGCAACGAGGGACACCTGGACTTCATCATGGTACCAATCACATGTCTGATTCTGATCAATATCATCAATGATGTCACCATACTGTCGTCTGTTATTAAAGACAAAATCAATCAGTGTTTGATTCTGAATAAAAACTGATCGACAGACCTGAACGATTACTGATCGGCTCTCAGATGTCCCTCTTTGTTTCTGTTTACAGAAGTACGGATCGATCGCACCGAGGTAACAAACAAACAAATGTTGTTAATGAACTTGATTCGTGATCAGTTAGTGATAAATATTTAACTCTTTCTCTCATACTGTCTCCCCTCCTTCTTTTCCTCCTCTTCCTCCTCCTCCTCCTCCTCCTCCTCCTCAGGTTCAGACAGATTCAGGAGCTCCAGCAGAAGGAGGAGAGAATCTTTAGCTCTCTGAACTTTAAAACTGGATTTAACCACAACGACATTAAACTCACCGTGTGGAAGAGACTGCAGAGGAAGATCCTGCCAGGTACACCTGTCTGTCTGTACACCTGTCTGTACACCTGTCTGTCTGTACACCTGTCTGTCTGTACACCTGTACACCTGTCTGTCTCAACACCTGTCTGTACACCTGTCTGTCTGTACACCTGTACACCTGTCTGTCTGTTTGTTTACCTGTTCTCCTCCTTCGTGGTCCAGCCCTGGAGCCTCTGAAGCTGGACCCTCAGACGGCTCACCCGATGTTGGAGCTCCATCATGGGGACACGGTGGTGGGTTGTGGCGCTCTGCTGCGGAGGGTTCCTGATAATCCAGAGAGGTTCAGTTACAGTTACTGCGTCCTCGCCAACCGCGGCTTCTCCTCTGGGAAACACTACTGGGAGGTAAACACCTCTGTGACATCATCACCGAGACACCTGTTTGTTGTTGTGTGTTTACAGCAGAGTTAAACGGTGTTGTGCTTCCTGTTTCCATCCAGGTGGAGGTCGGGAACAAGCCGAAGTGGCGTCTGGGTTTGATCAAAGGAACGACGAATCGTAAGGCCAAGCTGGGGAAGAGTCCAGAGAACGGGGTGTGGCTGATTGGACTGAAGGATGGGGTTTATGAGGCCTTCGCTACGCCCAGGGTGGTGCTGCCGTTGTCGTCTCCGCCCCGCAGGGTGGGCGTGTTCCTGGACTACGAGGGCAGAGCTCTGACCTTCTATAATAGTGACAGTCTGGATGAGCTGGGCTTCATCTACAGCTTCAGGTTGGAGGTCCAGGGGAAAGTCTACCCGCTGCTGGACATCTGTTGGCACGACCGCGGACACAACAAACACCCGCTGATCCTCCTCCAGCCTCACAGGGAGCTCCTTCTCCCCCTCCCCCCGCCACAGAAACACGACAAGTGTGACGCCTCAGAAACACCACAGGCCTGAACCCAAAATAAAGACCAGAGACAGAGTCCAGTTTACTGAGGTCAAACTGAAGTCTCAGTCAGAGCCGCAGGTTCAGTGATCAGGTGTGTCAGGGTCAGGCTGAAAACTAAACAACATCAGAAAAAAGATAAAAGTGAACTCTAAACGTTCTCGACCATCCAGACCTGCTCTGTCCCAGCTGTGCTGAATGATCATCAGTCAGCAGGTAACGCCCCCTAAACACTGTGGGTGTGTTCAGAAACACTCAGCATGTCAGAGCGCTCTCTGGCACAAACTGGACTGTAAATTCAGAGCGCTGTTGGAATGCACCAATTCGTTATTCAGAGCATCACACTCTCAGAGCGCCAAGTGGAGTGAACGTGTTATGAACTTCACTGTTAATTCATGTAGAATAAAACGCTCCATTTCTTCACACAACAGGCCTCTCATGCTAGTGTAGAGCATCAGACTGGATTAACAAACGTCTCCTAAATAAGGGCAGGTGTGGTGCTGTGTGCAAATACAGATATACACATTTCCAAGGATTAGAGAAATGAAACCAAAAAGTCTGGAAGAAGAAGAAGTTCAGCGGTGATGAGATCAGCTCTGCTGTTACAGGTGAATAAACAGACACAATAAAACATCTGTGAAGCTGTAAATGTGTCAGCAGCAGAGGAGGAAGTACTGACACCACACTGTAAAAATACTCTGTCACTGGTAACAGTCCTGCACTGAAAATGTTATTTTGGCAAAACGATGTAAGTACCATCAGTAAGAAGTTTTTAAGTATTAAAAGTAAAAGTACTCCATGCAGAAAACTCTGAATCAATTGAATACATTTAAGGACTTAAAAGGAAAACAAACCATTGTCATCTTTGAGAAGATGTAACCATGAAATATTTTTGTATGAAAAATGACTAACGATTATCAGAGTAGTTGCTAATTAATTTTTTTTAATTAATTGACTAATTGTTTCAGCTGCAGTTTATTTTCATAATGTCTGTGTACAAAAACAAAATAACTGTAGTGGAGGTTTAGTGGGGAGAAGTAAGATGTTGCATTAGATTCAGATAGTCATGTAAAGTAAAAGTACCTCATATTTGTACTTCAGTACAGCATTTGAGTAAAAGTACTTAGTTACATTCCAGCAGTGGTCAGCAGAGCGACGCACAGATGTGACAGAAAAAAGGGGAGCTGAGAGAAAAGTTCAAACCCCGCCCACTTCTCACCATCACACAGCTGACCAATCAGTGAGTGAGGAGGGTGTGATGTCACACAGTCGATCGAACACAGACCCCCGAATCTGTTTCGAACTCTTCACTGTTTCACAACATTTCACGTCTGAGAATGTTCCCGTGTCACAACGTTTCACAGTGTTTCAACGCTTCACATAATTTCGCTCTGTTTCAAACTGTCACAGCGGTTTGTGGAAACACGTTCAACAAGATTGAAGTTTAGATTGAACGCGCCCCTGACATGCTCAGGTGTACCCTGACTGACCAGTCAAAACGTCTGATGGATGACATCACGATGACCTCAGTGACCTGCTATTCTCTGTCCAATCAGAACGAGTCCGACGTGTTGAAGTGGGTGGTGAGGAAGGAGTTTGGCGAGCTGCGGCGCTGCCTGGAGGTGGAGGAGGCGGGGTTTATGCAGCAGGTGGAGACGTCGGCCGCCGTCCTCATCTCGTCCCTGCAGACCCAGACGGACCAGTTAAACCTGAACCTGAACCGGCTGCAGGAGGCCCAGACCACCCTGCAGGACCTGAGCAACGAGGGACACCTGGACTTCATCATGGTACCAATCACATGTCTGATTCTGATCAATATCATCAATGATGTCACCATACTGTCGTCTGTTATTAAAGACAAAATCAATCAGTGTTTGATTCTGAATAAAAACTGATCGACAGACCTGAACGATTACTGATCGGCTCTCAGATGTCCCTCTTTGTTTCTGTTTACAGAAGTACGGATCGATCGCACCGAGGTAACAAACAAACAAATGTTGTTAATGAACTTGATTCGTGATCAGTTAGTGATAAATATTTAACTCTTTCTCTCATACTGTCTCCCCTCCTTCTTTTCCTCCTCTTCCTCCTCCTCCTCCTCCTCCTCCTCCTCAGGTTCAGACAGATTCAGGAGCTCCAGCAGAAGGAGGAGAGAATCTTTAGCTCTCTGAACTTTAAAACTGGATTTAACCACAACGACATTAAACTCACCGTGTGGAAGAGACTGCAGAGGAAGATCCTGCCAGGTACACCTGTCTGTCTGTACACCTGTCTGTACACCTGTCTGTCTGTACACCTGTCTGTCTGTACACCTGTACACCTGTCTGTCTCAACACCTGTCTGTACACCTGTCTGTCTGTACACCTGTACACCTGTCTGTCTGTTTGTTTACCTGTTCTCCTCCTTCGTGGTCCAGCCCTGGAGCCTCTGAAGCTGGACCCTCAGACGGCTCACCCGATGTTGGAGCTCCATCATGGGGACACGGTGGTGGGTTGTGGCGCTCTGCTGCGGAGGGTTCCTGATAATCCAGAGAGGTTCAGTTACAGTTACTGCGTCCTCGCCAACCGCGGCTTCTCCTCTGGGAAACACTACTGGGAGGTAAACACCTCTGTGACATCATCACCGAGACACCTGTTTGTTGTTGTGTGTTTACAGCAGAGTTAAACGGTGTTGTGCTTCCTGTTTCCATCCAGGTGGAGGTCGGGAACAAGCCGAAGTGGCGTCTGGGTTTGATCAAAGGAACGACGAATCGTAAGGCCAAGCTGGGGAAGAGTCCAGAGAACGGGGTGTGGCTGATTGGACTGAAGGATGGGGTTTATGAGGCCTTCGCTACGCCCAGGGTGGTGCTGCCGTTGTCGTCTCCGCCCCGCAGGGTGGGCGTGTTCCTGGACTACGAGGGCAGAGCTCTGACCTTCTATAATAGTGACAGTCTGGATGAGCTGGGCTTCATCTACAGCTTCAGGTTGGAGGTCCAGGGGAAAGTCTACCCGCTGCTGGACATCTGTTGGCACGACCGCGGACACAACAAACACCCGCTGATCCTCCTCCAGCCTCACAGGGAGCTCCTTCTCCCCCTCCCCCCGCCACAGAAACACGACAAGTGTGACGCCTCAGAAACACCACAGGCCTGAACCCAAAATAAAGACCAGAGACAGAGTCCAGTTTACTGAGGTCAAACTGAAGTCTCAGTCAGAGCCGCAGGTTCAGTGATCAGGTGTGTCAGGGTCAGGCTGAAAACTAAACAACATCAGAAAAAAAATAAAAGTGAACTCTAAACGTTCTCGACCATCCAGACCTGCTCTGTCCCAGCTGTGCTGAATGATCATCAGTCAGCAGGTAACGCCCCCTAAACACTGTGGGTGTGTTCAGAAACACTCAGCATGTCAGAGCGCTCTCTGGCACAAACTGGACTGTAAATTCAGAGCGCTGTTGGAATGCACCAATTCGTTATTCAGAGCATCACACTCTCAGAGCGCCAAGTGGAGTGAACGTGTTATGAACTTCACTGTTAATTCATGTAGAATAAAACGCTCCATTTCTTCACACAACAGGCCTCTCATGCTAGTGTAGAGCATCAGACTGGATTAACAAACGTCTCCTAAATAAGGGCAGGTGTGGTGCTGTGTGCAAATACAGATATACACATTTCCAAGGATTAGAGAAATGAAACCAAAAAGTCTGGAAGAAGAAGAAGTTCAGCGGTGATGAGATCAGCTCTGCTGTTACAGGTGAATAAACAGACACAATAAAACATCTGTGAAGCTGTAAATGTGTCAGCAGCAGAGGAGGAAGTACTGACACCACACTGTAAAAATACTCTGTCACTGGTAACAGTCCTGCACTGAAAATGTTATTTTGGCAAAACGATGTAAGTACCATCAGTAAGAAGTTTTTAAGTATTAAAAGTAAAAGTACTCCATGCAGAAAACTCTGAATCAATTGAATACATTTAAGGACTTAAAAGGAAAACAAACCATTGTCATCTTTGAGAAGATGTAACCATGAAATATTTTTGTATGAAAAATGACTAACGATTATCAGAGTAGTTGCTAATTAATTTTTTTTAATTAATTGACTAATTGTTTCAGCTGCAGTTTATTTTCATAATGTCTGTGTACAAAAACAAAATAACTGTAGTGGAGGTTTAGTGGGGAGAAGTAAGATGTTGCATTAGATTCAGATAGTCATGTAAAGTAAAAGTACCTCATATTTGTACTTCAGTACAGCATTTGAGTAAAAGTACTTAGTTACATTCCAGCAGTGGTCAGCAGAGCGACGCACAGTAACTGAAACTACAGTAACTGAGATCAAGAGACAAATAAAGTCGTATCTCTGACTCCTCACGTTATTTGAAGACAGTCGGTTTTTACCATCACATGAAAGTCTTTTGTTCCTCGTCTGGTGACACAGCTCCAGAGACGAGTGCAGAGTCCACTCAAATATGTTGAGACGGTTAAAAGACAATGAAGAGTTGACTCAGTCATTTACAAATGATGATGATGATGATGATGATGATTCGTGAGAGATTCAACAGTTTCCATTTGACATGTTTTTGTGAGGAGAGCATGTTTGTATTTGAATAAAGAGAAACTGTATTAAATGAAGAGACGCTGTTGTTCAGACATGAACTGGTCTCACTGCTTATTAACAGTGAAGATGATCAATAAGGAGATCGATGATGCAGATGTGATTCAATCGGATTTATTCATGAAGCACATTTAAAGACATCAAAGACCTCTGACCTTCAGTCAGCGTACAGAGACCAGTCTCACCAGTCTCACCAGTCTCACCAGTCCAACCAGCAGCTCAGTGGGGCAGCAGACATGAATATTCAAATCTCTGATGATTGAAAACCTGTCAGTCATATTTTAACATAATTCCAACCATCAAGACATCACAGAGGTCAGTGATGAAGACACACAGTCCCAGCTGACATGTTCAGCAGAGGAGAGCTCTGATGACAACTCTTCAGTCCTCCTCCTCTTCTTCCTCTTCTTCCTCTTCTTCCTCCAGTAGTCCTCGGGGAGGTCAAATCATTCGGCAGTAAAACTTATGGAAATTTCAGAACTTAAACTGAGCGACACTCAGAGGGTTCAGTCACAGGTTCCTGGTTTGTTCACTATGTTCATGAACATATCTGACTATATAATGTGTGTGTGTGTGTGTGTGTGTGTTCCACGTTTTTCTCCTCACTGACTTGGTCAATCCATGTGAAATTTGGCACAGTGGTAGAGGGTCATGGGAGGATGCCAATGAAGCAATATTACATCAATTGGCCAAAGGGGGGCGCTATAGCAACCCATTGAAATGTCAAACTTTGAATGGGCATATCTCATGCCCCGTATGTGGTAGAGACATGAAACTTTGCACAGAGATGCCTCTCCTCATGAGGAACACATTTGCCTCAAGAACCCAGAACTTCCGCTTAGATAGATTTTCCGCCAATTTGAATGTTTTGAAAAACACTTCAAATGGATCTCTTCCTAGGAAGTTTGAGCGATCTGCATGAAACTGGGTGAACATAATCTAGGGAGCAATATCTAAAGTTCCCTCCTGGCAAAAGTTGGAAAACTTCCTAAAACTGAGCTTCTATAAGGCAATGAATATTGCGGAGGGCGTGGCTCATCACATAAAGGTGTAGAACATCTCAAGGGTTTCACCCATCACCACGCAACTTTGTAGGCATATGAGCACACATAATCTGAGGGGACCCCTCCATTATTGACCCCATCAAACAAAATGGGGGCGCTAGAGAGCTCATTTCTTATCTAGGCCTAACCGCCATATGGATTTTTACTAAACTTGGTAGATATGTAGAACAGGACGCCTCAAGGTGACTGGAGAAATTTAACTCTAATTGGCAACTGGGTGGCGCTATAACAACAGAAAAATGCTTCAAAATGGCTAAAATGCGACCGATCGCTGTGGCTCCCCCTGTGGACCAATGTTGGTGTTGTTTTCTAATGTTTGGTATGACTAAGTCATGGTATGGTATGCTGTACATAATCACGGAAACTGTCAGTGTGTCATTCTGTCAGTCAGTCATTCTGTCTGTCCCACGTTTTTCTACTCACTGACGTGGTCAATCTATGTGAAACTGTACATAGGCATTGAGGACTGGCATAGGTAGAAGGTGACACAGCTACCAATGGCTATGGACTGGTATATATAAATATAATGCAGCTGTTTGCAATTCAATGTTTGTTTACAGAGCTGCTGAAGACGTCTGAACATCGTGCACCTGAAGGTGAAGCAGTTTTGATGTCCCTGTACATTATGTAACAATAAAAGGTTTCTATTCCCTTCCACACTCGACACATCAGGCCAGCAGGAAGTGAATAAATCCTTCACAATAAATGGACGAAGAACATCAGGAGCAACAGATCTTCAAACCTCACATCTGGAACAGCAGAGGGTGACACTGAAACACAACAAGGGAAGAGGAAGAGGAGGAACTTTATTCGTAATATTCATATTGTAAATTCAGTGTTTGTCAGAGTTTCACTAAAAGAAAAAACTCAGTTTCAGTCTAAAATGAAAATATGAGAAGAAATTAAAAATATATTTGAAGACAAACTCTGTGTTTTTTTCCTGTTTGACAAAACTGGAGCACCTGAAGTAAACCCACGCTGACACAGAAGATTACATTTAGCTTGTCTACAATAAACTGATGTAGACCACAGACGTTGAGCTAGACTTTTTCATTGCTGGTCATTTTGACCGACAGGGTCATAAAAATCCGGTCATAATCTATTTTTACCGGTCATTTTAATTTTCGTTTTTAAATGATAATAAAGATATTCAGAGACATTTAGTTTTCATTTGTTTGTTCTTAATAAATCCAACAAGCAAGTTATAAAGTGTGCATTAATAAGGACGTGAACGAAAAGATGAACTGTCACATCCATACACCCATGCCATTAGGCGTAACGCGTCCGGTGTGTCCAGGGCGTTTTGTAGTTATGTCTGTAGGTTCAGTAACACAAAATTAAAATTGTAATGAAGTGATTATGGTATTGAAAAATGTGTTCGGTTATGCACTGTTGTGTTATTTTAAATTATAAACACAGTAGCCTATTTTCTCCTCACGTTCCTCAGTACGTGCTGTTGTTACTTTATTTTGAAAATTGGCCGGATTCTCTCGTCTTTTCTGTGTCCGACTTCCTGTTTGGTACGATCTGCTCTATCCAGTTTGACAGAAGCGCTCGTGGCTCCCGTGAAAAACAGACCAGCTGCCTCCACGGGTGCTCCGCTCTGCTCAGCGGCCTGTGGACAGTCAGATAGGTTAACATGGGCACCGACTGAAAACTGCCTCTGCTGCTGGGCGCCGTGCTTTGGTTCCGTGTCCGGTGTGTCCAGGGCGTTATGTCAACAACGCTACATGAAGCAGATGAATGACTTTTTCTCTGCAGTGTGAAAACGGCAGCCACGTAAACCACTGACTGTGCACTCTGCTGCCAAGTGGGCAGGGGTGGTAATTGCAACCGGTCAATGACCAAGAATATCCGGTCAATGCAACCCCTGATAGACCCTGTCAGGGCCGACGTCACAATGAGCTTATGATGACATCATGTTATCAGCTGGAGGTGCAGCTGCCTCTCCCCCACAGGGCTGTAGGCTCCATAGGAGTGTTAAAATGTGTTTGTCTTGTTGTGTTACTGGGAGCCAGAATAGAAGGAGTCATGGCTCAAAAGAGTGTCCAGAGTGCGCTCTGCCACTCTGAGAGTGCGCTGCTCTGGATAACCCAACGCTACATTCAGACAGCGCTCCCAATTTATCAACGCTCCAGTTTGTGTCAGAGTGCGCTCCCACACTCACAATGAGTGTTTCTGAACGCACCACTCACATCATCTTCCTCCATCGTCTAAAACAAGACAACACAACTTGTTAGCTAGCGCTAGCTAATGTGTGTGGAGAACTGTTTTGCCTCCAGCTAAGCCCCGCCCACCAACAAACATCACACTGTTCACTAACAGCAAAAGGGTCTTTTATCCTTCACTGATCCCCAGAGGAATAAAAGGTGTTTTCAATATGAACATTTTACAACTTCCAATTCCTGTGTGTGTTTACCTGCGAAGGTGAGCTCTGTAAGAGCAGGAGGAAGAGAAGGAGGACGACGACGACGAGGAGGGGGAGTAGGAGGAGGTGGTGGTGGTGGTGGAGGAGGAAACTGGATGTAAGAACAACACCTGCAGCTCATCTCCATAGAGACACCTGGACACGCCCCCAAACTCACCTGCAGACAGACAAGTAACAAAAACAGATTTTAAATCTGATTAAAGTCACTGGATGATTGAAACTGTCCTGGTCTGAATGAGGACAAAGACTCCACATGTTTCTGTGATCTGTCCGCTTCACACAGCCTGTGTGTAAAGGTGTATTCAGCCATTTTCATTCTCTTATCTGGGGCCGAGTTGTGGAGGCAGCAGGCTGAGCAAAGTCCTCCAGACGTCCCTCTCCCAACACTCTCCAGCTCCTCCTGGAGGACCCCGAGGTGTTCTCAGGCCAGATGAGATCTATAGTCCCTCCAGTGTGTTCTGGGTCTGCCCCGGGGCCTCCTACCAGCTGGACCAGGAGGATCCTGATCAGATGTTGAACCACCTCAACATGAAGGAGCAGCAGTCGGAGCACCCCAAAGAAACCCACGCTGACATGGGGAGAACATGCAGAGTCTGCATGGAGGGGCTCCCCCAACCTTGGGTTCAAACCAGGAACCTTCCTGCAGTGAGGTGACAATGCTAACCACTGTAAACAGCTGGAGTTTATATTACAATATATACCAATATATATTATAATATGACAATAAGAATAAATCTAATACTACAACAGCCAGAGTTTTTGTAATATTATACAGTCACTGGCCACTTTATTAGGTACACCTGTTCAACTGCTTATTAATGGAAATAGCCAATTAGGCGTCAGCAGCTTATTAACATTTAGTCATGTAGACATGGTGAAGACGAGCTGCTGAAGTTCAAACGGAGCATCAGAATGATGAAGAAAGGTGACTGAAGTGACTTTGAACGTGGCATGGTTGTTGGTGCCAGAGGTCAGAGGAGAATAACCAGACTGGTTCAAGATGATAGAAAGTTAACAGGAAGTCAAATAAATACTGGTTATAACCAAGGTAACCAACCAGGGACAAGCAAGGTGTACCTAATAAAGTGGCTGCTGAGTGTATGTTAATATATATTAATATAAGAATAGCAATCTAACAGTATAACAGCTGTGAGAATGAATCTGATGTTACTTTAATTAGTATAAAGTATTTGTCAGATCTCACCTGGAGGAAACAGAAGAAAACTGTGAGGAACAAACTCTGCATCATCCTGGAAACACTCCACACCACATCAGACCTGAATCCAGATCAGTCCAGAGTCTGGATCCACAGGGAGTCCGAATCAGTCCAGAGTCCAGATCAGTCAGCAGCTTTCTGATCCTAAAACAGACACTGCTGTCTCCTGATCAGGGTCTGAAGTGTCGGTAAAAAAACCTGGGAGGGGAGGCAGTGGGTGATGGGGATAAGGAGGGGGGAGGAGGGGTGACAGCAGAGAGCAGTGTCTCACGGTGCGTTCAGGACCAGCTCTGTATTTTCAGCCCTGCAGAATTTCTCAGACGTTAGACAGTGATGCAGAGACAGATTTATTAAAACAGTTATTTGTCACTGAAACACAAACATTAATCAGATGTATCTGGGTTATGACACAGGCTTTTAAACTGTTATATGTTCATAAACTAAAGTTAAATATGCCTCAGGAGAGATTTCAGTGTAAATGTGTTCATTGATATTATGGCAGACCGGAGTGTGAGAGCTATGAGGTCATTGGTTATTAATAGTCTTAAATTAACGATCACTTAACAGTGTGTCTGCGGCTGAAAGTAAAACTGTCAAAGTGTTTCATTAGAGTGAAACACAGACATGAAATCATCTCATAAACACACTGAGAGCTGTGACATCACCGCGTGGAAACTGACCCAGCCGATCATTAAACTGATCGATCACCAGTGTGACAGAGCGCAAAGACCACAGTCATTACTGGCGATATAACACCATGACAGACTCAGGTAAATATAATAACAGCTTGTCTGCGGAGTCTCAATTCAACATCAGCCATGAATTAATTAATAACCTCAAAGGGGACAAATTATGAACTAAGATTTTATTAGTTTATAGCAAAGAATCTATTTTACAGCTTTATCACATCTTTACACCTAAAATAATCAATTCAACTGCAGATAAACAACGTGATGATGCCTAATGACAAAAACTTATATGTTCAAAGTTACACCATTAAAGAGGGAACTGAAGCCTCCTGGAAACACCTGGAAACACCTGGAAACACCTGGATGTGTTGTAGAATTCCCAGATCTACTCATGACAAGAAAAGCGTCACAGACTACTTCCTGAAACATCTTAAAAGAAACAGTGTGGAGTCGCTCAGTCTCTTCATGTTTTCATCATGTTAAATGTCCCAAGTAATCAATACTAATTAATACTAATCAATACCCTCCATCAGTCAGCTGAGTGAAGAGTAAACATCAGGATTTCCTTCAGTCCTCCTCGTCAGGTCTCTCCTGGTGCTGCAGGAAGCGGATCAGACTTCCAGGCAGCGGCAACCTCTTCAGACGGCGAGGTCCAACCAGCTGCAGAATCTGCAGCCGGCAGAGCTGCAACAGTGACCGCGGAGGTTCTGAAAGACAAACCAGTAACACCACTGAGACACTGCGAGACAAACCAGTAACACCACTGAGACACTGCGAGACAAACCAGTAACACCACTGAGACACTGCGAGACAAACCAGTAACATGCTTACATGGGGAGGGGGCGGGGTTATAACAGACTCACCTGCTTTGTCCTTGATGACGCTCCAGCCGGAGTAACTGTCCAGGTGTTCCATCAGTCTGGAGCAGAGAGTCACGTTACCAACGTAGTCCAACAGGACGTCGATGATTGGCCCCGCCCACCGACAGATACTGGGGGCCGAGATCATCTCACAGAACTGTCAATCAGTCACAGAGTTGTCAATCAATCCCATAACTGTCAATCAATCCCATAACTGTCAATCAATCACAGAACTGACAATCAATCCCATAACTGTCAATCAATCACAGAACTGTCAATCAATCCCATAACTGTCAATCAATCCCATAACTGTCAATCAATCACAGAACTGACAATCAATCCCATAACTGTCAATCAATCACAGAACTGTCAATCAATCCCATAACTGTCAATCAATCACAGAACTGTCAATCAATCACAGAACTGTCAATCAATCCCAGAACTGACAATCAATCACAGAACTGTCAATCAGTCACAGGGTTGTCAATCAATCAATCAATCAATCAATCAATCAATCAATCAATCAATCAATCAATCAATCAATCAATCAATCAATCACAGAACTGTCAATCAATCCCAGAACTGTCAATCAATCACAGGGCTGTCAATCAATCAATCAATCAATCAATCAATCAATCAATCAATCAATCAATCAATCAATCACAGAACTGCCAATCAATCACAGAACTGTCAATCAATCCCAGAACTGTCAATCAACCACAGGGCTGTCAATCAATCAATCAATCAATCAATCAATCAATCAATCAATCAATCAATCAATCAATCAATCAATCACAGAACTGTCAATCAATCACATAACTGTCAATCAATCACAGAACTGTCAATCAATCAATCAATCAACCACAGAACTTTTTTTTTACGTTTTGAATGTAATGTCATGAAACAAAATTGCGTTCATTTTAAATCATTTCAATTTTTTGGTACTTCTTATTAAAAGTTGACTTTTCTTTCACTCTGAGGTTTACTCTGATGTTCACTCTGAGGTTTACTCTGATGTTCACTCTGTTGTTTACTCTGTTGTTTACTCTGATGTTTACTTTGATGACTCCACATGTAAACATGTAAACAAACTGAGGTCACCTGAACTCCTCTGCTCTGCTGGGGGACTCTGTCAGCTTCGTTGAAGTCTCTGTCTGATCGAGTGGTTTTGATTGGTGGATGAGGTCCGTTGCCGTAGAGACAGTTGAAGCAGGGAAGGGCGTGGCCTCCATGGTCCAGCAGGTACTTGAACATGGACAGGTACTTCATGGAGAACATGTAGACGGCGGGGAACGTGGTGGGGTGTGTGGGGATGGAGGCGTTGATGTCGGCGCCGTGCTCCACTAGCATGGTGACGGTCTGGATGCAGCCCTGCCTCGCCGCCACCATCAGCGGCCTAAACATGTCCAGGTTTGGGTTGGCGCCAGCCTTCAGCAGCATGTGCACAGCGTCGATGTTGTTGTTGATGACGGAGAAGTAGAGCGCCGTGCTGCGGCGGTCCTGGTACAGTTTACACCGATCCTCAGACAGCTGAGCGTTAACATCGAAGCCCGCCTTGATCAAAAGCTCCAGGACGTCGTCACGGTTACGTTCAGCGGCCTGGTGGAGCGGGCTGATGCCAGACCGCCGGACTCTGGCCTTACTGGTGGCTGGTATCAACATGGAGACAATACTGGAACAGTAAACATCACAGGAATTAGACCAGACCGACCTCAGACTCTGAGTTACTGAACTTTTAAATGTTTCATTGATGTTATTGGACGAAGAAACTCGTCATGTTCTGTTGAGATGTCACCGTGATGACTACCGAGACACAGCTCTGAGATCTGCTCTGTTGTTACTTAAGTAATGCAGTCAGCGTGCATACCTCTCACTTCCTCTCTGGGCGGCAATGTGAATCGGTAACAACCCCGTCTTTCCAGGTTTGTTGGCGTCAGCGTTCTGAGAGAGGAGAAGCTCCACGATTTGTCCATGTCCATTTTTAGCAGCTTCATACAGAGCGGTGGCTCCGTCAGCAGCCTGACTGTTAATGTCTGCACCTGCAGGGGTCAGAGGTCACAGGTCAGGGGGAGGAAATCCTTGAATCAGAGCTCAACAGGCGTTGACAATCAGATCCGTGCAGGACGGAGCCGGGGAGGAAACGACCACGGTCAACACTGAAGCTCTGTTCAGTTAAACATGTAGTTTCACTGTCGTCACACTGATGTTGGATCAAAACCACTGGTTTCTTTACTGGGTGAATTCTGTGTGAATCTGGTCGTCGACCGCAAACGATGTCACAAATGTGAACAGTCACAGCGGCTCATTTTATTATGAAGCATTAATGTTACATGTGTTTCACCTTTATCACCAGTTGATCAGATTAATGTATAAAGTATTGAGGTAAGTATTAAAGACTTATTATCCTGAAAAGAATAAAAAAGAATAAAAGAAAAGAATAAAAGAATAAAAACACAAGAGCTAGTTTTGTTTGACCAAACGTTTTATATTACTGCTTATTCATTAGTGGTTCTCAAAAGGTGTGCCGTGATGCCAGTCCAGGTGTGCTGAAATTAATTCTTGAATCATTTTCTTAATAAATATTTCACAAGTAATAGTTGGTTGTCAGTTGACCTGTGGCTAAGTCCTCAAACACAATGAGCCAATCACAGTGCGTATTCCCATACACTGGGACATTCTCTGCCTGGACGTCCATTGAAATGCATTACAGAAAGTCAGTTTGTTCGGTTTTATGAGCTTTTTCTGAGATTTGAAGTTTAAAAATGGTCAAACGGTGTGCATGGGGTACATGCAACTCTGACACAAGGTATCCTGAGAGGCTGGGCGACCAGGTGTATTTTTACACTTTAAACCACATCTCAACCGAGAAAAGTGTCTCCTTTGGATAAAGTTGTGTGGTAACGTTAGACCACAACATCAACTCAACGTGAATAAGATTAACAATGATGTCTACATCTGTTCTAAGGTAAGTCAACATTGTGTTTGAGGCAACATATTGTCACTTTGCTGCAAAGAAATATAAAGTTATCTTTAACATCTCTAGCTAAGGTTAGCTAAAGTTAGCCTAACGTTAGCTCCTAGCTGCGTTGTTCATCATGTCACCTTGTTTGCTGGGAGTTCATTAGCCTATTTTGTTCTAGTTTTGTACTTTGGTGATGGTACATCATTGTTAGCTGTTGTCCAAAGGGCTCTAGTTAAGCTAATGTTAATTTCTGGAGCTTAGCTTCATTAACTTATCTGTAATGGCAGAGATAACAAAGGTTGGCAAACGTTATGCTGAATGATTCAGTGTAAATACTGTAGCACCAAACTAACGCAGAGACACTCTTGGTAAAGATGGTAAAAAGGCCGTTATCCTTTTCTCATATTCTGAGCCAAAAACCTTAACTTCAGTGGCACTTTAACTTGTTGTCTTTGATGGTGACGGCAACCAGATGCGGTTCACAAGCGTACACTGTGACCTGTAAATTTTGTAATTGAAGCTTTTCATCGACCTTCTCAACAATAAAATGATGAATATATCCCTCCAATGCGTAGTTTAGGCCCTTTTGGTTACTTCTCAATGACATCTGATCGTTATGTCTCCAAAAATCATCAGTTGCCTCCTGTGAAATGCCGTGTACTGTGACACCTGCCATAGCGCCGCTCACTGAATGTTGATAGTTTGTCCAGGTGAGTGGAGGGGGCGGGGCTTAGCCATAGGTCAAATGCCATTTGATATTAGTAAATAGAAACAAACTGTCATGATAAGAGTGATAACACACATTACAGAAACTATTGTACACAGATATAAATACAGGTGTGCCTTCAGATTTCAGATTCTTCATCCAGTTGGATTTTTTTTCAGTATCATAAATAAGCAAATATACACGTTAACCATCAACTTCTATATCAGGGTTTACCTTACAACCAGTAAAACCTTAGTCCTAACAAAAACTAGGAAATATGACCACATTACTCCAGTTCTAAAATCCTTACACTGGCTTCCTGTCACTCAGAAACTGCTTTCAGTATGTTGCTGCTGTATAAATCACGCCATGTCTCAGAGTCCAAATATATCTCTGACATGCTTGTGACATATGAACCTCCTCGGACCCTAAGGAGATCAGGAGCCAGCCTACTGACCATCCCAAGAGTCAGAAAGAAACATGATGAAGCAGCACAAACCTGAAATAACCTCCCTGGTGATGTCAGACAGTCCTGACTCGACACATTCAAGTCAAAGCTAAAAAAGTTCCTTTTTAACTCCACCTGTTCTCCACCCTGTACTGACTGTCATCGTGATGTCATCGTGACATCAGCCCTAAAAGGGTCTATATCATCACAACATCGATATCGAGGTGTTTGATAAAAAAATACGTGGACATATTTGACTTTCCCTAGATCACCCAGCCCTCCAACCTTTTATAGCTGCTGCTCCTTTGTCTCATTTGCTCAGAGCGAGTGTCTCAGTCACATCTGTCAGGTCGTGCAGCCAAAGTTTAGTGAAGTTGAACCAAACTGAATAAACTGAACTTTGACCCCAAACACTCTGAACTCCACAGAACACAGTAACAGTTGGCGATAGAACATTAAAATAAACCCTGGACCTACCATGTTTGAGGAGGCAGCGCAGAGTGGCGATCTGCCCGGTCTGAGCGGCGGTAAACATTGGCGAGATGCCGTACACGTTGGTGAGTTCGTGTTTGGCTCCAGCCTTCAGCAGCATCTCACAGATCTCCACGTTGTTTCGATTCGCCGCCTCCTGCAGGGCCGTCCAGCCCAGAATACAGCGAGTGTTCACCACCGCACCGTGGTTCAACAACATCGCTACCATCGCTGCGTTGTTCCTCTCACAGGCTGCAGAGGAAGGAACAAAGAGCTTCTCAATGCCTCCTCCAGCTCAGTCTAGGTCACAACAACCTTCAGAGGTAAACCCTGACCTCGGAGAATCAAGCTCTCTGACTGGCTGATCTGACTCCTCAAACATAACTCAGGTCATTAATGAACCACTCTCAGGAGATACTCTGAGTTTAGGAGCTGGTCTGTGACTCGGTTGGTTCTCTGTTCTGTTCTTCTGAAAACGTTTAAATGTTCACCTGTATCACCCCTACCCTGTACTGACTGTCATTGTGATGAAATTGCCCCACGGGGACATTAAAGTTTTACCTTAAAGTTTTACCTTAGGTTCTGGATGTAACTTTACATGTACTGATTTCTTTGTGGGAACAGCTCTTTATGGGTTGCCTCTAACAGCCTGTGGACTGATTTTCATGTTCAGGACTTGGGATAAATTTTCCTAGAGAACCCAAAGAATGTGACGTTAACTATGTTCCTGAGTCCCGACAATGGTAGCTAAGAAGTGGAGTCCACTAACATCAACAAATGGTCCAATCACAACACAGAGCTGAGTTTTGCAGCGATGGCCCGTCAGAGGTGGACCTTTACTTAGTGTCCTGTCCAACTCCAATTCACTCAGAGCATGACTGAGCGCCTGAGTGCCAGAGGTCTGATCCAAGAGTGCCCTCTCAACCGCCCCTTTTGTTTCCACGCATATGTTTAACGTCCTCAGAGGGAGACGTCACTAATAACAAGGATTTCTGACGATTACATCCAGAACCTTTCAGATAAATCAGAGAACCAAAGTCATGTCATTTTGTGTCCTGAGAAAAAACAGGTGAATCTTTTCGTTACTTCATCACTTTCTCTCAGATTTACCTTTGTAGAGTGGAGTCTCTTTTTCGTTGTTCGGGATGTTGGGGTCCGCTCCCTCTTCCAGCAGTATCTGAACACACTTCAGCCGCTCTTTGCCGATGGCGACCATCAGCGCCGTCTCACCACGCATGGTTTGTTTGTTGAGCATCCCCAGCTGAGCTGAGCACAAAACACAGAACAGGACGTCTCTTCTCTGGATGTTGTTGTGATGTCATTGTGTGTGTGTGTGTGTGTGTGTGTGTGTGTGTGTGTGTGTGTGTGTGCGTGTGTGTGTACATATTTACCTGACAGCAGTACCCTCAGACAGGTGTCCTGACCATAAAGTGCCGCCTGGTGGGTGGCGAGCCAGCCCGGTTTACTCGGCAGCATCAGGTTTGTTCCATGCATCGTCAGCGCTTTCACTCTGCTTGAATCACCAACACGGATTGCTTGGAATAGAGGCTCCTCCTCCCTGCAGGGAAAATACCCATCAACCACCTGTCCCACCTGTCTCACCTGTCCCACCTGTGAGGGTGAAACAGGTGAAACCAGTTAGACGTGAGAAACATGAGACAGGTAAGGGTGATACAGGTGAAGCAGGTGAGATAGGTGAGGCAGATGAAACATGTAAAGCAGGTGAGACAGATAAAGTTGAGACACATGAGACAGGTGGAGGTGAGACAGGTGGGGGTGAAACAGGTGAGACAGGTGTTTCCATGCTGCTACGTGCCGTGTTGTGTTTGGTGTTGTTTTGTGTTTTCTCTCACGCCAGGTACCCCCCCCCCCCCCCCCCCCCCCCCCCCCCCCCCCCCCCCTCCCTCCGCTAATTACGGCAGCTGTGGCCTATCACAGCTGTGTGATTAAAACCACCCTGGAAAACTGGAGCCGGTGGCTAGTGGGCCTTTCCGGCAGCGTGCAGTGCAGACCATAGCTGTGTGCGTGGTGGTGTGCGCTCGGGTGTTTAGTGACAGTCCCAGAGTTTATTCTTCTGCCTTTGTTATTGATTGTTGATTATCTGTTATATCATTGTTGTTGGCTAATCGGCTCCCCTTATTTGGGAGCTTCTTTGGTGTTTTGCATCGTAAATAAATCACTGCCTTGCAGTCGCTTTAGTTTACTCCTGTGTTCTTCAGTATTGGTTATTTGTGTTAATTGTTACCACCCCCTCCCCGAGGCTTTTAAGGGTTTGTAACAGTTTTAGGGGCTCGTCCGGGAGTGGTCCGTAGTGGCTGCCGTGTTTTTTTTTTATTGTGATTGGCTCCGGTGTCTCTCATGGTGAGTAGTGGTGTCTGAGTGCCATCAGCCTGCAGTGAAGTGGCGTGTGTCTTCCCCAGGCGAGTCAGGTGAGTGCCCAGCTGGGCTGAGTAATCAGCCTTTCCAACGGGCGCTCTTTGGTTATTTTGCCTTTTTTATTTTCGGGCTTAACTCTGGGCTGGGATTTCACTCTCCAATGGGGGCTGGCTTTTAAGGGTTTCGGCCGCTGATGTTTTGCCTGTAAGATACCTCGAGCCCGGCACGCCCCAGAAGACAGTTAGGTGAGTTTGTGTTAGGCAGGCTCTGGGAAGTTTCTTTTTTTCTGTAACACCGTGGCTGTTTGGTCTCCGACATCATAATTGCTGTGTTTGTCTGCTGGTGGGTTTTATTTCTTTTTGACTCAGAAGCCGCGTGCTGTGTGGGTTAGCCTACTGTGTGTGTTGCTCTTCCCGCTCTGTGTGTGTGTATGTGTGTGTGGAAATGGCAACGTTTAACATTGGTGTGTTTGCGTCTAACCCGTCTCTGACTGTGTTGGACAAGTGTAAAAAGAGTGATCTGCGTGCGATCGCGGATCATTAAGTTTATTTACTTTATTAATCCCCCTGAGGGGAAATTCAATGTTTTCACTCTTGCATGCACAAACAGGACCTATACATGCACTAAGTGGAGAGATGTCAGAGTGAGGGGGCTGCCCTTTGGTCAGGGGCCCCGAACGGTTGGGGGGTTTGGTGCCTTGCTCAAGAGCACCTCAGAGGTGCCCAGGAGGTGAACTTGCCCCTCTCCAGCCACCAGTCCACGCTCCATATTTTGGTCTAGACAGGGACTCGAACAGGCGACCCTCCGGTTCCCAACCCAAGTCCCTATGGACTGAGCTATTATACATTATACATTATGAGATTGTTGTGTCAAGTGCTCTCACAAAGGCTGAGCTTAAAGCCATCATTTTGGAAGAGCTGTTGAACAGAAGAGTCTTAAGTTTGCCACGTCCTGAGGATGTCTCCCAGTTGGTGGTCGGGGCAGCAGCCTCCCCAGGTGTGAGTCACCTGGATGCGCTTCCAGCAACGGAGGGCCACTCTGATCATCCGACTGGTGAGACTACCTAGCTGCCAGTTTTCACTCTTGTTGTGTGGAAGGATGGCATGACAGTGAAGCCAGTCACATTGCCGCCTTTTGTCCCGATCTCTGCGGAGTCAACTCAAGGCTCCGAGTTGGACGCCCGGTTGAAAATCTGTTTGGCTCGACTCCAGTTAGAGAAGGAGGATCGTGAGCATGAGTACCAACTGCAGTTTAAGAGGCTGGAGGCAGACACTGCTGTCAGGCTGTGCCAGGCGGAGATGCAGGTCCGTTCAGCTTGGTCCTCTGATGTCCAATCTACATCAGGTCCAGCCGTCTCGTTTAATGTGAGTAGACACATTTCTTTGGTCCCTGTGTTTCGCAAATCAGAGGTTGAGTCCTACTTCGGCGCATTTGAGCGTATTGCCACTGTTTTGCGCTGGCCAGAAGATGTGTGGGCTATCTTGTTGCAGTGTAAGTTGACAGGCAGGGCTCAGGAGGCTTGTTCTTCCTTGTCAGTGGAAGAAGGGCTTAATTATGACAAGGTTAAGAGTGCTATTCTGCGTGCCTATGAGCTTGTGCCTGAAGCTTACAGACAGCGTTTTCGCAGTCTCAGGAAGACGCCTGATCAGACCCACATCGATTTTGCCAGAGAGAAAGGCATTCTCTTTGACAGGTGGTGTGCGGCGTGTAAAGCTAGTGACTTTGCGTCAGTACGGGAGTTAATGTTGCTGGAGGAATTTAAGAACTGTGTCTCAGAACGCACTGTGGTATATTTAAACGAGCAGAAAGTGACCACTCTGCAACAGGCTGCCATTCTGGCTGATGAGTACACGACATATAAACATGTGTTTGTTAGACGTGAACCTGCTCATCCTGAGTCATCTCAAAAGGCTGGCTCACCGATGCCTAGTGCTGCTGTTTCCACCACTCCCAAAACTGAGAGGCAGTGTTTTTTTTTGTTGTAAGACAGGCCACTTAATGACTGACTGTGTCGCCTGGAGGCAGGGGTCCCCTTTGAAACCAAAGGGGGTGGGGTTGATAAAAACATCTCTCAGTGGCACATCCATTGTGTCAGGAGTGATACCTACGGAATTGTGGTTTTTGGGAGTGAGAGTTTCATTCTTATGGGTGGGGGTGTTACGTGCCGTGTTGTGTTTGGTGTTGTTTTGTGTTTTCTCTCACGCCAGGTACCGCCCCCGTCACTTTAGTTTACTCCTGTGTTCTTCAGTATTGGTTATTGGTTATTTGTGTTAATTGTCACCTCCCCCTCCCCGAGGCCTTTAAGGGCTTGTAACACATGTACAGACATGATTCATGAACAGGACTTGACTCACTCTTCAGGTTCCGGACCCACGTAGACCACAGTGTCGTCAGGCCTGCGATACGCCACCATTCGCTTCCCAGAACCCGTCACAAAGTGACTGATTGTCCCATTAAACGTCTTCCTGCCACATCAATGCCAAGAAAACAGCCAATCAGAGCACAGACACTCATCATCCATCTCAAAACTTACAACATCTTTTAACAAGCTCATGGTGATCACTGAATGTGACTCTGACCTTCATCTTCTCAGCAGGTCAAAGAAAAGAAGGTTTTAGTGCTGATACTCATATCAAACATGAGTTCCTCTCAAAATATTTGGGACTGGTGTCCTGAAGCTAATCACTGATCTGATCTCCTGACAGTCAGCTGTTCAGACTGTGATCAATAACTGTCTGTAAATCTGGTCTGAGATCAGGAGGAGACTGTCTGTTGTGTCATCATCCCACTGGTGGACTGGAGGTGCTTTTCAAAGTCAAGGATGCCTCGGCTTTCAACCCTTTGCTGCATGTCAACGCCCACTCTCTCTCTCACCCCATTTCAATCTGTCCTTGGAGGAAGCTGGAGCACCTGGAGGAAACCCACGCTGACACGGGGAGAACATGTCAGAGCACCTGGAGGAAACCTACATTGACACGGAGAGAACATGTCAGAGCACCTGGAGGAAACCCACACTGACACAGGGAGAACATGTCAGAGCACCTGGAGGAAACCCACACTGACACGGGGAGAACATGTCAGAGCACCTGGAGGAAACCCACACTGACACAGGGAGAACATGTCAGAGCACCTGGAGGAAACCTACGTTGACACGGAGAGAACATGTCAGAGCACCTGGAGGAAACCCACTCTGACACAGGGAGAACATGTCAGAGCACATGGAGGAAACCCACGCTGACACAGGAAGAACATGTCGGAGCACCTGGAGGAAACCTACGTTGACACGGAGAGAACATGTCAGAGCACATGGAGGAAACCCACACTGACACGGGGAGAACATGTCAGAGCACCTGGAGGAAACCCACGCTAACACGGGGAGAACATGTCAGAGCACCTGGAGGAAACCCACGCTGACACGAATAGAACATCTCGGAGCACCTGGAGGAAACCCACGCTGACACGGGGAGAACATGTCAGAGCACCTGAAGGAAACCCACGCTGACACGGGGAGAACATGTGGGAGCACCTGGAGGAAACCCACACTGACACGGGGAGAACATGTCAGAGCACCTGGAGGAAACCCACACTGACACGGGGAGAACATGTCAGAGCACCTGGAGGAAACCCACGCTGACACGGGGAGAACATGTCAGAGCACCTGAAGGAAACCCACGCTGACAGGGAAAGAACATGTCGGAGCACCCGGAGGAAACCCACGCTGACACAGGGAGAACATGTCAGAGCACCTGGAGGAAACCCACACTGACATGGAAAGAACATGTCAGAGCACCTGGAGGAAACCCACGCTGACACAGGGAGAACATGTGGGAGCACCCGGAGGAAACCCACGCTGACACAGGGAGAACATGTCAGAGCACCTGGAGGAAACCTACGTTGACACGGAGAGAACATGTCAGAGCACCTGGAGGAAACCCACTCTGACACAGGGAGAACATGTCAGAGCACATGGAGGAAACCCACGCTGACACAGGAAGAACATGTCGGAGCACCTGGAGGAAACCTACGTTGACACGGAGAGAACATGTCAGAGCACATGGAGGAAACCCACACTGACACGGGGAGAACATGTCAGAGCACCTGGAGGAAACCCACGCTGACACGGGGAGAACATGTCAGAGCACCTGGAGGAAACCCACGCTGACACAGGGAGAACATCTCGGAGCACCTGGAGGAAACCCACGCTGACACGGGGAGAACATGTCAGAGCACCTGAAGGAAACCCACGCTGACACGGGGAGAACATGTGGGAGCACCTGGAGGAAACCCACACTGACACGGGGAGAACATGTGGGAGCACCTGGAGGAAACCCACACTGACACGGGGAGAACATGTCAGAGCACCCGGAGGAAACCCACGCTGACACGGGGAGAACATGTCAGAGCACCTGAAGGAAACCCACGCTGACAGGGAAAGAACATGTCGGAGCACCCGGAGGAAACCCACGCTGACACAGGGAGAACATGTCAGAGCACCTGGAGGAAACCCACACTGACATGGAAAGAACATGTCAGAGCACCTGGAGGAAACCCACGCTGACACAGGGAGAACATGTGGGAGCACCCGGAGGAAACCCACGCTGACACAGGGAGAACATGTCAGAGCACCTGGAGGAAACCCACGCTGACACAGGGAGAACATGTCAGAGCAGCTGGAGGAAACCCACGCTGACACAGGGAGAACATGTCAGAGCACCTGGAGGAAACCCACGCTGACACAGGGAGAACATGTGGGAGCACCCGGAGGAAACCCACGCTGACACGGAGAGAACATGTCAGAGCAGCTGGAGGAAACCCACGCTGACACAGGGAGAACATGTCAGAGCAGCTGGAGGAAACCCACGCTGACACAGGGAGAACATGTCAGAGCAGCTGGAGGAAACCCACGCTGACACAGGGAGAACATGTCAGAGCAGCTGGAGGAAACCCACGCTGACACAGGGAGAACATGTCAGAGCACCCGGAGGAAACCCACGCTGACACAGGGAGAACATGTGGGAGCACCCGGAGGAAACCCACGCTGACACAGGGAGAACATGTGGGAGCACCCGGAGGAAACCCACGCTGACACAGGGAGAACATGTCAGAGCAGCTGGAGGAAACCCACGCTGACACAGGGAGAACATGTCAGAGCAGCTGGAGGAAACCCACGCTGACACAGGGAGAACATGTGGGAGCACCCGGAGGAAACCCACGCTGACACAGGGAGAACATGTCAGAGCAGCTGGAGGAAACCCACGCTGACACGGGGAGAACATGTCAGAGCACCTGGAGGAAACCCACGCTGACACAGGGAGAACATGCAAACTCCTGCAGAAGGGCTCCCCCATCCCGGGGTGTGAACAAGGAATGCTTTTATTGTGAGGCGACAATGCTAACCACTGTATAACTTTACCTGTAAACAGCATGTTCCCTTTATATATTCTGAATCAGGTCTTGGTAGGATTTTTTTTTATGGGGGGGGGGGGGGGTAAGGTAAAAAACACCAGAATATTTTGTGCATGTAAACGTTGCTGAGTTCTAACAATATGGAGGAGGAAAATAAAAACTGTGTTACATACGGATCAGGAGGCTGTTCACGGGGAGGATTTGGAGAACTGTAGTGTACAGCGGTCTGGGCTGGAGGTGGATTGTGGGAGCTGTAGTTTGCAGGTAGATTGCGGGAGCTGTGGCTGGCTCGGTTGGTGTTCCTGGCTGCAGGGTATTGTCTGCTGCTGTCAGGTTGGTGCAGAGGTGCGGTAGCAGGAGCAGCAGTGATGGCGCGGGCAGTGTTGCAGGATGTTTCGTCCAGACTGCGCTCAATGGCGAGCTGCAGCAGCTCATCGTCACTCAGGCTACTGTACAGAGAGTAATCCTCCAAGGCTCCAGAGCGAGAGATGCGGGGTGCTGCCATGATGTAACTGTGACATCAGAGGATGAAAGTGTTTAAGAGAAACAAACTGTTCAGAACAAAGAGTACAGCTTCAGATGTTCATCAACACAACAGACAGCAGATGAAACACCAAAACATGACAGTCAGACTTCACACAACCAGCAACACTCACAGTCAAACTTTGTTCAGTCAGCAGTGAAACCAGAATCTGACTGAACAAGAAAAGAACTCACCTCTTGTTCAAAGTGCTCCTTTATCAATCCAGCGTCTCCTCAGAGTTAATACACGCCTATGTTTTGTTTGTCTGTCTGTAATCTGTCTGGAATAAAGACTGCATTTCACACTGTGTCTGTGTGTCCGTCTGTCTGTGTGTGTGGGGGGGGGGGAGGGGGGGGTACTTGAGGTTTATTTTAAGGACTTGAAGTCTGAGCCATTTGACCAGCTGACCTCTAATATTACAGGTAGACTTTCTAAACCTGCAGGGTCAGTGCAACAGTAGAAACATGGTTATCAAACATGTTCATATGCAATCTTTCAGGATTAATCACAGATCAGTTTCAAATTCATCTAATTTCATCCTTAATCTGTCAAAAAATCATGTGTAATCTGTTACTCTGGTTTATTCTTAATTTCCTTCAGAGTTAATCTGAGGTCTTTCCATGAAAAATTTGCAGTCTGACCCCAAATTAATCCCAAATTAGTCTCAAATTAAAACCAGATTTGTCATAAATTAATCTCAGAATCTTGGGTTAGTATCAGATCTTTCCAAATTTGATCAGGCCCAAATTAATCCTAAATCTGACCATGACTAATCCCAGATTTTGGTAAATTTAATCTGTAAACTGTTGAGAGTTGAGACCCTGTTAGATCTGTTGTAATAATCCCAGGTGGACCCTGAGGTCAGTGTGACAGATTCAGAGGTCACAGGACAGTTTTTGTTTACCAGGTTTTCATCTTCAGGCTCAGCGAGCGCTCAGATTAAAGGAGCTGTCTGGAGACATTTGACTCTTCTAACACACGACATGCAGCGATCACGAGTCAGTCAGGAGGAACAGGTGGTGAAAACACAGAGCGTGAAGGATATAAAACACATCACAGAGACTATCAGCTCTGTAAACAAGGTGAGACAGAAACACGGTGGATACGTGAATCTGTTTATTTCAGCTCTGTGCTTATCACGGAGGCAACAGCTGCACATTCTGCAGCCCTGACACTGTGAGCTGAGTTCAGCAGGTTTAAACTGTCGCACACTGACACAGAAATCACTTCAGTCTGACTGAATATTATCTGTGACCAGTAATCAATGTTCCAATCAGTGATCTATCAGCTGGACAGCCGACAGTTTCCTGCATCACCAGCTGAGTTTGCTCTGCCGCACCTGCACCACTCCATCAGGTGTCATCACTGATGTTTACATGAATATTCACTCAGCTGAGAAGACAGAATATGATCATTAATATTCACTCTCTGAACATAAACTGGTTCGGACCAGGTGAGGTCTGCAGCATCTGTTACCATGGTGATGTAGCCAGGTTAACAGGAAGACTCAACACACCTCACTGACACGCTGACCTCACTTCCTGCTTCGGCCCAAGGAAACTATAAAAGAAGGAAAGGACATGACATCACAACATTTCCTCAGAGAGCAGTTTGTACGATATCATCTGAGTTACTGCTCCTCGAATGACGTTAAGTCCTTAACGTGGTGAAGAAGGACCTTAAAATGACTTAAAGTTCACATGGTTTTGAACGGCGATCTCCTGGTGAAAGTCCAGGTCTTTGTGATCCACCACCACCACCTGCCTCCTCACAAGACCACTCTGTCCTGCTTCCCTGTTAAATCCTGTCAGCACGTTGGTCACATGACTTTTGAAAACATGTACAAATGTGGATGACTTACTTCTTTGCTGTCGATCCTGTTCTCCTCCTGTAATGACACTCAGAGCTGTGATCTGTTTGGAGACGAATAACGAGGAAAACAAGCACGTTTTAATAAAAACCATCAGGTGATGTTTGATCAGTTAAAGGTGAGACAAAGATATGACAGGTTATAGTAGGACGTGTCTTGTCCGCCCCACTAACTTATACATAAGTGGCTCCAATGAAAAATTCAAATACCGTCACCGACCTCGTGACCTTGCCTTCTTTCATAGTTTCCTTGGTTCAGACCTCAGGTCTCAGATTTGTCTTCTCCACTAACATGGAGCCAGTTTGGTTCCAGTTCCTGCACCTGAGTTTGAACCAACTGGAGAATTTTGACCAAAGATAAACTGGTTCAGAACCTGAAGAGTTGGTGAATGACCTGTGATGACATCAGTGGGCGTGTCATATTCTACAAGGTGGAAGAAGAGGACGGAGACGGCAACAGTAGAGAAGTCAAGAGAGACATCACCAGAGAGTGTGCAGTGGTTTCAGTCATAGCTGGTCAACGCTTGGTTTTTGGGTTTTAAAAAAACAGAACAGTATTTGCATATTGGAACATTTTTAATGTTGTCCTGAGTGATGTATGTCCGTACGAACCTCTGCTGTGTTTGAGAGAAACCAGAGACAAAGTTCCACTGAGGACAATGAAGTTCATTTATTCATCTGTCAATCTAAAAACAAATAAGTAATACGGAGGGCAAAACAAAATGTTAATGTCAATTAATTAATCACAGAAAAAATAACGTTTGAAAAATCAGCACTGATTAATGGCGTTCCCTGGTGACCTTTGAGCTCAGCCTCTGATGCTAATGCTAACAGTTAGCCTCCACCAGGTGAGTCAGTCTACCTGTGACCGACTCACTAACTCTCTGCAGACCAGTTGGGGTGGTCGAGGACAGGGGGACACTGGTGTCCAACATCCAGCAGCTTCACTACGATACATCTGATCAATAATCATTAAATACTTTCACAGTAATGACTGATGTGATGTTTGTGATGATTCAGATGAACCAATCACAGAGCAGGTTGTTAATTAAATGAATTATTTCCTGATTGTAACAGAACTACAGGTCAAAGTTCACAGTTCATTCAACAGCATCAAGGTTCCAAGAATCCTGAGCCGGAGCCAGAGGGTGAGAATGATGTCATCCAGACATATTAAAGTTTCATGTTGTGATAAATCTGTAGCCTGGCACTGGTTCCCAACTGGTCCACATTTCTACTGAGTCATGAGCTGAGGGTCCAAACACTTTAATATATTCATGTCGTTGAGCTGTTAGTCACTCACTCTACAGCAGGAAACGGCACTTCAAAATAAAAGCTCTGTGCAGGAAATTCACTGTGCCTAAAAATAAAGTGTGTTTTTTACAAACTCAGTGTTTATGAGTCACTTGTGGTCCATTCAGAATGAACCCACGACCCACTTTTGGACCGCCACCCACCAGTTGAAACCCCATTTTATTTTTGGACTAAAACTAAAACTACCTGATTAACCAGTGAACTGAAAACTAATAAATCACATGATTATATCTGACCTACTAACTGTGTGTGTGTGTGTGTGTGTGTGTGTGTGTGTGCGTGTGTTATTTTTAGACTCAGCTGCTGTAAACTGAGCAGACGGGTCGGAGCGGCGCTGCACGAGGCCTCAGCATGAAATAAAAACATATAAAACAGAGTGAGCGCTGACAGCGACGTCGTTAATCTGAAGGTGAACTTTCTGATCACACAGCGAACGTTTACACACCAGTTCACAACACACACACACACACACACACACACACATACTGAACACAAAGTATGAGAGAAGCTTCAGAGTGAGACCTCTGTCTGCTGACGTGCAGCTTTATTTCTGTGTGACCTTTAATGACACGTTTTAAAAATCATACAACAGAGGTCAAAGGTCACTGACAAACATTCAGTTCTGTCTCCTTCAAGACTAAAATCACCAGCAGTCTCACTTATAAAACAGTGCACAGGATCCAGACTGAAAATATACATAAGGACAAAAGGCAAAAAATATTCAACAGTGTCTACAGTCAGGCTTCGATGTCACCGTCCGCGTCGCCAAAAGCTTCATTAGCATGCACCAAAGTTTCTCCCATCAAATCTGTTTTTAAAGATCACACCTTCTGTGTGTGAAGCGGCGTCCGCCTCTTTCAGGCCTTGTTTTGTGCGTACGCAGTGTTTATAAATGAGACACCTGCTCAGGTCAGTGTGGTGTAAAACCAGTGTGACCAGTTCAACTGCAATAACACAGCAGATCAACCAGTGAAGTCAGCACCAACACAGGAAGTCTTTCAAATTCAGTTAAACTCAGCTAAGCTAACATGCTAACAGGCCAGCTAACTGGAGACCTTTATTTTCTCTCTTAACAAAACATTAGTGGTTAGCTCGTTAGCTACAACAGTCCAACACCGAGCCCTGCGAACGCTCCCACATCATCAACATATTTACACGTCACTTTGTGGTGTGACCACACCACATCAGGTGAGTTCAGGTGAATGAGCAGGTGATGTCATAGTGCAGGAAGCGGATGAGTCTGACAGGAAGTGGCAGAGTGTGGAGCAGTTTGAGTCTTCGGACTCCAACCTGACGTCTGATCTTCAACCTGCAGAGCTGCATCAGAGGATGAGGAGGACCTGGACATGAAACACAGAGGACAGGTGAGAGACCCCGCCCCCAGCTCAGCCAGCCAATCAGACAGAGGCAGTGATCTTTAATAGAAACAGAGCGCAACGTGTCATAATCTGAAAGCCAAGCCCCCAAAGGGGAAACGAGGCCCGCTTTCCCCTCCGCTTCTTCGCTCGTTCGCTGTCATTCTGCCTCCGCAGCTGCACCTTCAAGTCTCCACGACTGAATTGCTAGCTAGCTAATAATTATTAGCTATAGCTAGCTAATAATTAGCTAATAATAAGATGGCAAAGGATTATTTTAACACGCTATGCCTACCAGAGAGGCAACAGTATATTGATGAGCTTAATATCGTAGTGTCCCTTCTCCTTACCTTGCTCGTCTTGGAAAAAACATGATGTGGAGATTCTTTTCTAAGAAGATGAGCATTTGGGCATGCTCAGCCATCAGCCTGCTCCACTACCACTACCACTACTACTACTGTAGAGTTAGCTTGCTAGCTAGCTAAATGAAGACCAACCTGCTGTACAGGAACCAGTGAAGGGAAGCAGGGAAACTTTACAGATATTCAACCAGCTCTGTGACATCACAGTGTGAGCAGATGCCCCCAGAGCTCCATGCTCCGTGCAGGGTGCTGGCGGCGGCACGAGGGGAAGCCAAACACTGTTCATCAGCACACATTGTGATGCCACACAGCTGGTTAAAAATGCCAACGTTTCCCTTTAAATCCATCGTCTTCTGTCTCCATCATCAGTGATGAGTTGGTTCACTGTCACACTGTGATCTGAATGTTAGCCTTTAGCTTCTGTCTTTATCTTTCTGACCTGTTTCTGCTGATGAGTCAATTTGACTCCCTGATTTATCCTTCAAACACAAAATGCAGACTCTTCTCTCTAAAATCCAGCTTGATGGAGCATCATTAAGGGCCGGGGCTTACCAACGTGTCAGTTGTCAGCATTGTTTTTGTTGTGCTTACAAGCTTTCAGTATGATCGGCATCCAGTCACTGCAACTCCTCAGGACATCCTGCAGCTGAGAGCACAGGTGGACGTGGCTGACGTAGTCCAGCATCAATGAGATGATGGGACCAGCACTGTGGCAGAGAGTCAGGCTGGAGACGGCCTCGCAGAACTGAAACAGGACAGAGACAGAGACTCTTTACTGTGCTGGACATTTCTGATTCGGCTTCATGTAGCACTGCGCAGTGCTTCTCTACTGACCTGCATTTCTTCAATGGGACGGCGTGACGGCATGACAGGATGTGGTTTTTGGCCATACGGACAGTCAAAGCAGGACTGAGCGTCGCAGCCATTGTCCAGTAGCAGTTTGAGCATGGACGGAGACTCCATTCTCAGCAGGATAGCTGCCGGGAATGAGGACGGCTGGGTGGCGATCTGAGCATTGATGTTGGCGCCATAGCTCAGCAGCAGCGTTGCCATATCCATCCGGCAGAGCCGGACGGCTATGAACAGCGGGTTGAAGACATCCAAGTTGGGGTCAGCTCCGGCCTCCAGCAACATCTCAGCAGCCTCGAGGTTCCCGTTATAGACACAGAAGTAAAGTGCCGTGCTCCGCTGGTCCTCGTACATCTTGGAGCGGTCCTCTGACAGCTTGGTGTTGACGTCAAAGCCGGACTCGATCAGCAGCTCCATGATGTCATCACTGTTGTTCTCTGCAGCAATGTGCAGAGGACTGATACCGCTGGTCCGGATTCTGACTCTGCTGGTCACCGAGATCAGCAGCGACACGATTCTGGAAATACAAAAGATCAGCGGGGGTTTAGGATCAAACACCTGGAAACGACCAGCAGAGACAGGCTGACTGTGGGTCAGCAGAACCCTGAGCCTGAACTTCTGGCTCCAGACAAACAAACAGGTGTTTACTTTACAGTTTGAGACCTCAGACGTCTTTGGTGTTTGCTCTGAAAGCTCTTAAAATATTGTTGATTTATTAGAAAGTATCAGTGAAACACAGAATGGTTGATAAAGGAGAGACAGTAACAGACAGGAAGTGTTTCAGACCGTGTGTGATCGTTCTGAACAGCCACATGAAGAGGCAGCAGGCCAGACTTCGTGGATCGGTTAGCGTCGGCTTTCAGAGACAGCAACACCTCCACAGCAGCAAAGTGACCGTTCTTACAGGCTTCATACAGCGGCGTGGCTCCGTCTTGTGCCTGTCCATTTATATCTGCACCTGAGGGACGAAAACACCTTAAGAAACACCTTCGTATCAGCTCCCGACAGACACGAAAGATAGTTTGCGGACAGGTTTATAGGGCTGACCTTTCTTGGCGAGCAGGTGCAGGGCGTCGACGTGTCCGTGCTGTGCGGCGGTGAAGAACGCTTGGATGCCGTAGATGTTCCTGGTGTGTAGATTGGCTCCGGACTCCAGTAACGTCCTACAGATCTTCACCTGTCCGTGTCTGCAGGCTTCATGAAGAGGACTCACTCCCTGAGTGCTGCAGCGATTCACCTGAGCTCCAAACTTCAGCAGCAGATCCACAATGGCTTCGTTTGGGTTCTCACAGGCTGAAAACAACAACAGTGAAACAAGAGGAGGTTTGTTTCATTTTTCTGAAGGTGTCCAGCTGAATACTCCCTAAACATGTACAAACTTTACATGTTTGACAGAACATGAATCTCTCCATATAAACTGCTGTAAGATCCTAGGTTTCTCTTTACAACTGTGACATCACTGCACCTTTCAGCGGGGGCTGTGATGTCAGCTGTGATGTCACTTCACCTGAGAACAGTGGCGTCTCTTGGTCCTTGTTGGCGATGTTTGGGTCGGCTCCATGCTTCAGGAGAAAATCGACACAGGAAACTTTTCCTCGGCCCGCAGCCAGCCGCAGAGCCGTCTGATTCCTCAAGCTGCATCTGTTCACCGAGTCGGGATGAGCTGCAGACCGCAAGAGGTCAAAGGTCAAACTTTAGGCTTATTTTTATAGTTCTGATCACAGTCTCACCAAACCAAGTGGCGGGAGGTTGGGCTGAATAAACAACTGCAGAGGATGTGGACACTGACAGAGATTAAATAAAGCAGGAGGCAGTAATGTAACGAAGACGCCGACTGCTAGAAACGTCATAATGATAAAACTGTTGGTTTGGTTGGAACGATTAAAGCGTACATAAAAATGTCAGTAATATTTCTGAGGAGTCCAGAATTATGACGGATGGCTGGTTCAAAAATTAAAATCAAAATCAAAATAAACCACACTGTCAATAGAAGCCTCTCGTGAATGAGACTTGGGTTTTACTGAACGAGTTGTGTCAGAGTTTGTGAGCACACGTTTCATCAGCAGCTTCTTCAGAAATTTAACATAACACAGGACTGAGTAACTGATGTACAAACATTTCATTTAGAGGATGAAGTGTTCCTTTAAGAATCATCCTGTCAAGAACCAAAGTGCTGAATAGTGGAAAAGATGGTTTATTTTTTCTATGCACACATAAAACTGTATAAAATCTAAATAGTAAAAAAGAATTAAAAATGAGGCTTCTCGACCTCTCCTGAAACATTTCGACGACCTCCCCTCGACTGAAAGAAAAAAACAGACAATGACAAAACACCTGAACTAAGAGTTTACAGAACTGTTTACAGTTTACAGTGAAAAATAATCCAATAAAACTGAGTAATACAGAGAGCACAGAGCAGAGGAATCGAAAAGGGGAAAATATATTTATTTACAAGTCAAGAATTAATTAGACACTGGGAATTAAATGCAATAAAAATGTTCGAAGGATAAAGAGCTGCCAACAACATTCCACCTCATCAGAAACTGGGGAGGGATTAAGAGGAAGATTGGATTTCTCTGCAACGCTAACTTTTTAGCACATTAGCTAAGGTTAGCTTCCATAGCAAAACAAACAAGTGTGGTCCTCCTTTGTAAGATTGTCTTCCTGTGACATCATCCATCCACTGAGTGAGAGCATACGGGTCGGCCAGTCTGGTCCCGTTGGTCAGTGTTTACTTATTCAAGTAACACTGGCGGTCCCGGAGAGTGAGTGACCTGACATGGTGCGTTGGTAAATTCAGTCTGACGCTCTACACTAAAATGAGAGCCCTGTTGGTGGAAGAAACGCAGCGTTATATTTCTACATGAATGAACCAACGGTTAAGTTAATCACACATTCACTCCGCTCGGCGCTCTGCTGCTCCGTCTCCACAGACAGAGTGTCCAGAGTGCGCTCTGCCACTCTGAGAGTGCGCTGCTCTGGATAACCCAACGCTACATTCAGACAGCGCTCCCAATTTATCAACGCTCCAGTTTGTGTCAGAGTGCGCTCCCACACTCACAATGAGTGTTTCTGAACGCACCACTCACATCATCTTCCTCCATCGTCTAAAACAAGACAACACAACTTGTTAGCTAGCGCTAGCTAATGTCTGTGGAGCACTGTTTTGCCTCCAACTAAGCCCCGCCCACCAACAAACATCACACTGTTTACTAACAGTAAGAGGGTCTAAAGATAGAAAGTAAAACAGGACCCAACACAAATCCCTGTGAGACACACGTTCTCTGTTACTGGAGTGAAGAGATGAAGCAGGTTTGGTCATGATGAAGAGTGTTGTGTAGTTCACTGTGGGCTCGATCATGATGTCGACATGAAAAACCAAGGAACAAACTAACTCAAACTGTCTCTTTGATCAGACGACCAGAGACCAGCTCCTCACCTGTGACGAGGATGATGACACATTGCAGCTGTCCATAATAAGCAGCTTCATGAAGAGCGATCCAGCCGTCATCGTTCGGCTCTGTCAGACAGCTGGACTCACGTCTGACCAGATCCTTCAGAGCCTCTACGTCTCCGTTTATAATCAGAGACTGCAGAGGACTGAACTCACTGAGACAAAGACAGAGACAACACTCAGTACAAGGACAGGAAGCTGGGGTAGACAACAACAAGACACTGTAAACAAACATCTGGTAAACAGCCAACATGTGTTGAAGGACTTTGCTGGATCAACAGGAAGCACCTAGAGCAGATCCTCCGTCCACCGAACTGAAGAGTGGAGAACCGCAGCTGGAGTTTAAACAGGTATCTGATGAATGTCTTTGTGGACTCAGAGTCCGTCTGTGGGGACAGGATAAACGGATGAAGGTGGGTGTACATGCACCTCCATCCCATAATGTACAAACAGACGTGCACCACCTGAAGGAGGGTCCTCTAACAGGTCGTCTGTTTGACAAAGCAGGACTCAAAGATCCTGATTTTAAATTAGATTCTGTCAGAGATCTTTGACCCCTGCTGAGTCCTCTGGGACCTGGTCTGTGAGAAGTCTGCAGATGTTTGTTGGTTGTTTACAGATGTTTGTTGGTTGTTTACAGATGTTTACTGGTTGTTTACAGATGTTTACTGGTTGTTTATGTCCTCTCTGGACAGGTCTGTCTGGACTATCTCACCTTCTGATGCCTCTGTAGATGAACTGGAACAGGCCTGTTGGAGGGTTGACGGAGTTTTGGACACACGGCTGTGATGGAGGCGCAGGGTCGGGGTGTCTCTGTATGGGGTTTGGGTTTGTTCGGGTTGGGGCAGGACAGGGAGGAGGTGCTGCTGCTGCTGCTGCTGCTGCTGCTGATGATGATGAGCGCTGACCTGAGGGGAGGTGTGTGTCAGAGAGGCTCCTCTCGACAGCAATCTGCAACAGCTCCTCATCAGACAGGTGACTGTAAACACTGTAATCGTCCACATTCACATCAGCGGCGGCGGCCATGTTGGATCTGAACTCTGAAGAACCAGATTCAGTCTGTTGAGTTTAATGTCAGTGATGAAGATGTGAAGACTCAGAAGACGTCTCTCTGTGAGATCCAGCAGCAGTGGATCCCATCAGATCTCCAATTACAGGTTTTGGCAGCAGCAGCTGATGGATGTCAGATCAGTGAGAAAGGTTATGGAGGTCAGTGGTGTTTCTTTTCTCTGCCCTCGATCCAAACTGTTCACACTCACTGAGACCACCTGCATGAAAACCGTGTTTTATTTCTACAGCTCTGACCAACTGGACAAACATGTCGACAAAGACCAACGACATTTACATGATGACATCATCTACGTTAAAACAGCTTCTCAGATTCACTTTGACTCTTCAACCTGTGACGCTGAGTTCGTTCATCATGACATCACTCAAACCTCTCCTCACAACCTGACATGAGATGCTAGCACACAAAACATGAATACAACATAAAATGACATCAGCACGTGATAAAATAACTGCATAAACACACAATACAGCAAACAGTAAAACACTGTACATTAACTGATAAAATAATATAAAGACGTAAATAACATCAGAACTATAGACAGTATATAATCATTTATGTCATGAAGCTGAAACACTGAAGATAAAAAACTGTTTCATTCATTCATCTGAATTTTAGAAAACACATCATCATCTGACTGAGGGCGACTCGTCCATTCATCATTTATCAAAACATCTGGCAGTGGAGCCTGAGTCAGGATGAAATGTGGAGTTGGTCCTACCTGTGAAACGCAGTCCTCTGTCTTCAGGTCTCAGCAGAGACGTCTCTGTGTGTCTCTGCTGTTAAACAGTCTGTTGGTTTAATGTGTTCACATGCTGCTGCGAGTCCGAGCCAAAACTCTGATACTGAAACTCTGCTGGCTCCGAGTCAAACACACCTCAAACACTTAATATATAAATACACAGTACACACACACACACACACACACACACAAATATACTGTACAGATGAGATTTTTTATGTTCAAACTGATGAACAGTATTGTTGTAATAACTACAATCAGTCTGAATTTGATTTGACACATTTCAATAAAGTTGTGACAGCAGCAACAACAGAGTGAGAAACACCTGTGTGTGACCTTGCACAGGTAAACAGCTGAACAGGTGAACAGGTAAACAGGTGAACAGGTAAACAGGTAAACAGGTGAACAGCCGAACAGATAAACAGGTGAACAGGTAAACAGGTAAACAGGTAAACAGCCGAACAGATAAACAGGTGAACAGGTAAACAGCTGAACAGGTAAACAGCTGAACAGGTAAACAGGTGAAAAGGTAAACAGGTAAACAGCTGAACAGGTAAACAGGTAAACAGGTGAACAGGTGAACAGCTGAACAGATAAACAGGTGAACGGGTAAACAGGTGAACAGCCGAACAGATAAAAAGGTGAACAGGTAAACAGCTGAACAGGTAAACAGGTGAAAAGCTGAACAGGTGAACAGGTGAAAAGGTAAACAGGTGAACAAGTAAACAGGTAAACAGGTAAAAAGGTGAACAGGTAAACAGGTAAACAGGTGAACAGGTAAACAGGTAAACAGGTAAAAAGGTAAACAGGTGAACAGGTAAACAGGTAAACAGCTGAACAGGTAAACAGGTGAAAAGGTAAACAGGTGAACAGCCGAACAGATAAACAGGTGAACAGGTAAACAGCTGAACAGGTAAACAGGTGAACAGCTGAACAGGTGAACAGGTGAAAAGGTAAACAGGTGAACAGCCGAACAGATAAACAGGTGAACAGGTAAACAGCTGAAAAGGTAAACAGGTGAACAGGTAAACAGGTGAACAGGTAAACAGATAAACAGGTGAACAGGTGAACAGGTAAACAGGTAAACAGCTGAACAGGTAAACAGGTAAACAGGTGAACAGGTGAACAGCCGAACAGATAAACAGGTGAACAGGTAAACAGGTGAACAGCCGAACAGATAAACAGGTGAACAGGTAAACAGCTGAACAGATAAACAGGTGAAAAGGTAAACAGCTGAACAGGTAAACAGGTGAACAGCTGAACAGGTAAACAGGTAAAAAGGTAAACAGGTGAACAGGTAAACAGGTGAACAGGTGAACACCTGAACAGGTGAACAGGTGAAAAGGTAAACAGGTGAACAGGTAAACAGGTAAACAGGTGAACAGGTAAACAGGTAAAAAGGTAAACAGGTGAACAGGTAAACAGGTAAACAGGTAAAAAGGTAAACAGGTGAACAGGTAAACAGGTAAACAGCTGAACAGGTAAACAGGTGAAAAGGTAAACAGGTGAACAGCCGAACAGATAAACAGGTGAACAGGTAAACAGCTGAACAGGTAAACAGGTGAACAGCTGAACAGGTGAACAGGTGAAAAGGTAAACAGGTGAACAGCCGAACAGATAAACAGGTGAACAGGTAAACAGCTGAAAAGGTAAACAGGTGAACAGGTAAACAGGTGAACAGGTAAACAGATAAACAGGTGAACAGGTGAACAGGTAAACAGGTAAACAGCTGAACAGGTAAACAGGTAAACAGGTGAACAGGTGAACAGCCGAACAGATAAACAGGTGAACAGGTAAACAGGTGAACAGCCGAACAGATAAACAGGTGAACAGGTAAACAGCTGAACAGATAAACAGGTGAAAAGGTAAACAGCTGAACAGGTAAACAGGTGAACAGCTGAACAGGTAAACAGGTGAACAGGAAAACAGCTGAACAGATAAACAGGTGAACAGGTAAACAGCTGAACAGGTGAACAGGTAAACAGGTAAACAGGTAAAAAGGTAAACAGGTGAACAGGTAAACAGGTAAACAGGTAAACAGGTGAACAGCCGAACAGATAAACAGGTGAACAGGTAAACAGCTGAACAGATAAACAGGTGAACAGGTAAACAGGTGAACAGGTGAACAGGTGAACAGCTGAACAGGTAAACAGGTGAAAAGGTAAACAGGTGAACAGGTAAACAGGTAAACAGGTAAAAAGGTGAACAGGTAAACAGGTAAACAGGTAAACAGGTGAACAGGTAAACAGGTAAAAAGGTGAACAGGTAAACAGGTAAGCAGGTGAACAGCTGAACAGGTAAACAGGTGAACAGCCGAACAGATAAACAGGTGAACAGGTAAACAGGTAAACAGGTGAACAGCCGAACAGATAAACAGGTGAACAGGTAAACAGCTGAACAGATAAACAGGTGAACAGGTAAACAGCTGAACAGGTGAACAGGTGAAAAGGTAAACAGGTGAACAGGTAAACAGGTAAACAGGTGAACAGGTAAACAGGTGAACAGGTAAACAGGTGAACAGGTGAACAGCCGAACAGATAAAGAGGTGAACAGGTAAACAGGTGAACAGGTGAACAGCTGAACAGGTAAACAGGTGAACAGGTGAACAGCTGAACAGGTAAACAGGTGAAAAGGTAAACAGGTGAACAGGTAAACAGGTAAACAGGTGAACAGGTAAACAGGTAAAAAGGTAAACAGGTGAACAGGTAAACAGGTGAACAGCTGAACCGGTGAACAGGTGAAAAGGTAAACAGGTAAACAGGTGAACAGGTGAACAGCTGAACAGATAAACAGGTGAACAGGTAAACAGGTAAAAAGGTAAAAAGGTAAACAGGTGAACAGGTAAACAGGTAAACAGGTGAACAGGTGAACAGCCGAACAGATAAACAGGTGAACAGGTAAACAGGTAAACAGGTGAACAGCTGAACAGGTAAACAGGTGAACAGCTGAACAGGTAAACAGCTGAACAGGTAAACAGGTAAACAGGTGAACAGCCGAACAGATAAACAGGTGAACAGGTAAACAGGTGAACAGCTGAACAGGTAAACAGGTAAACAGGTGAACAGCCGAACAGATAAACAGGTGAACAGGTAAACAGGTGAACAGCTGAACAGGTGAACAGGTAAACAGGTGAACAGGTGAACAGCCGAACAACTGAACAGGTGAACAGGTAAACAGGTAAACAGGTAAAAAGGTAAACAGGTGAACAGGTAAACAGGTAAACAGGTAAACAGGTGAACAGCCGAACAGATAAACAGGTGAACAGGTAAACAGGTAAACAGGTGAACAGCTGAACAGGTAAACAGGTGAACAGCCGAACAGATAAACAGGTGAACAGGTAAACAGGTAAACAGGTGAACAGCCGAACAGATAAACAGGTGAACAGGTAAACAGCTGAACAGGTGAACAGGTGAACAGCTGAACAGGTGAACAGGTGAAAAGGTAAACAGGTGAACAGGTAAACAGGTGAACAGGTAAAAAGGTGAACAGGTAAACAGGTAAACAGGTGAACAGGTAAAAAGGTAAACAGATAAAAAGGTGAACAGGTAAACAGGTAAACAGGTGAAGAGGTAAACAGGTAAACAGGTGAAAAGCCGAACAGATAAACAGGTGAACAGGTAAACAGGTAAACAGGTGAACAGCCGAACAGATAAACAGGTGAACAGGTAAACAGCTGAACAGATAAACAGGTGAACAGGTAAACAGCTGAACAGGTGAACAGGTGAAAAGGTAAACAGGTGAACAGGTAAACAGGTAAACAGGTAAAAAGGTAAACAGGTGAACAGGTAAACAGGTAAACAGGTGAACAGGTGAACAGCCGAACAGATAAACAGGTGAACAGGTAAACAGGTGAACAGGTAAACAGGTGAAAAGGTAAACAGGTGAACAGGTAAACAGGTAAACAGGTGAACAGGTAAACAGGTAAAAAGGTAAAAAGGTAAACAGGTGAACAGGTAAACAGGTGAACAGGTGAACAGCTGAACAGGTGAACAGATGAAAAGGTGAACAGGTAAACAGGTGAACAGGTGAACAGCTGAACAGCTGAACAGGTAAACAGGTGAACAGGTAAACAGGTAAACAGGTGAACAGCCGAACAGATAAACAGGTGAACAGGTAAACAGCTGAACAGATAAACAGGTGAACAGGTAAACAGCTGAACAGATAAACAGGTGAACAGGTAAACAGCTGAACAGATAAACAGGTGAACAGGTAAACAGCTGAACAGATAAACAGGTGAACAGGTAAACAGGTACAAAGGTAAACAGGTGAACAGGTAAACAGGTGAACAGCTGAACAGGTAAACAGGTGAACAGGTAAACAGGTAAACAGGTGAACAGCCGAACAGATAAACAGGTGAACAGGTAAACAGCTGAACAGATAAACAGGTGAACAGGTAAACAGCTGAACAGGTGAACAGGTGAAAAGGTAAACAGGTGAACAGGTAAACAGGTAAACAGGTAAAAAGGTAAACAGGTGAACAGGTGAACAGCCGAACAGATAAACAGGTGAACAGGTAAACAGGTGAACAGCTGAACAGCTGAACAGGTGAACAGGTGAAGAGCCGAACAGATAAACAGGTGAACAGGTAAACAGCTGAACAGATAAACAGGTGAACAGGTAAACAGCTGAACAGGTGAACAGGTGAACAGCTGAACAGGTGAACAGGTCAAAAAGGTAAACAGGTAAACAGGTAAACAGGTAAACAGGTAAAAAGGTGAACAGGTAAACAGGTAAACAGGTAAACAGGTGAACAGGTAAACAGGTAAAAAGGTGAACAGGTAAACAGGTGAACAGCTGAACAGGTAAACAGGTGAACAGCCGAACAGATAAACAGGTGAACAGGTAAACAGGTAAACAGGTGAACAGCCGAACAGATAAACAGGTGAACAGGTAAACAGCTGAACAGGTGAACAGGTGAAAAGGTAAACAGGTGAACAGGTAAACAGGTAAACAGGTAAAAAGGTAAACAGGTAAACAGGTGAACAGGTGAACAGCCGAACAGATAAAGAGGTGAACAGGTAAACAGGTAAACAGGTGAACAGCTGAACAGGTAAACAGGTGAACAGGTGAACAGCTGAACAGGTAAACAGGTGAAAAGGTAAACAGGTGAACAGGTAAACAGGTAAACAGTTGAACAGGTAAACAGGTGAACAGCTGAACAGGTGAAAAGGTAAACAGGTAAACAGGTGAACAGGTGAACAGCTGAACAGATAAACAGGTGAACAGGTAAACAGGTAAAAAGGTAAACAGGTGAACAGGTAAACAGGTAAACAGGTAAACAGGTGAACAGGTGAACAGCCGAACAGATAAACAGGTGAACAGGTAAACAGGTAAACAGGTGAACAGCTGAACAGGTAAACAGGTGAACAGGTAAACAGGTGAACAGCTGAACAGGTGAACAGGTAAACAGGTGAACAGCCGAACAGGTGAACAGCTGAACAGGTAAACAGGTAAACAGGTGAACAGCCGAACAGATAAACAGGTGAACAGGTAAACAGGTGAACAGCTGAACAGGTGAACAGGTAAACAGGTGAACAGGTGAACAGCCGAACAACTGAACAGGTGAACAGGTAAACAGGTAAACAGGTAAAAAGGTAAACAGGTGAACAGGTAAACAGGTAAACAGGTGAACAGGTGAACAGCCGAACAGATAAACAGGTGAACAGGTAAACAGGTAAACAGGTGAACAGCTGAACAGGTAAACAGGTGAACAGCCGAACAGATAAACAGGTGAACAGGTAAACAGGTAAACAGGTAAACAGGTGAACAGCCGAACAGATAAACAGGTGAACAGGTAAACAGCTGAACAGATAAACAGGTGAACAGGTAAAAAGCTGAAAAGGTGAACAGGTGAAAAGGTAAACAGGTGAACAGGTAAACAGGTAAACAGGTAAAAAGGTAAACAGGTGAACAGGTGAACAGCCGAACAGATAAACAGGTGAACAGGTAAACAGGTGAACAGCTGAACAGCTGAACAGGTGAACAGGTGAACAGCCGAACAGATAAACAGGTGAACAGGTAAACAGCTGAACAGATAAACAGGTGAACAGGTAAACAGCTGAACAGGTGAACAGGTGAACAGCTGAACAGGTGAACAGGTCAAAAAGGTAAACAGGTGAACAGGTAAACAGGTAAACAGGTAAAAAGGTGAACAGGTAAACAGGTAAACAGGTAAACAGGTGAACAGGTAAACAGGTAAAAAGGTGAACAGGTAAACAGGTAAACAGGTGAACAGCTGAACAGGTAAACAGGTGAACAGCCGAACAGATAAACAGGTGAACAGGTAAACAGGTAAACAGGTGAACAGCCGAACAGATAAACAGGTGAACAGGTAAACAGCTGAACAGGTGAACAGGTGAAAAGGTAAACAGGTGAACAGGTAAACAGGTAAACAGGTAAAAAGGTAAACAGGTAAACAGGTAAACAGGTGAACAGGTGAACAGCCGAACAGATAAAGAGGTGAACAGGTAAACAGGTAAAAAGGTGAACAGCTGAACAGGTAAACAGGTGAACAGGTGAACAGCTGAACAGGTAAACAGGTGAAAAGGTAAACAGGTGAACAGGTAAAAAGGTAAACAGGTGAACAGGTAAACAGGTAAACAGGTAAACAGGTGAACAGCCGAACAGATAAACAGGTGAACAGGTAAACAGGTAAACAGGTGAACAGCTGAACAGGTAAACAGGTGAACAGCTGAACAGGTAAACAGGTGAACAGGTAAACAGGTAAACAGGTGAACAGCCGAACAGGTGAACAGCTGAACAGGTAAACAGGTAAACAGGTGAACAGCCGAACAGATAAACAGGTGAACAGGTAAACAGGTGAACAGCTGAACAGGTGAACAGGTAAACAGGTGAACAGGTGAACAGCCGAACAACTGAACAGGTGAACAGGTAAACAGGTAAACAGGTAAAAAGGTAAACAGGTGAACAGGTAAACAGGTAAACAGGTGAACAGGTGAACAGCCGAACAGATAAACAGGTGAACAGGTAAACAGGTAAACAGGTGAACAGCTGAACAGGTAAACAGGTGAACAGCCGAACAGATAAACAGGTGAACAGGTAAACAGGTGAACAGCCGAACAGATAAACAGGTGAACAGGTAAACAGCTGAACAGATAAACAGGTGAACAGGTAAACAGCTGAACAGGTGAACAGGTGAACAGGTGAAAAGGTAAACAGGTGAACAGGTAAACAGGTAAACAGGTAAAAAGGTAAACAGGTGAACAGGTGAACAGCCGAACAGATAAACAGGTGAACAGGTAAACAGGTGAACAGCTGAACAGCTGAACAGGTGAACAGGTGAACAGCTGAACAGATAAACAGGTGAACAGGTAAACAGCTGAACAGGTGAACAGCTGAACAGGTGAACAGGTCAAAAAGGTAAACAGGTGAACAGGTAAACAGGTAAACAGGTAAAAAGGTGAACAGGTAAACAGGTAAACAGGTAAACAGGTGAACAGGTAAACAGGTAAAAAGGTGAACAGGTAAACAGGTAAACAGGTGAACAGCTGAACAGGTAAACAGGTGAACAGCCGAACAGATAAACAGGTGAACAGGTAAACAGGTAAACAGGTGAACAGCCGAACAGATAAACAGGTGAACAGGTAAACAGCTGAACAGGTGAACAGGTGAAAAGGTAAACAGGTGAACAGGTAAACAGGTAAACAGGTAAAAAGGTAAACAGGTAAACAGGTAAACAGGTGAACAGGTGAACAGCCGAACAGATAAAGAGGTGAACAGGTAAACAGGTAAACAGGTGAACAGCTGAACAGGTAAACAGGTGAACAGGTGAACAGCTGAACAGGTAAACAGGTGAAAAGGTAAACAGGTGAACAGGTAAACAGGTGAACAGGTAAACAGGTAAAAAGGTAAACAGTTGAACAGGTAAACAGGTGAACAGCTGAACAGGTGAAAAGGTAAACAGGTAAACAGGTGAACAGGTGAACAGCTGAACAGATAAACAGGTGAACAGGTAAACAGGTAAACAGGTAAAAAGGTAAACAGGTGAACAGGTAAACAGGTAAACAGGTAAACAGGTGAACAGGTGAACAGCCGAACAGATAAACAGGTGAACAGGTAAACAGGTAAACAGGTGAACAGCTGAACAGGTAAACAGGTGAACAGGTAAACAGGTAACCAGGTGAACAGCCGAACAGATAAACAGGTGAACAGGTAAACAGCTGAACAGGTAAACAGGTGAAAAGGTAAACAGGTGAACAGGTAAACAGGTAAACAGGTGAACAGGTAAACAGGTAAAAAGGTGAACAGGTGAACAGCCGAACAACTGAACAGGTGAACAGGTAAACAGGTAAACAGGTAAAAAGGTAAACAGGTGAACAGGTGAACAGGTGAACAGCCGAACAGATAAACAGGTGAACAGGTAAACAGGTAAACAGGTGAACAGCTGAACAGGTAAACAGGTGAACAGCCGAACAGATAAACAGGTGAACAGGTAAACAGGTGAACAGCCGAACAGATAAACAGGTGAACAGGTAAACAGCTGAACAGATAAACAGGTGAACAGGTAAACAGCTGAACAGGTGAACAGGTGAACAGCTGAACAGGTGAACAGGTGAAAAGGTAAACAGGTGAACAGGTAAACAGGTAAACAGGTAAACAGGTAAACAGGTAAACAGGTGAACAGGTAAACAGGTAAACAGGTAAAAAGGTGAACAGGTAAACAGGTAAACAGGTGAACAGGTAAACAGGTAAACAGGTAAAAAGGTGAACAGGTAAACAGGTAAACAGGTAAAAAGGTGAACAGCTGAACAGGTAAACAGGTGAACAGCCGAACAGATAAACAGGTGAACAGGTAAACAGGTAAACAGGTGAACAGCCGAACAGATAAACAGGTGAACAGGTAAACAGCTGAACAGATAAACAGGTGAACAGGTAAACAGCTGAACAGGTGAACAGGTGAAAAGGTAAACAGGTGAACAGGTAAACAGGTAAACAGGTACAAAGGTAAACAGGTGAACAGGTAAACAGGTAAACAGGTGAACAGGTGAAAAGCCGAACAGATAAACAGGTGAACAGGTAAACAGCTGAACAGGTAAACAGGTGAAAAGGTAAACAGGTGAACAGGTAAACAGGTGAAAAGGTAAACAGGTGAACAGGTAAAAAGGTAAAAAGGTAAACAGGTGAACAGGTAAACAGGTAAACAGGTGAACAGGTGAAAAGCCGAACAGATAAACAGGTGAACAGGTAAACAGCTGAACAGGTAAACAGGTGAAAAGGTAAACAGGTGAACAGGTAAACAGGTAAACAGGTGAACAGGTAAACAGGTAAAAAGGTAAACAGGTGAACAGGTAAACAGGTGAACAGGTGAACACCTGAACAGGTGAACAGGTGAAAAGGTAAACAGGTGAACAGGTAAACAGGTAAACAGGTGAACAGGTAAACAGGTAAAAAGGTAAACAGGTGAACAGGTAAACAGGTAAACAGGTAAAAAGGTAAACAGGTGAACAGGTAAACAGGTAAACAGGTAAACAGGTGAACAGGTGAACAGCCGAACAGATAAACAGGTGAACAGGTAAACAGGTAAAAAGGTAAACAGGTGAACAGGTAAACAGGTAAACAGGTAAACAGGTAAACAGGTGAACAGGTGAACAGCCGAACAGATAAACAGGTGAACAGGTAAACAGGTAAACAGGTAAACAGGTGAACAGGTGAACAGCTGAACAGATAAACAGGTGAACAGGTAAACAGGTAAAAAGGTAAACAGGTGAACAGGTAAACAGGTAAACAGGTAAACAGGTGAACAGGTGAACAGCCGAACAGATAAACAGGTGAACAGGTAAACAGGTAAACAGGTGAACAGCTGAACAGGTAAACAGGTGAACAGCTGAACAGGTAAACAGCTGAACAGGTAAACAGGTGAACAGGTAAACAGGTGAACAGCTGAACAGGTAAACAGGTGAACAGGTAAACAGGTGAACAGCCGAACAGATAAACAGGTGAACAGGTAAACAGGTGAACAGCTGAACAGGTAAACAGGTGAACAGGTAAACAGGTGAACAGCCGAACAGATAAACAGGTGAACAGGTAAACAGGTGAACAGCTGAACAGGTAAACAGGTAAACAGGTGAACAGCCGAACAGATAAACAGGTGAACAGGTAAACAGGTGAACAGCTGAACAGGTAAACAGGTAAACAGGTGAACAGCCGAACAGATAAACGGGTGAACAGGTAAACAGGTGAACAGCTGAACAGGTGAACAGGTAAACAGGTGAACAGGTGAACAGCCGAACAACTGAACAGGTGAACAGGTAAACAGGTAAACAGGTGAACAGCTGAACAGGTAAACAGGTGAACAGGTAAACAGGTGAACAGGTAAACAGGTGAACAGCTGAACAGGTGAACAGGTAAACAGCTGAACAGCTGAACAGGTGAACAGGTAAACAGCTGAACAGGTAAACAGCTGAACAGGTGAACAGGTAAACAGGTGAACAGGTAGCAGAGTGAAAGCAGCACCCTCTAAAGGCTCAGCTTTTCAGGATGGACACTTTGATACAAACTGTGAGGACAAACAGTCCAACAGTTTCAGATTTCACATCTACATCCCATAATGTCATCAACAGAAATGCAGAATGCAGAAATCTCTGCATGTAAGGGACAAGAAAGGGACATGTAAGGTGTCCAGATGAATATGTCAGTCTAAATGAGTCCACTCCTCCCAGTCATAATAATACCCACATTCCTCGAGGCAGCGGCCGAGGAGGGGGAGTTGCAGCCATTTTTAACTCTAGTCTGTTAATCAGCCCTAAACCTAAACTACATTATAATTCATTTGAAAGCCTTGTTCTTAGTCTTTTACACCCGACCTGGAAAACCTCACAGCCATTTTTATTTGTTATAGTGTACCGTGCTCCTGGCCCGTATTCTGAATTTGTATCTGAATTCTCAGAGTTTTTATCCAGTTTAGTTCTTAAATCAGATAAAGTTACTATTGCAGGCGATTTTAACATTCATGTCGACGTTGATAATGACTCCCTGGCTACCGCGTTTATCTCACTATTAGACTCCATTGGCTTCAGTCAGGGTGAACATGAACCCACTCACTGTTTTAACCATACCCTCGATCTAGTTCTGATGTATGGAATTGAAATTGATAACCTAAAAGTCTTTCCACAGAATCCCTCGCTATCGGATCATTATCTGATTACTTTTGATTTCTTTTTACTCGATTACACGCCACTCAGCAACAGTTACTATACTAGATGTTTATCAGATAGTGCTGTCGCGAAATTTAAGGAAAAGATTACTTCATCGTTAAATTCAATACCAATACCTTCAGTAACAGAGGTTTCCCGTGCCGACTTTAACCTCTCCCAAATTGATAATTTTGTCGATAGCGCCATAGGCTCGCTGCGAACAACACTCGACTCTGTAGCTCCTCTTAAAAAGAAGTTAAAAGAGCAAAGAAAGTTCGCTCCTTGGTATAACTCTCAAACCCGTAGGTTAAAACAAATATCGCGAAAATCCGAAAGGAATTGGCGATTAACCAAACAGGAAGAATCTCGTTTAATTTGGACAGACAGTCTCAAAACCTATAAGAGGGGCCTCCGCAATGCCAGAGCAAACTATTACTCAGCATTAATAGAAGACAATAAGAACAACCCCAGGTTTCTTTTCAGCACTGTAGCCAGGCTGACTGAGAGTCAAAGCTCTATTGAGCCTTGTATTCCTTTAGCCCTTAGCAGTAATGATTTTATGAGCTTTTTTAATGACAAAATTCTAACTATTAGAGGCAAAATTCATGACCTCCTGCCATCAGATGGTAGGCCTACCTATCTAACCTCAAACACAGCTGTAGAACCTAATATATATTTAGATTGCTTCTCCCCAATTTCTCTTCAAGAATTGACAGCAGTGATTTCTTCTTCTAAATCATCAACGTGTCTCTTAGACCCCATCCCAACTAGGCTACTTAAGGAGGTCTTTCCTTTAGTTAACACTCATATATTAGATGTGATCAATATATCCTTATTAACAGGCTATGTACCACAGTCTTTTAAGGTAGCTGTAATTAATCCTCTACTAAAAAAGCCCACCCTGGATCCAGAGGTGTTAGCCAACTATAGACCAATATCTAATCTTCCCTTTATGTCAAAGATCCTTGAGAAAGTAGTCGCAGACCAGCTGTGTCATTTTCTCCATGATAATAATTTATTTGAGGAATTTCAGTCAGGATTTAGAGTGCATCATAGCACTGAGACAGCACTAGTTAAAATTACAAATGACCTTCTGATTGCTTCAGACAAAGGACTCGTCTCTGTACTTGTTTTATTAGATCTTAGTGCGGCGTTTGACACAACTGACCATCAAATTCTACTGCAGAGACTGGATCACTTAATTGGCCTAAAAGGTTCTGCACTGAGCTGGTTTAAATCTTATTTATCTGATCGTTTTCAGTTTGTTGACGTTCGTAATGAATCATCCTTACGTACTAAAGTTTGTTTTGGAGTTCCGCAAGGTTCTGTGCTCAGACCAATCCTATTTACTCTATATATGCTTCCTTTAGGTAACATCATTAGAAATCACTCTATAAATTTCCATTGTTATGCGGATGACACTCAGTTGTATTTATCGATGAAGCCAGAAGAAAGTAATCAATTAACTAAACTCCATAACTGCCTTAAAGACATAAAAGCTTGGATGAGCACCAATTTCCTGATGTTAAATTCAGACAAAACTGAAGTTATTGTTCTTGGCCCCAAACAACTCAGAGACTCTTTATCTGATGACATAGTTTCTCTTGATGGCATTGCTCTGGCCTCTAGCACTACCGTAAGAAACCTCGGAGTAACATTTGATCAAGATTTGTCTTTTAATTCTCATTTAAAACAAACCTCACGGACTGCATTTTTTCATCTGCGGAATATTGCGAAAATTAGGCCTATCCTGACCCGAAAAGATGCAGAAAAATTGGTCCACGCTTTTGTTACCTCAAGGCTGGATTACTGTAACTCTCTATTATCAGGTAGCTCCAGTAAGTCCCTAAAAACTCTCCAGCTAATTCAGAATGCAGCAGCACGTGTACTAACAGGAACTAAGAAACCAGATCATATTTCTCCTGTTTTAGCTTCTCTGCACTGGCTCCCTATAAAATCCAGAATTGAATTTAAAATCCTACTGTTAACTTATAAAGCTCTAAATGGTCAAGCTCCGTCATATCTTAGAGAGCTCATAGTGCCATATTATCCCACCAGAACACTGCGCTCTGAGAACGCAGGGTTACTCGTGGTCCCTAAAGTCTCCAAAAGTAGATCAGGAGCCAGAGCCTTCAGCTATCAGGCTCCTCTCCTGTGGAATCATCTTCCTGTTACGGTCCGGGAGGCAGACACCGTCTCCACATTTAAGACTAGACTTAAGACTTTCCTCTTTGATAAAGCTTATAGTTAGGGCTGGCTCAGGCTTGCCCTGTACCAGCCCCTAGTTAGGCTGACTTAGGCCTAGTCTGCCGGAGGACCCTCCTATAATACACCGGGCACCTTCTCTCCTTCTCTCTCTCTCTCTCTCTCTCTCGTATTCTATTACTGCATCTTGCTAACTCGGCCATTCTGGATGTCACTAACTCGGCTTCTTCTCCGGAGCCTTTGTGCTCCACTGTCTCTCAGATTAACTCATATCACAGCGGTGCCTGGACAGCGTGACGTGTGTGGTTGTGCTGCTGCCGTGGTCCTGCCAGATGCCTCCTGCTGCTGCTGCTGCCATCATTAGTCATTAGTCATACTTCTACTGTTATTATACACATATGACTATTGTCACACATGTATACTGCCAGATATTAATACATACTTTCAACATATTGTACCACAGTAACCAGAACTATAACTATAATATTATTACTTTCAATAATGTTGTAAGCTACTGTCATTACCTGCATCTCTCTCTCTCTCTCTCACTCTCTCTCTCTCTCTTTCTGTCTCATTGTGTCATATAGATTACTGTTAATTTATCATGTTGATCTGTTCTGTACGACATCTATTGCACGTCTGTCCGTCCTGGAAGAGGGATCCCTCCTCAGTTGCTCTTCCTGAGGTTTCTACCGGTTTTTTTTCCCCCGTTAAAGGGTTTTTTTGGGGAGTTTTTCCTGATCTGCTGTGAGGGTCCAAAGGACAGAGGGATGTCGTATGCTGTAAAGCCCTGTGAGGCAAATTGTGATTTGTGATATTGGGCTTTATAAATAAAATTGATTGAATTGATTGATCATCGGTCAGATCATCGGTCAGATCATCGGTCACACCTGGAAATCCGAAATAATCTGATTAACTGAGTCGTGTGTCAGAGCTTCACACTGCTCAGACTAACAGCTGTGAATCTTGTGTGATTCGTCTTGTGTGTTCAGGAAACGTTTCAGTACAGGAGTCACATCTCCAACAGCCTGACAGATGGTTGCCATGGAAACATGCTCAGCATGCTCAGGGGTTGTATAGAAAACTCTTGTCGCCAAAAACACAAAGTGAAACACACACACAGCATCACCAGTGTGTGACGTATCAACGACATGAGGACTGAGGATATCATTCAGATCAATAATTTCTGCAGAGTGTCTGCGATCAATATCAGCTGTTCATCGAGTGAATGACATGTTGAGTCTGACACGTCCTTCCGTCCGACTGGATTCAGCTGAAGAGAGACAACAAACCAACTCTGAGTTTCCTTCATCTCCGAGTCAACTAACTCCTCATGAACTGAACTAGTTCCAGCCTCTGAAAAGTGAAGATCACTGGAAACAAAACAGACTCCTCAGGCTCCTCGCAGAACTTATACTAATAATTAACTGAGAAGTTTAACGTCAGACCAGCTGACAAATACTTAATAATCAGTGAGTGCGTTTACATGGACAGTTTAATTCCACTTTCACTCGGAATGAAAGGCCATTCCGAATGAAAGTGTCACATAAATGGTCAAGCCGACTGAAAATTCAATCCGATTAAAGGGGCTGGAATATTCCATTTATAATTCCCAATGAAAGAATTTTGTGTGCATGTATACACTCATTCCTCTTTAAGCTCATTCTGGTCTTTCTGCGCATGGTCATTTCCTTGCCCTTCTGGCGCCATGACGTATATAGCGCGCATAGCAACAAGCTTTAATAGCTCCCTCAGCAAATGTCTTCGCATCATTGTCAGTGATGATCACCTTAAATCTGCACATTTCAAAGTTGTGATTTCAGTGGATTTCTCATTTATGAATGCATTGATCTTTGTGGTAATTACGAGATAAGGTGTCATTTTTTATCATTCAGTGAAAGTAACGCCCTGCTGTACGTCGCTCTTTGATGTTTGAAAGTTAAATGAAAGCTTTCGGCACACATGATGTGTCTGAGGACAAAACTTTCTGCAGTTCAGGAAGGTTTGTTTTCTGTAAAATTCTGTGGTAAAATAAATTCAAAATACAACCATTTAAATGTGTATGTCCCGTAGACACAATAAAAAGCTTCAGTCCCTCCCCAGTGCTTTAAGAATTATTTGACATGCCTCCCCTTTTTTGCCCCTCCTCCTCATAAATAACAAACAGTCCCTAAACTGGTGTCTCTTGGAGCAGCTCTCAGCACTGTCAGACATCACCATGATAATAATAATGATTCATTAATCTTACCCAGAAACAGACAGAGTGTTGCAGACAAACTGGAGTGACGAGGCTGACAGGTGATAAACAACAGGTCAACATCCAGGTGAGTCCACAACAGGTGACTGGAGAACAGGTGCCAGAGACAGATCAGACACGAATCAAACTCAGAGAGAAGAAGAACATGAGGACGTCAAACAAAGACTGAGAGGGAAAGGTTGTGAAGTTCAGAACTGATGAAGGGAGTCAGGACAGGTGTGCAGGTGGGAGAGGACGTCAGGTGACTTGGACTGAGAGTCTGAGGACATCTAGTGGATGGCTGGAGGACAGCAGGTCTGAGCAGTGAGTGTAGGGGACACAGAGACAGGGACAGACAGTCCTGATGACACATTTGGCTCCACGTGAGAAACAATATTTCAACAGATCTTCTTTTCGTTTGTATCCAGGCTTTGTCTTGATTCTGATCTCAGACTTTCTTTTCTGCAGTAAAGGATCTGAGTTCTTCCTCCACCCCTGCTGAGACACATTTACAGTCTCACAGGTGTTTTATTGTTTATGTGTTTTTGATTTTCCTGTAAAAACAGGACTGATGGAAAATCATTTTACTTGGTTTGAGTTTATTGAACATACTTTTCACTACTGCTGAACTTCTTCTTCTGACAGCCTGTTTTTGGTCTCATCTCTCCAGTTCTTTGGTTCATGTGTCAGAGTCTATGCACACGGCACCACACCTGTCCTGATATGGTGTTTAGGGGGCGTTACCTGTGCTAACAGGTGACTGGTGATCGTTCAGCACAGCTGGGTCAGAGCAGGTCTGGATGGTTAAGAATGTTTTGTGCATCTGGAGCTGACTTCTATGAGAGAAATTAAAGAGCATGTTGCTCCATCATGTCTGTGGGGAACCCCAGGGTTCTGTACTGGGTCCTCTGTAGTTCTCACTAGGTACGGTTTTATTGACAGTCTGCTGCTCACAGACACGGTAAATCATAAAACTGTAAATGTAAATCTGTAAATGTACAGCTACACCTCTCTGTGATTTACATTTATATTAATGACATGTGTCAGTATGAATGTTGTTCATGTGAACATGTATAAGACAGACCCTGATGTGTCTCAGACCTGATGTGTCTCAGACCTGATGTGTCTCAGACCCTGATGTGTCTCAGACCTGATGTGTCTCAGACTCTGATGTGTCTCAGACCTGATGTGTCTCAGACCCTGATGTGTCTCAGACCCTGATGTGTCTCAGACCCTGTTGTGTCTCAGACCTGATGTGTCTCAGACCTGATGTGTCTCAGACCCTGATGTGTCTCAGACCCTGATGTGTCTCAGACCCTGATGTGTCTCAGACTCTGATGTGTCTCAGACCTGATGTGTCTCAGACTCTGATGTGTCTCAGACCCTGATGTGTCTCAGACCCTGATGTGTCTCAGACCCTGTTGTGTCTCAGACCTGATGTGTCTCAGACCCTGATGTGTCTCAGACCCTGATGTGTCTCAGACCCTGATGTGTCTCAGACCTGTTGTGTCTCAGACCTGATGTGTCTCAGACCTGATGTGTCTCAGACCCTGATGTGTCTCAGACCCTGATGTGTCTCAGACCCTGATGTGTCTCAGAGACCTGATGTGTCTCAGACCTGATGTGTCTCAGACCCTGTTGTGTCTCAGACCTGATGTGTCTCAGACCTGATGTGTCTCAGACCCTGATGTGTCTCAGACCCTGATGTGTCTCAGACCTGATGTGTCTCAGACCCTGATGTGTCTCAGACCCTGTTGTGTCTCAGACCCTGATGTGTCTCAGACCCTGATGTGTCTCAGACCCTGATGTGTCTCAGACCCTGATGTGTCTCAGACCCTGATGTGTCTCAGACCCTGATGTGTCTCAGACCCTGATGTGTCTCAGACCCTGATGTGTCTCAGACCTGATGTGTCTCAGACCCTGATGTGTCTCAGACCCTGATGTGTCTCAGACCCTGATGTGTCTCAGACCTGATGTGTCTCAGACCCTGATGTGTCTCAGACCTGATGTGTCTCAGACCTGATGTGTCTCAGACTCTGATGTGTCTCAGACCCTGATGTGTCTCAGACCCTGTTGTGTCTCAGACCTGATGTGTCTCAGACCTGATGTGTCTCAGACCCTGATGTGTCTCAGACCCTGATGTGTCTCAGACCCTGATGTGTCTCAGACCTGTTGTGTCTCAGACCTGATGTGTCTCAGACCTGATGTGTCTCAGACCCTGATGTGTCTCAGACCCTGATGTGTCTCAGACTCTGATGTGTCTCAGACCTGATGTGTCTCAGACCCTGATGTGTCTCAGACCCTGATGTGTCTCAGACCCTGTTGTGTCTCAGACCTGATGTGTCTCAGACCCTGATGTGTCTCAGACCCTGATGTGTCTCAGACCCTGATGTGTCTCAGACCCTGATGTGTCTCAGACCCTGTTGTGTCTCAGACCTGATGTGTCTCAGACCCTGATGTGTCTCAGACCCTGATGTGTCTCACCCTGATGTGTCTCCCTGATGTGTCTCAGACCCTGATGTGTCTCAGACCCTGTTGTGTCTCAGACCCTGATGTGTCTCAGACCCTGATGTGTCTCAGACCCTGATGTGTCTCAGACCCTGATGTGTCTCAGACCCTGATGTGTCTCAGACCCTGATGTGTCTCAGACCCTGATGTGTCTCAGACCCTGTTGTGTCTCAGACCTGATGTGTCTCAGACCCTGATGTGTCTCAGACCCTGATGTGTCTCAGACCCTGATGTGTCTCAGACCCTGATGTGTCTCAGACCTGATGTGTCTCAGATGTGTCTCCCTGATGTGTCTCAGACCCTGATGTGTCTCAGACCTGATGTGTCTCAGACCCTGATGTGTCTCAGACCCTGTTGTGTCTCAGACCCTGATGTGTCTCAGACCCTGATGTGTCTCAGACCCTGATGTGTCTCAGACCCTGATGTGTCTCAGACTCTGATGTGTCTCAGACCCTGTTGTGTCTCAGACCTGATGTGTCTCAGACCTGATGTGTCTCAGACCCTGATGTGTCTCAGACCTGTTGTGTCTCAGACCTGATGTGTCTCAGACCTGATGTGTCTCAGACCCTGATGTGTCTCAGACCCTGATGTGTCTCAGACTCTGATGTGTCTCAGACCTGATGTGTCTCAGACTCTGATGTGTCTCAGACCTGATGTGTCTCAGACCCTGATGTGTCTCAGACCCTGATGTGTCTCAGACCCTGTTGTGTCTCAGACCTGATGTGTCTCAGACCTGATGTGTCTCAGACCCTGATGTGTCTCAGACCCTGATGTGTCTCAGACCCTGATGTGTCTCAGACCTGATGTGTCTCAGACCCTGATGTGTCTCAGACTCTGATGTGTCTCAGACCTGATGTGTCTCAGACTCTGATGTGTCTCAGACCTGATGTGTCTCAGACCCTGATGTGTCTCAGACCCTGATGTGTCTCAGACTCTGATGTGTCTCAGACTCTGATGTGTCTCAGACCTGATGTGTCTCAGACTCTGATGTGTCTCAGACCTGATGTGTCTCAGACCCTGATGTGTCTCAGACCCTGATGTGTCTCAGACCTGTTGTGTCTCAGACCTGATGTGTCTCAGACCTGATGTGTCTCAGACCCTGATGTGTCTCAGACCCTGATGTGTCTCAGACTCTGATGTGTCTCAGACCTGATGTGTCTCAGACTCTGATGTGTCTCAGACCTGATGTGTCTCAGACCCTGATGTGTCTCAGACCCTGATGTGTCTCAGACCCTGTTGTGTCTCAGACCTGATGTGTCTCAGACCTGATGTGTCTCAGACCCTGATGTGTCTCAGACCCTGATGTGTCTCAGACCCTGATGTGTCTCAGACCTGATGTGTCTCAGACCCTGATGTGTCTCAGACTCTGATGTGTCTCAGACCTGATGTGTCTCAGACTCTGATGTGTCTCAGACCTGATGTGTCTCAGACCCTGATGTGTCTCAGACCCTGATGTGTCTCAGACCCTGATGTGTCTCAGACTCTGATGTGTCTCAGACCTGATGTGTCTCAGACTCTGATGTGTCTCAGACCTGATGTGTCTCAGACCTGATGTGTCTCAGACCCTGATGTGTCTCAGACCCTGATGTGTCTCAGACCCTGTTGTGTCTCAGACCTGATGTGTCTCAGACCCTGATGTGTCTCAGACCCTGATGTGTCTCAGACCCTGATGTGTGTGTTCTGTGTATAAACCGGACTTTGTGAATGAGTCTGGTCACTAACAGTCAGCCGTTTCCATGGAAACCGGTTTAGCTGCTGCAGTGCAGGGCGTTAGCCTCCAGCTAGCCCGCCCTGCTGCCGATTACCCGGTTCTGGTCCGGTGTCAGTCCGGTTCCGGTCCGGTGAGCCGGGCTTTGGCTCCATCAGCAGCGGGTCGGTGTGATGTGAACCAGACTTCATTCACATCTGTGACAACTGAACAGATTCACACTCCGTCCAGACCAAGACCCGCCGCAGGAGGCCGGATCCACATCAGCTCTCAACTTGTGTCAGGTCCTCTCTGCTCGGTAACGGAGACGGTTCCGCCCCCCGTGTGGGAGCGACCGGACGGACCCGGGTTCAGAAACAGCGCCATTGGATTGAATGACTTCAGGCTGGTGGGGCGAGAGGAGGCCGAGACAGGATGCTCTGAAACATCTCATTTTCTGGAGCTGTTCCGTGTCGCAGGTTCACAGCTGAGCTCAGACGCATCATAGCGCTCAACATTTAACGCAGTCCGGCGTGACGCTCCAACCGGACAGGACCTGACGGTGAAACGGGTGTAGTCGGTCTGGATTTGACAGAAAGATCTGATTGTCTCGGTGCTGTGTGTGCGCCGAAGAGAAGAAGACACCGTGTGGATGTGTTAGAGGTGTGATGTTTGAGGGGTCCTGGATTCTGACTGTTATTAAATAGAAAAGAAATTGTGTAATGCGATTTTTGAACCGAATCTGGCGTGACGTTTCCTCCGCACAGCACAGAGCAGGAGCAGCAGGTGTGAACGCTCCAGGTTTTATATAAATGTGTGAGGAACTGAAGATGCGCCGAAATGTAAACGTGTCTCAGAGATGGATGCTGGTGTTCGGTTTGAAGCCTCAGCAGCTCTCGGCTTCACTGCGGAGGATCAAACCTTAAAAGGCTCATTTTTTAAACGCAGTCTGGTGTGAGGTTTCCTCCGCGTGGGAGAGACAGCGGGTTTGGGCCGATTGAAGGGTTCATGTGACGGTCACTGACAGCGGCTGCTGCCGGATCTGCTCCCTGCTCTCGGGCTTCTATCCTCAACAGATGATTTTAGAAAAGTGCAGATTTGGCTCAAACAGTCGCAGCTGGGAGGACGCAGTGTGCGCCGAACAGAAGACTGGACGGTGCTGGTGTGTGAAGTGTTCACTGTGAGTCTCTGACACATCGGCACATCTGCAGATGAGCCCAGATTTTTTATATCTTTATAATTGTGAACGGAGTCTGGCGTGACGTTCAGCTGGAGCAGGCATCTCCTTGGAAACGGTTAGTGACAGTCCCCCTCCCCTCTCCCCTCCTCTCATCGGGGATGGTTGGTACTGAGATCCTCCGCCTGCTCTCCCACTAACGACCAGTGTGATACTGGGACACTTGCAGTGGGCAGATGTTCTCCAGCAGCAGGATGACTGTGAACCAGTCCAGCCTGCTGTACGGACCTCTGGAGGAGCTGCAGGAGCTCGCCTTCATCGAGAGGCCGATCCGCAGGAGCCTCAAGGTAACTCATCATTTAGTACTGCATCTGAGAGACGTGATGATGATGATGATGATGATGATGATGATGATGTGACATGTTGTATGAGTCAGTGGGAGGAAGATCAGCAGCCTCCATGCAGGAAGCAGAGGGGAGACCCGCTATCTGCGCAGCATGACGCAGTTTCTGTCTGTCTGTGTCTCTGCAGACAGACAGACAGACAGACAGACAGACTGTAGTACAGCAGCGTTCAGCTGAGAGTCTCCTCTTCTTCACTGTCTGCATCATGAACATCCGGTCATCATGTGATCAATGCAGTAAATCACTTTATTAAGTCAAACTGATGATGATAAAAAAAATCAATTATTAATAATCAATAACCGGAAGTTATTTAAGATGTTTAATTTCATCATCATTAATCAGACCGTGGAATAAATGTGTAATAATATAATGCAGCTATGAGCAGAGACAGAAATGTTTTATATCATATCTGTTTAATTATCATTAATTATCAATGATCACTGAGTTATAACTGTTAATAACCACATTAATAAACATTAATAAACATTAATAAACATTAATAAACATTAATAAACATTAATAAACATTAATAAACATTAATAAACACCTACAGCTCCTTTATTTCAGTTCGATTTGATTTTATCTTTAAAACCCTGAATCACAAACTTTACAGCATACAACACCCCTCTGTCCTCACACCCTCTGCCCTCAGGTCCTCTGTCCTCACACCCTCTGTCCTCAGACCCTCTGTCCTCACACCCTCTGTCCTCACACCCTCTGTCCTCACACCCTCTGTCCTCAGGTCCTCTGTCCTCACACCCTCTGTCCTCAGGTCCTCTGTCCTCACACCCTCTGTCCTCAGACCCTCTGTCCTCACACCCTCTGTCCTCACACCCTCTGTCCTCAGGTCCTCTGTCCTCACACCCTCTGTCCTCAGACCCTCTGTCCTCACACCCTCTGTCCTCACACCCTCTGTCCTCACACCCTCTGTCCTCAGGTCCTCTGTCCTCACACCCTCTGTCCTCAGACCCTCTGTCCTCACACCCTCTGTCCTCACACCCTCTGTCCTCAGGTCCTCTGTCCTCACACCCTCTGTCCTCAGACCCTCTGTCCTCACACCCTCTGTCCTCACACCCTCTGTCCTCAGGTCCTCTGTCCTCAGGTCCTCTGTCCTCAGACCCTCTGTCCTCAGACCCTCTGTCCTCACGCCCTCTGTCCTCACACCCTCTGTCCTCACACCCTCTGTCCTCAGGTCCTCTGTCCTCAGACCCTCTGTCCTCAGACCCTCTGTCCTCACACCCTCTGTCCTCAGACCCTCTGTCCTCAGACCCTTTGTCCTCAGACCCTCTGTCCTCACACCCTCTGTCCTCACACCCTCTGTCCTCAGACCCTCTGTCCTCAGGTCCTCTGTCCTCAGACCCTCTGTCCTCAGACCCTCTGTCCTCACACCCTCTGTCCTCAGACCCTCTGTCCTCAGACCCTCTGTCCTCACACCCTCTGTCCTCACACCCTCTGTCCTCAGGTCCTCTGTCCTCAGGTCTTCTGTCCTTGGAACAAAGGTGGGGGAAAATGAACACAGAGCAGTATCGCGATATTTTGTGCAGCAGTATTGTATCGATACACTGACAGCAAGTGTTAGTTAGTTAGTATTAGTTAGTATTATTATATAAATTTATATAAATTATTAAAGTATAAATCAAACTTTTGGTATCCTACTGAAATAATTAAATCTATTTATTCTCCCCCTAAACTTTAGGGGACAGAATGTACAGCTGAGAAAAAGTATTGAATCACAATATATCGTTATGTACGTTATTGACAGTCAAGTATTGTGACATACTTGGACCCCGACAGCTGAAAACCTCCCAAAATAAAAACTGTGATAAACATCAGCAGAAACTGAGGAGGCTCCTCCACCGTCGTTACAAACCTGTCGTTATAAATGATTCTAATGTTAATAAAAACGGTCCTAATAACAGTTTGAGCTCATGACTTCTTCTTTTTACAGACAGACTGATGACATCATCAGATGATGTCAAACCTATCCATCAAACAGTTCATCAGCCAATCAGCTGTCTGGGTAAAAAAAGATGATGATGTCATAAATTAATAACAATTGTGCCCGTGAAGAATCGTGTTCGACAAACAGTTCGAAGAGTCTCAGCTTAGTGAGAAATAAAAGATTCAGCAGGAAATCAGTGTGGATTTAAAAATCATTGACACTTAAAATAACAATTATTATTATAATTATAATAATAATTGTTATTATAATGATAATAATAATTATAATAATAGATAATAGATATTTGGGTTTTAAGTATAAAGTGTGGTTGACTCTTGGTGATGAGATGGACGAGACTTTACATCAGCGTATTTATATATTTCTGTTGTATTTGGTTCAGATCAGCTGTTTGTCTGAATTCAATCAGAAACATTCAGGATGAAAACTGACCACAGACCTCCTCCTCATCCTCCTCATCATCCTCTTCATCCTCGTCCTCCTCCTTCTTCGTCTTCTTCTCCTCCTCACCTGAAACTGTGGGGGTGGGGGGCGGGGCTTCATGATGATGACATGTGGGGGCGGATCCTGGGGGGGGTCTTCTTTTGGGAGAAACCCCGACGTCATGACGACGCAGTCACACACACCCCTCGCCTCCTACACACACACACACACACACACACACAGGCCTGTCTGCTGTGTGTGTGGTGCCATCGTGCTCCGAAACAACAGGGGGCAGCGTTTCACCTCCTCCTCCTCCTCCTCCTCCTCCTCCTCCTCCTGTGGAGACAGAGGACATGTTTCATCATGTCTTCATTTATTACAAAGATTCAGTGATTCAAAGCAACAAATATGAAACTGTCTGCAGTCACTGACATGAAGACAAATATCCTCTGAGAAATCTGACGACTCATCTGTGAGGTTTCGTTTGATGATTATTTGTGAACAACAGCTGTATTCGCTGTGTGTAAGTGCTTCATTCAAAAAGCCAACGTTAGAAAACTTCGCTCACTGCAGTTCGATTGAACCATTTTAAAATAAACCACCACAGCAGGTTTGGTGAACGCGTCTGTCAGACAACAAACAGTTCTAACTCACCTGTGACAGATTATTATGATCCACAGGTACATGTCATCAGACAGAAATGGTCCTCACACACTCCTAAAGGTCCAGACGATCTAAACCTGCCGAAATATTTACTCATGACGCATTATTACAGCCATCATTTTTAACGTTTGTATTTCTCAACATGTAAATATATCGACTGCTCGCTGTCAAAATGGAGGCCAACTCCTGACCTTTTTATTGACACCCTGCTTAAGCCAACAGGAACTTCCAATACCTCTAATATACTGAGAACTCTCAAGGACCTGTAGTCTCAAGGGCCATGAGGACTATCCAGAACCTGTACAACTCCAGGACCCCAAGAACCCTCCAGGTCCTGAGCACCTCAAGAACCCTAGGGCAGGCAGGACAGGTAATTGCTGACCCCTCCCCCCCGGACACAAACTCTTTGAATCACTCCCCTCTATCAGGAGGTTGCTGTCCAAAAGTTCATACCACAAAAAAATGCTGCTGACCTCATCATTATGGCCCAGGACCCCCACTGACACTGACTCTCACATCTGTTCTATCATTTTAAGGTCAGGGGTCAAGGACGCGACCACTCTGGTCATACAAGTGACCAAAAATCTAAACACATTTTCATCAGTGACAGCAGTGCAACAGACATTGATGCACATCATGTGGAACCAAAGTTCACAAGTGCAAGTTCCACCAAAAAACCATGGGCCAGCCATGAGCCGTTAGCAACGTGTGCTGACGTTAGTATAACAAGCTGATTGGTGAGCGTGTCAGGCGGAGCTGAGCTGACATTCAAGCAGCCCTTAGAAGCAAAACCAGAACTGAATTCTAAAAATGACTGAAGCAGTCTGCGTTTGCACCGACATATAACCAGGATGGAGCTAACTGTAACACTCCCAGTGCACATTTTTTATTATTCTTTGTACAACCAATGATTCCAAAAAAAGTCTGGACACTATGTGAAATGTAAATACAAACAGAATGCAATGATTTGTAAATCCTTTTTGACCTTTATTCAGCTGAATCCAGTCCAGAGACAAGATCCGATCCCTGTGCTCCAAAACCTGTATGTACAGATGTGAAGTTGTAAGTTGTAGTTGTTGATGCAAAAGCAGCACCAGGGACAGGCGGAAATACTGAGCTTTAATGCACCACTTTAACAAATCCAGGGAGAGCAGTCTAGTACAGCAACAGACAGATTCAGTGTTCTGGTTCAGAGCTTCTCGGGGGAACTGAGTCTGTCCACAGCTCTTGGCGTGGAACGTTGCAGCAGCACACAGGTGAGGAGCCGGCGTCCACTGGATACACACAGCAGCCGTTTCTATTGTGTGTGATGATAATGAGAGGGGGCAGCAGAGAGCGATGTCAGAAGAGCTAGAATTCCAAAACCAGGAGTACTCACAGGAGACCCAGTTTTACCAATGTGAAGCCAGCCGTGGTTGGGGAAGAGCTTGTCAGTGGCGATGAAGAGTGGAATCCATGGTGCACACACAAAGGCAACGTGTGTAGCCACACAGCGAAGCAATCCACAGCTCAGTAGATCACAGGTGACTGAACCAGTAAACTCTCTTTGGAGAGCATGATGGCGGTCTTTCCAGAAACCCACAGGAAACAGGCGAACAAGGCCCAGGAAGGCAGAGGCAGAACTCTTGGTCGAGGACAGAGGTCAGAGTGGTTTAACAGGGAGCAGATGAAGAAGGAGCATCAGGGAAAGTTAGGGTGGGAAGCAGTCCAGAAACAAATGCTGGAAAGTCTTGCATGGAGGCAAAGAACAATCTGGTAAGGAGCATCTTTATAGTGACAGGAAGTGATGATCCACAGGTGAGCAGTGTCAGCCTGATGAGGTGGGCGTGGTGGACTGGCATGAGCAGGGAACAAATGGACAGGTGATAGGCTGGCAGGTAGGTGTGGTGGATAATCAGGGAGAGTGGAAAACTACTAAATGAGCTGAGAAGATGGCATGTATGGCGGGTAAACAGTACCACTGTGACAGAAGTTAGCCATGATGCCATGGGCACTAACACATCTCCATCCCATCACAGATGCTGGCTTTGAACTTCAGGCTGGTAACAATCTGGATGGTCCCGGAGGACAGGACGTCCATGATGGACTGGTCAGACCACTTTGTGTCGGTCCATCTCAGATGAGCTCGGGCCCAGAGAAGTGGGCGGAGCTGTATCTGGTTGTTGTTGATGTCTGGCTTTCACCTTGCACAGATTTAGAAGTACAAATGTTAGTGTGTGTAGTGAAACAGTCCCATTACATCAAAACACAAATATTATTTTTACAATAAAGTGTTAAGTAACTACCTGTATGTTTGTTTCAGACGGCAGAGGAGATCGATCAGCTGACTGTGGATGAAGACCTGAATGACATAGAGAGAGCTGTCTACCTGCTCAGGTAAATGCTGTCTACTTGCTCAGGTAAATGCTGTCTACCTGCTCAGGTAAATGCTGTCTACCTGCTCAGGTAAATGCTGTCTACCTGCTCAGGTAAGAGCTGTCTACCCTCGAGTACTGAGTTGAGTGTTTTTGACTGACAGTTTTAGAACATGCTAACACATAGTGTGTTGTAAGTCAGACGTATGTAGCTCGCTGAAAAGCAGAGTGACCTGCAGCTGATCATGTGTGGAGTTTAAACCATATCAGTGTAAAGTTTTCAGAGAAAGAAGAACCTTAAACGTCAGTGGGTTTGTTTCTTGTTTGTGTTTCTGTGGTTGTTTTTTTTAGCTTCCTGTTTGACATCATCTTGTGTTAAAACTAGCCTCAAAAGAACCCAATAAAAATAACCCAGAGTCTGTATTGGTGGAGAGACTTTAGGTGGAGGAGCAGCTCTACCCTCCTTCTGTCTGACCCAGTAAACTCTGGAGCTAATTAAACTCTGAAGGTAATCATCCTGCAGTCCGATCCCAGCGGCTCTGAACTAGTTCACTGAACTCATTCGCTGTCTGGACTGAAACACTGAAACCAGCCAGAGAACCAGGACTGAACCTCCAGAACCCCAAAGTCATGATTTGTGGAGAGAACTCAGGACATCACCTGAGGAAGCTATGAGTTTGATGTAGGAAGAAAAATGTCTGCATGTCAGGGGTTCAGATCCAAATTCAGGTGACTCTGGTTGTGGAGTCCCCCAGGGCTCAATTCTAGATCCTTGTTTTTCTTTTTTAGTCATTAGTTACTCACTAAAAATATCCTCCCCAGACCCTGTGTCCTCATATGAGAACATTGCATTTTGGGTTTACTGCACCTTATACATCATTCTGCTGAACTTTGACCTGTTGTACTTGTTTGTGGACACTTTTTTGTACCATGTTGTGGTAGTAAGACCACACTTCACTAATCCATGTAAAAACAAGATGGCAGCCATCTCTGCCAGGACAGTTTGCAGCTGAAAATGGACAAGGTAGAAAACCTGATTAGATTTTATGGTTGAAACTTGTTTATTAATGATTAATAATGTTTGTACTTTGATATGGCAACAATTTGACCATTTTAGCAACAGTAGCTTAGTAGTTAAGACACTGTTAATTAGAAAGTTTACTTTTGCAGACATTGGGAATTTTTGACCAGCTCACTGAAGGACACTGGGACTTTATTATCGTCTCCTTTGAGGACGTTAGGGCTTCATTGTTGTCCTGTTTGAGGATATTAGGACTTTATTTATTTATGTATTTATTATGGTTGAGGATTTGTAGTTGTTTATACTTATCAAGTCCTAAAAATCTCAAATAGCAAGGAAAAATTGAAAATGTATACCAAACAAAAGTTCAGGTCTCAGGAGGACATATCTTTTCTCTGGTCTGCCCACTGGGGGACTCCCTGAGAACAACACAACTTTTCTGGATTTCTTTGTGTTTGCATTTTCACCGTTAATAAAGATGCTGGGGTGACATGAGCCGGACATCCAAGAATCTTACATTTTGCCTTGACAAGTAAATATCTGGTTGTATTTCCAGAACCAAAGTTCACAAGTGCAAGTTCCACCAAAAAACCATGGGCCAGCCATGAGCCGTTAGCAACGTGTGCTGACGTTAGTATAACAAGCTGATTGGTGAGCGTGTCAGGCGGAGCTGAGCTGACATTCAAGCAGCCCTTAGAAGCAAAACCAGAACTGAATTCTAAAAATGACTGAAGCAGTCTGCGTTTGCACCGACATATAACCAGGATGGAGCTAACTGTAACACTCCCAGTGCACATTTTTTATTATTCTTTGTACAACCAATGATTCCAAAAAAAGTCTGGACACTATGTGAAATGTAAATACAAACAGAATGCAATGATTTGTAAATCCTTTTTGACCTTTATTCAGCTGAATCCAGTCCAGAGACAAGATCCGATCCCTGTGCTCCAAAACCTGTATGTACAGATGTGAAGTTGTAAGTTGTAGTTGTTGATGCAAAAGCAGCACCAGGGACAGGCGGAAATACTGAGCTTTAATGCACCACTTTAACAAATCCAGGGAGAGCAGTCTAGTACAGCAACAGACAGATTCAGTGTTCTGGTTCAGAGCTTCTCGGGGGAACTGAGTCTGTCCACAGCTCTTGGCGTGGAACGTTGCAGCAGCACACAGGTGAGGAGCCGGCGTCCACTGGATACACACAGCAGCCGTTTCTATTGTGTGTGATGATAATGAGAGGGGGCAGCAGAGAGCGATGTCAGAAGAGCTAGAATTCCAAAACCAGGAGTACTCACAGGAGACCCAGTTTTACCAATGTGAAGCCAGCCGTGGTTGGGGAAGAGCTTGTCAGTGGCGATGAAGAGTGGAATCCATGGTGCACACACAAAGGCAACGTGTGTAGCCACACAGCGAAGCAATCCACAGCTCAGTAGATCACAGGTGACTGAACCAGTAAACTCTCTTTGGAGAGCATGATGGCGGTCTTTCCAGAAACCCACAGGAAACAGGCGAACAAGGCCCAGGAAGGCAGAGGCAGAACTCTTGGTCGAGGACAGAGGTCAGAGTGGTTTAACAGGGAGCAGATGAAGAAGGAGCATCAGGGAAAGTTAGGGTGGGAAGCAGTCCAGAAACAAATGCTGGAAAGTCTTGCATGGAGGCAAAGAACAATCTGGTAAGGAGCATCTTTATAGTGACAGGAAGTGATGATCCACAGGTGAGCAGTGTCAGCCTGATGAGGTGGGCGTGGTGGACTGGCATGAGCAGGGAACAAATGGACAGGTGATAGGCTGGCAGGTAGGTGTGGTGGATAATCAGGGAGAGTGGAAAACTACTAAATGAGCTGAGAAGATGGCATGTATGGCGGGTAAACAGTACCACTGTGACAGAAGTTAGCCATGATGCCATGGGCACTAACACATCTCCATCCCATCACAGATGCTGGCTTTGAACTTCAGGCTGGTAACAATCTGGATGGTCCCGGAGGACAGGACGTCCATGATGGACTGGTCAGACCACTTTGTGTCGGTCCATCTCAGATGAGCTCGGGCCCAGAGAAGTGGGCGGAGCTGTATCTGGTTGTTGTTGATGTCTGGCTTTCACCTTGCACAGATTTAGAAGTACAAATGTTAGTGTGTGTAGTGAAACAGTCCCATTACATCAAAACACAAATATTATTTTTACAATAAAGTGTTAAGTAACTACCCCCCCCCCCCCCCCCCCCCCCGGGGGGGGGGGGGGGGGGGGGGGGGGGGGTCAGACGTATGTAGCTCGCTGAAAAGCAGAGTGACCTGCAGCTGATCATGTGTGGAGTTTAAACCATATCAGTGTAAAGTTTTCAGAGAAAGAAGAACCTTAAACGTCAGTGGGTTTGTTTCTTGTTTGTGTTTCTGTGGTTGTTTTTTTTAGCTTCCTGTTTGACATCATCTTGTGTTAAAACTAGCCTCAAAAGAACCCAATAAAAATAACCCAGAGTCTGTATTGGTGGAGAGACTTTAGGTGGAGGAGCAGCTCTACCCTCCTTCTGTCTGACCCAGTAAACTCTGGAGCTAATTAAACTCTGAAGGTAATCATCCTGCAGTCCGATCCCAGCGGCTCTGAACTAGTTCACTGAACTCATTCGCTGTCTGGACTGAAACACTGAAACCAGCCAGAGAACCAGGACTGAACCTCCAGAACCCCAAAGTCATGATTTGTGGAGAGAACTCAGGACATCACCTGAGGAAGCTATGAGTTTGATGTAGGAAGAAAAATGTCTGCATGTCAGGGGTTCAGATCCAAATTCAGGTGACTCTGGTTGTGGAGTCCCCCAGGGCTCAATTCTAGATCCTTGTTTTTCTTTTTTAGTCATTAGTTACTCACTAAAAATATCCTCCCCAGACCCTGTGTCCTCATATGAGAACATTGCATTTTGGGTTTACTGCACCTTATACATCATTCTGCTGAACTTTGACCTGTTGTACTTGTTTGTGGACACTTTTTTGTACCATGTTGTGGTAGTAAGACCACACTTCACTAATCCATGTAAAAACAAGATGGCAGCCATCTCTGCCAGGACAGTTTGCAGCTGAAAATGGACAAGGTAGAAAACCTGATTAGATTTTATGGTTGAAACTTGTTTATTAATGATTAATAATGTTTGTACTTTGATATGGCAACAATTTGACCATTTTAGCAACAGTAGCTTAGTAGTTAAGACACTGTTAATTAGAAAGTTTACTTTTGCAGACATTGGGAATTTTTGACCAGCTCACTGAAGGACACTGGGACTTTATTATCGTCTCCTTTGAGGACGTTAGGGCTTCATTGTTGTCCTGTTTGAGGATATTAGGACTTTATTTATTTATGTATTTATTATGGTTGAGGATTTGTAGTTGTTTATACTTATCAAGTCCTAAAAATCTCAAATAGCAAGGAAAAATTGAAAATGTATACCAAACAAAAGTTCAGGTCTCAGGAGGACATATCTTTTCTCTGGTCTGCCCACTGGGGGACTCCCTGAGAACAACACAACTTTTCTGGATTTCTTTGTGTTTGCATTTTCACCGTTAATAAAGATGCATGATTTGTAAATCCTTTTTGACCTTTATTCAGCTGAATCCAGTCCAGAGACAAGATCCGATCCCTGTGCTCCAAAACCTGTATGTACAGATGTGAAGTTGTAAGTTGTAGTTGTTGATGCAAAAGCAGCACCAGGGACAGGCGGAAATACTGAGCTTTAATGCACCACTTTAACAAATCCAGGGAGAGCAGTCTAGTACAGCAACAGACAGATTCAGTGTTCTGGTTCAGAGCTTCTCGGGGGAACTGAGTCTGTCCACAGCTCTTGGCGTGGAACGTTGCAGCAGCACACAGGTGAGGAGCCGGCGTCCACTGGATACACACAGCAGCCGTTTCTATTGTGTGTGATGATAATGAGAGGGGGCAGCAGAGAGCGATGTCAGAAGAGCTAGAATTCCAAAACCAGGAGTACTCACAGGAGACCCAGTTTTACCAATGTGAAGCCAGCCGTGGTTGGGGAAGAGCTTGTCAGTGGCGATGAAGAGTGGAATCCATGGTGCACACACAAAGGCAACGTGTGTAGCCACACAGCGAAGCAATCCACAGCTCAGTAGATCACAGGTGACTGAACCAGTAAACTCTCTTTGGAGAGCATGATGGCGGTCTTTCCAGAAACCCACAGGAAACAGGCGAACAAGGCCCAGGAAGGCAGAGGCAGAACTCTTGGTCGAGGACAGAGGTCAGAGTGGTTTAACAGGGAGCAGATGAAGAAGGAGCATCAGGGAAAGTTAGGGTGGGAAGCAGTCCAGAAACAAATGCTGGAAAGTCTTGCATGGAGGCAAAGAACAATCTGGTAAGGAGCATCTTTATAGTGACAGGAAGTGATGATCCACAGGTGAGCAGTGTCAGCCTGATGAGGTGGGCGTGGTGGACTGGCATGAGCAGGGAACAAATGGACAGGTGATAGGCTGGCAGGTAGGTGTGGTGGATAATCAGGGAGAGTGGAAAACTACTAAATGAGCTGAGAAGATGGCATGTATGGCGGGTAAACAGTACCACTGTGACAGAAGTTAGCCATGATGCCATGGGCACTAACACATCTCCATCCCATCACAGATGCTGGCTTTGAACTTCAGGCTGGTAACAATCTGGATGGTCCCGGAGGACAGGACGTCCATGATGGACTGGTCAGACCACTTTGTGTCGGTCCATCTCAGATGAGCTCGGGCCCAGAGAAGTGGGCGGAGCTGTATCTGGTTGTTGTTGATGTCTGGCTTTCACCTTGCACAGATTTAGAAGTACAAATGTTAGTGTGTGTAGTGAAACAGTCCCATTACATCAAAACACAAATATTATTTTTACAATAAAGTGTTAAGTAACTACCTGTATGTTTGTTTCAGACGGCAGAGGAGATCGATCAGCTGACTGTGGATGAAGACCTGAATGACATAGAGAGAGCTGTCTACCTGCTCAGGTAAATGCTGTCTACTTGCTCAGGTAAATGCTGTCTACCTGCTCAGGTAAATGCTGTCTACCTGCTCAGGTAAATGCTGTCTACCTGCTCAGGTAAGAGCTGTCTACCCTCGAGTACTGAGTTGAGTGTTTTTGACTGACAGTTTTAGAACATGCTAACACATAGTGTGTTGTAAGTCAGACGTATGTAGCTCGCTGAAAAGCAGAGTGACCTGCAGCTGATCATGTGTGGAGTTTAAACCATATCAGTGTAAAGTTTTCAGAGAAAGAAGAACCTTAAACGTCAGTGGGTTTGTTTCTTGTTTGTGTTTCTGTGGTTGTTTTTTTTAGCTTCCTGTTTGACATCATCTTGTGTTAAAACTAGCCTCAAAAGAACCCAATAAAAATAACCCAGAGTCTGTATTGGTGGAGAGACTTTAGGTGGAGGAGCAGCTCTACCCTCCTTCTGTCTGACCCAGTAAACTCTGGAGCTAATTAAACTCTGAAGGTAATCATCCTGCAGTCCGATCCCAGCGGCTCTGAACTAGTTCACTGAACTCATTCGCTGTCTGGACTGAAACACTGAAACCAGCCAGAGAACCAGGACTGAACCTCCAGAACCCCAAAGTCATGATTTGTGGAGAGAACTCAGGACATCACCTGAGGAAGCTATGAGTTTGATGTAGGAAGAAAAATGTCTGCATGTCAGGGGTTCAGATCCAAATTCAGGTGACTCTGGTTGTGGAGTCCCCCAGGGCTCAATTCTAGATCCTTGTTTTTCTTTTTTAGTCATTAGTTACTCACTAAAAATATCCTCCCCAGACCCTGTGTCCTCATATGAGAACATTGCATTTTGGGTTTACTGCACCTTATACATCATTCTGCTGAACTTTGACCTGTTGTACTTGTTTGTGGACACTTTTTTGTACCATGTTGTGGTAGTAAGACCACACTTCACTAATCCATGTAAAAACAAGATGGCAGCCATCTCTGCCAGGACAGTTTGCAGCTGAAAATGGACAAGGTAGAAAACCTGATTAGATTTTATGGTTGAAACTTGTTTATTAATGATTAATAATGTTTGTACTTTGATATGGCAACAATTTGACCATTTTAGCAACAGTAGCTTAGTAGTTAAGACACTGTTAATTAGAAAGTTTACTTTTGCAGACATTGGGAATTTTTGACCAGCTCACTGAAGGACACTGGGACTTTATTATCGTCTCCTTTGAGGACGTTAGGGCTTCATTGTTGTCCTGTTTGAGGATATTAGGACTTTATTTATTTATGTATTTATTATGGTTGAGGATTTGTAGTTGTTTATACTTATCAAGTCCTAAAAATCTCAAATAGCAAGGAAAAATTGAAAATGTATACCAAACAAAAGTTCAGGTCTCAGGAGGACATATCTTTTCTCTGGTCTGCCCACTGGGGGACTCCCTGAGAACAACACAACTTTTCTGGATTTCTTTGTGTTTGCATTTTCACCGTTAATAAAGATGCTGGGGTGACATGAGCCGGACATCCAAGAATCTTACATTTTGCCTTGACAAGTAAATATCTGGTTGTATTTCCACCGTCCCATTTCTGCTCAGTAAAGCCTGGACTTCACTGTCAGTCCATTTGTCCATGTTTTAAAAAATGACAGTGCTGTATTGGCCCATGTGTTCGACCATCACCATACACTTGCGTCACTCAGTGTTTCTCTTGTGTTGGGAAAGTAACTACTCTGAAAAAGGAGCTAAAAAAGCCCCTCAGAGTGGTGTTCTGAGAACTAAGATCGTTGGTCATTCTTGTAAGGACAACACAGTAAAAAAAGCGGGGCTCGTAAAACTTTGTAAAGGCTCCTTCAGCCTGAAAATGCCGAATGTTCTTCTCCTGTTGACAGTGTGGGTCAGGAGGTGCAGAGAGCCAGCGTCATCAGTAACCTGCCGAGCCTCGTCCGTCAGAATCCAGCGGAGACGTTTCGTCGGGTCGTTCCGAAGGTCCGGGTATGTACACAGTCCGACTTTCTGTCAGTGCTGTCAGTACTACACTGTGTGGAGGCTGGCAGCAGGTGGACAGTCACTGTTGGGGAGGACAGGTTGGGTGTCCAAGTGTCACTGAGGTCACCTGTCCTGTCCACCTGATTCAGGAGGTCCTGAACGGAGCCGGGGCAGAAATCCAGCTGGCAGCAGCAGCATCTTTCTTAACCATCCTGCAGGACGACATCATCCTGATCCACACCCACACCTTCTCCATCCTGAAGACTGTCCTGCTTCACCTGAACCATCGAGACACAGGTAACACCACCTTAGCCACAGACACACAGGTAACAACAGACACACAGGTAACACCACCTGAGCCACAGACACACAGGTAACAACAGACACACAGGTAACACCACCTGAGCCACAGACACACAGGTAACAACAGACACACAGGTAACACCACCTGAGCCACAGACACACAGGTAACACCACCTGAGCCACAGACACACAGGTAACAACAGACACACAGGTAACACCACCTGAGCCACAGACACACAGGTAACACCACCTGAACCACAGACACACAGGTAACACCACCTGAGCCACAGACACACAGGTAACAAGAGACACACAGGTAACACCACCTGAGCCACAGACACACAGGTAACAAGAGACACACAGGTAACACCACCTGAACCACAGACACACAGGTAACAACAGACACACAGGTAACACCACCTGAGCCACAGACACACAGGTAACAACAGACACACAGGTAACAACAGACACACAGGTAACACCACCTGAGCCACAGACACACAGGTAACAACACCTGAGCCACAGACACACACAGGTAACACCACCTGAACCACAGACACACCAACAGACACACAGGTAACACCACAGACAGACACACAGGTAACACACACCTGAGCCACAGACACACAGGTAACAACTGAACCACAGACACACAGGTACCAACAGACACACAGGTAACACCACCTGAGCCACAGACACACAGGTAACAACAGACACACAGGTAACACCACCTGAACCACAGACACACAGGTAACAACAGACACACAGGTAACACCACCTGAACCACAGACACACAGGTAACACCACCTGAGCCACAGACACACAGGTAACACCACCTGAGCCACAGACACACAGGTAACACCACCTGAACCACAGACACACAGGTAACAACAGACACACAGGTAACACCACCTGAGCCACAGACACACAGGTAACACCACCTGAGCCACAGACACACAGGTAACAACAGACACACAGGTAACACCACCTGAACCACAGACACACAGGTAACAACAGACACACAGGTAACAACAGACACACAGGTAACACCACCTGAGCCACAAACACACAGGTAACAACAGACACACAGGTACCAACAGACACACAGGTAACACCACCTGAGCCACAGACACACAGGTAACAACAGACACACAGGTAACACCACCTGAGCCACAAACACACAGGTAACAACAGACACACAGGTAACAACAGACACACAGGTACCAACAGACACACAGGTAACACCACCTGAGCCACAGACACACAGGTAACAACAGACACACAGGTAACACCACCTGAGCCACAGACACACAGGTAACAACAGACACACAGGTAACAACAGACACACAGGTAACACCACCTGAGCCACAAACACACAGGTAACAACAGACACACAGGTACCAACAGACACACAGGTAACACCACCTGAGCCACAGACACACAGGTAACAACAGACACACAGGTAGCACCACCTGAACCACAGACACACAGGTAACACCACCTGAGCCACAGACACACAGGTAAAAACAGACACACAGGTAACACCACCTGAACCACAGACACACAGGTAACAACAGACACACAGGTAACAACAGACACACAGGTAACACCACCTGAGCCACAAACACACAGGTAACAACAGACACACAGGTACCAACAGACACACAGGTAACACCACCTGAACCACAGACACACAGGTAACAACAGACACACAGGTAACAACAGACACACAGGTAACACCACCTGAGCCACAGACACACAGGTAACAACAGACACACAGGTAACACCACCTGAACCACAGACACACAGGTAACACCACCTGAGCCACAGACACACAGGTAACACCACCTGAGCCACAGACACACAGGTAACACCACCTGAACCACAGACACACAGGTAACAACAGACACACAGGTAACAACAGACACACAGGTAACACCACCTGAGCCACAGACACACAGGTAACACCACCTGAGCCACAGACACACAGGTAACACCACCTGAACCACAGACACACAGGTAACAACAGACACACAGGTAACAACAGACACACAGGTAACACCACCTGAGCCACAGACACACAGGTAACAACAGACACACAGGTAACACCACCTGAACCACAGACACACAGGTAACACCACCTGAGCCACAGACACACAGGTAACACCACCTGAGCCACAGACACACAGGTAACACCACCTGAACCACAGACACACAGGTAACAACAGACACACAGGTAACACCACCTGAACCATCGAGACACAGGTAACACCACCTGAGCCACAGACACACAGGTAACAACAGACACACAGGTAACACCACCTGAGCCACAGACACACAGGTAAAACCACCTGAGCCACAGACACACAGGTAACACCACCTGAACCACAGACACACAGGTAACAACAGACACACAGGTAACACCACCTGAGCCACATACACACAGGTAACAACAGACACACAGGTAACACCACCTGAGCCACAGACACACAGGTAACACCACCTGAGCCACAGACACACAGGTAACACCACCTGAACCACAGACACACAGGTAACAACAGACACACAGGTAACACCACCTGAACCACAGACACACAGGTAACAACAGACACACAGGTAACACCACCTGAGCCACAGACACACAGGTAACAACACCTGAGCCACAGACACACAGGTAACACCACCTGAGCCACAGACACACAGGTAACAACAGACACACAGGTAACACCACCTGAGCCACAGACACACAGGTAACAACAGACACACAGGTACCAACAGACACACAGGTAACACCACCTGAGCCACAGACACACAGGTAACAACAGACACACAGGTAACACCACCTGAACCACAGACACACAGGTAACAACAGACACACAGGTAACACCACCTGAACCACAGACACACAGGTAACACCACCTGAGCCACAGACACACAGGTAACACCACCTGAGCCACAGACACACAGGTAACACCACCTGAACCACAGACACACAGGTAACAACAGACACACAGGTAACACCACCTGAGCCACAGACACACAGGTAACACCACCTGAGCCACAGACACACAGGTAACAACAGACACACAGGTAACACCACCTGAACCACAGACACACAGGTAACAACAGACACACAGGTGAACACAGACACCTGAACCACAGACACACAGGTAACAACAGACACACAGGTAACACCACCTGAACCACAGACACACAGGTAACAACAGACACACAGGTAACACCACCTGAACCACAGACACACAGGTAACAACAGACACACAGGTAACACCACCTGAACCACAGACACACAGGTAACAACAGACACACAGGTAACACCACCTGAACCATCGAGACACAGGTAACAACAGACACACAGGTAACACCACCTGAACCACAGACACACAGGTAACAACAGACACACAGGTAACACCACCTGAACCACATACACACAGGTAACAACAGACACACAGGTAACACCACCTGAACCACAGACACACAGGTAACAACAGACACACAGGTAACACCACCTGAACCATCGAGACACAGGTAACACCACCTGAGCCACAGACACACAGGTAACAACAGACACACAGGTAACACCACCTGAGCCACAGACACACAGGTAACACCACCTGAACCACAGACACACAGGTAACAACAGACACACAGGTAACACCACCTGAACCACAGACACACAGGTAACAACAGACACACAGGTAACACCACCTGAGCCACATACACACAGGTACCAACAGACACACAGGTAACACCACCTGAGCCACAGACACACAGGTAACAACAGACACACAGGTAACAACAGACACACAGGTAACACCACCTGAGCCACAGACACACAGGTAACAACACCTGAGCCACAGACACACAGGTAACACCACCTGAGCCACAGACACACAGGTAACAACAGACACACAGGTAACACCACCTGAGCCACAGACACACAGGTAACAACAGACACACAGGTACCAACAGACACACAGGTAACACCACCTGAGCCACAGACACACAGGTAACAACAGACACACAGGTAACAACAGGCACACAGGTAACAACAGACACACAGGTAACACCACCTGAGCCACAGACACACAGGTAACAACAGACATACAGGTAACAACAGACACACAGGTAACACCACCTGAGCCACAGACACACAGGTCACACCACCTGAGCCACAGACACACAGATAACAACAGACATACAGGTAACAACAGACACACAGGTAACAACAGACACACAGGTAACAACAGACACACAGGTAACAACAGACACACAGGTAACACCACCTGAGCCACAGACACACAGGTAACAACAGGCACACAGGTAACAACAGACACACAGGTAACAACAGACACACAGGTAACAACAGACACACAGGTAACACCACCTGAGCCACAGACACACAGGTAACAACAGACACACAGGTAACAACAGACACACAGGTAACAACAGACACACAGATAACACCACCTGAGCCACAGACACACAGGTAACAACAGGCACACAGGTAACAACAGACACACAGGTAACAACAGACACACAGGTAACAACAGACACACAGGTAACACCACCTGAGCCACAGACACACAGGTAACAACAGACACACAGGTACCAACAGACACACAGGTAACAACAGACACACAGGTAACACCACCTGAGCCACAGACACACAGGTAACAACAGGCACACAGGTAACAACAGACACACAGGTAACAACAGACACACAGGTAACAACAGACACACAGACTGAGCCACAGACACACAGGTAACAACAGACACACAGGTAACAACAGACACACAGGTAACAACAGACACACAGGTAACACCACCTGAGCCACAGACACACAGGTAACAACAGGCACACAGGTAACAACAGACACACAGGTAACAACAGACACACAGGTAACAACAGACACACAGGTAACACCACCTGAGCCACAGACACACAGGTAACAACAGACACACAGGTACCAACAGACACACAGGTAACACCACCTGAGCCACAGACACAGAGGTAACAACAGACACACAGGTAACAACAGACACACAGGTAACACCACCTGAGCCACAGACACACAGGTAACAACAGGCACACAGGTAACAACAGACACACAGGTAACACCACCTGAGCCACAGACACACAGGTAACAACAGGCACACAGGTAACAACAGACACACAGGTAACACCACCTGAGCCACAGACACACAGGTAACAACAGACACACAGGTAACACCACCTGAGCCACAGACACACAGGTAACAACAGACACACAGGTAACACCACCTGAGCCACAGACACACAGGTAACAACAGACACACAGGTAACACCACATGAGCCACAGACACACAGGTAACACCACCTGAGCCACAGACACACAGGTAACAACAGACACACAGGTACCAACAGACACACAGGTAACACCACCTGAGCCACAGACACAGAGGTAACAACAGACACACAGGTAACAACAGACACACAGGTAACACCACCTGAGCCACAGACACACAGGTAACAACAGACACATAGGTAACACCACCGGAGCCACAGACACACAGGTAACAACAGACACACAGGTAACAACAGACACACAGGTAACACCACCTGAGCCACAGACACACAGGTAACAACAGACATACAGGTAACAACAGACACACAGGTAACACCACCTGAGCCACAGACACACAGGTCACACCACCTGAGCCACAGACACACAGATAACACCACCTGAGCCACAGACACACAGGTAACAACAGGCACACAGGTAACAACAGACACACAGGTAACAACAGACACACAGGTAACAACAGACACACAGGTAACAACAGACACACAGGTAACAACAGACACACAGGTCACACCACCTGAGCCACAGACACACAGGTAACAACAGACACACAGGTAACAACAGACACACAGGTAACAACAGACACACAGGTAACACCACCTGAGCCACAGACACTTGATGTGGACGTTGTGTTTGTTTGACAGTGGTGAGCAGTGCCTGGTTGGAGACTTTGCTGTCGGCCATCAACGCTCTACCCAAAGAGACAATCAAACAGGAGGTACAGTGATTAGGGTTATTGATCAACACTATCAATTACTGATCAGTATTAGAACAGTTTAAAGCTGTACATTATAACATCAAAAACGTTACCTCCATACCTGTCCTTCTACCTGTCTCTTTCTGTACCTGTCTCTCTGTCTCTCCTTCTCTGTACTCGTCTCTCTCTTGACTTGTCTTTCTACCTGTCTCTCCACCCTTTTCACATTAACCTGTTTACCTGCATTCTTCTTCCACATCCTGAACCCTCATCCTTTTCTTCTCTAGCTGTCTGTCTCTTTCTGTACCTGTCTGTCTCTCCAGGTGTGGAAGCCTCTGCTCCGCCTACCTGTCTCTGTCTGTCTCTGTTCAGGGCTCCAGGTGTTTAACTCCCAGCTGTCTCTTCCTGTATCTGTCTGTCTGTCTGTCTGTGTCTCTGCAGGTGCTGAACCCTCTCCTCTATCAGTCTCAGCTGTCTCACTCTCTTCAGGCTCGTCTGGCCAGCTGTCGCATTTTAGGGAAAGTCGCCTCCAAGTTCGACTCTCACATGTGAGCTGCAACACAGCATGTACACACTGTCGTACTGCTAACCTACAATCCTATACATTAGTATCATTAGTCTGCATGTCTGTATATGGAGCTCAGGTGTGTTGTTGTACAGAAGCTCCACCATGAAGTGAGATCAGTGTGTTTGTGAGGTGTGTCGACTCGAAAGAGTTTTCAGAAGCTCCTGTCACACTGCCTTTCCAAGGCAGGAATTTCATGTTGTTTTGCCGCCTCGCCATCCCGTATAAAAGGTACAGCCGTGGAATAGGGGGGCAGAGTTGTCTCGCCTTTAAGCCGGCATTGGACATAGAAAAAGCGCTGAAATAAACGGGTCAGGACAGAGTCATGACGACATGTTCTACATGTGACCCACAATGCTAGATTTACACTGATTTCAGTAATACCTAGAGACAGTACGCCAAGATGACGCCTATTCATTCCAGTGGAGTGGCTCGCCTGGCACATATATGTCAAAAAAAATTGCTAGCTTCCTTCTGCTGATCCCTCCTGTGAGTTCCCGCTGCATAACACATTGACAAAATTCAAACCGTGCTGTCCGTGATCCCGTCCTGCCAGCTGACCTGCAACCATAGCCGTAGTGTCGGTGCTGTTACTACCTCCGCTTCCAGCTTAAAGGTGAGGTATCTCTGCCCCCCCCCCCCCCCCCCCGCTTCATGATCGTACCTGTTATACAGAACAGCGTGGCAGAAAAACTGCATGATATTCCGGCCATGAAGAGGAGGTGTAAATGGGCATCTGCTGGCTTCATGGTACACCTCTCAGGTCTGATATTAACAGGTGTGTTTCCTGTGCATCAGAGTGAAAAAGGAGCTGCTGCCGTTGGCTCGGTCTTTATGTCAGGACGTAGAGTTTGAGGTTCGAGCTTGTATGTGCCGTCAACTGGAGAGCATTGCCAGAGCGACCGGGTAAAAACTTCACCGCACACTAAATGAAACCATACACAAACAAAACATCTTGCTGTGGTGAGACAGCATGTCTCCTGTCCTTCAGGGTGGAAGACACCAGGACGGAGCTGCTTCCTGAACTAGTGGAGCTCGCCGGAGACGAGGAGAGCAGCGTCCGCCTTGCCGCCTTCGACACCATCATCAACCTGATGGAGATGATCGACAGTGGTGAGTCATCAAACAGAGCTGTGGTGAATAAAAAGGTTGTTTGATCAACTCAAACAGAAGCACCTGAAGCAGCTTTGTGTCCTCTCTCTCAGATGACAGACTCCATGTCGTGGTTCCCCTGGTGATGTCAGTGTGTGAGGTGTCTTCATCGCAGGTGGACGATGCCCTTGTGGCGTCTTTGTCGTTTCAGTATGGGAAGCTCTGCAGCGGACTGACAGGTGAGACTCAGCACTGATGTCAAACAGTAGAGACAGTAGAGACAAATTCTACTGAAACTAAAGCAGAACAAGGTCAGATTAGGGCGGGACGCTGGGACATGATGAGACTACTCCTGCAGTAAGATACGCCCTGAGGTATCTTACAGGGGGTTCTGCAGGAGTTTTGGGTACAAGAGCCCTAATTGTGAGACATTCAGAGTGAGAGTCAGTGTTTCTCAGAGTCAAGGAAGGATCCTTAAATGGCTGAATTTCAAGGAGGCTATGTCATCAAATCCCGCCGAAAGACCGTTCTAATGTCAAGGATCCTTTGAATTCTACCGAGAACCGAGTTTTTCCCTCACAGAATTTTCAAAGATCCATGTGTGAATCTTCAGCAGACATAAAGTACTCTCAATTTTTTGGGCACGCTTTGCCAGAATTGAAGGCGGGGCCTCTGCACTGATGCACACCTGGGCACTTGCTAGCCCTTTCCAATGTGTGCTCACCGAATGCCAGGAAGGAGTCTTGCCGGGCCTCTGTAGGACCTGACTTGAAGGGACCCGTCCTACCCAGGAAGCATCCTTGACCTTGAAAAGCACTGCGTGTCTGCACTCTCAGCAAGATATCAAACAAGTTCTTAGACTCCACCCATTCAGTTTGTGATTTCCATGAACAGAATCTGAAGGTGCAGTCGAGGTGTGGAGAGTGTTGGTGTGGTGACCTCAGGACTGACAAGTCATTGTGTCTGTGATGAGGCGTTGTTCTGTTTCAGGCTCTCTGTCCGATGAGCAGAAGGGGCGGTTGCTGCAGAGGTTTAAGGTGCTGTGTGTCGCCGGTTTGCAGACTGAAGGGAACCAAACTGATGGCAACGAGTCGACGCTGATCCGCTGCAACTGCTGCTACAACTTGCCGGTACAGTCAGGAACACACAGTCACACACACACACACACACACACACACACACACACACAGAGCAGAGATTCAGAGTTCAGTTCAATCTTCAGTCCTCCAGATGGCTGATGTCACTTCCTGCTCTCTAGGCCATGGTGGTGTTTGCTGACTCAGCTCACTTCCTGTCAGAGCTCTACCCGTCTTTCTCCAGTCTTTGCTGTGACCAAGAGGTCAGCGTTCGACGAAGTGCTGCAGCCAGTTTCCACCAGGTCAGTTAACGTCCTGATGGTTTATCTACTTACTGGTCGACCAGCAGCTGTTGAGTTATGTGTTGTATGAATACACAGACATGATTCTCAGGTCCTGCTTCTCACTGGGAAAATAAAATGTTTGAAAGAATGTGAAAAAGCAGAAAAAGCACTGACGTTGATCCATTGTTGAATTTTGACTGTAAATTTTCAGACCTGCAGAATAGAATAACAGCTCTCTACATCAGTTTATAGTTTATGGGACTCTGGTTGAAAGCCAGTCTTGTCACATAATTTGCCCCGCCCCTTCCTGTCAGGTGGTGAAGCTGCTTGGTTCAAATGTCCAGCTGGTCCACAAAGAGCTCCTCGCTCTGCTGCAGGACGACGCTCTGGAGGTGAGTCCACACTCAGTCCATGTTCCAGTGTGAACGTTGTTTACAAATGTTCTCTTGTGGTTCTCTGGGTCACGTTTTTTGCCTCCACATCAGCGATAGCTGTGTCTGTAGGTTTTATGTTTTCAGGCTCTCAGTTCATCTGTCCGTCCCATTCTTGTGAACGCAGTATCTCAAGGACACTTTGACATAATTTTTCAAATTTGGCACAAACATCCACTTGGACTCAACAATGTACTGATTAGTTTTTGGTGGTCAAAGTTCACTGTGAGCTCGTCTATCATATGCTTGTGAATGCAATGTCTCCAGAACACCCTGAGGGATTTTTTTCAAATTTGGCACAAATGTTTTCTTGGACTCAACAATGAACCGATTAGAATTTGATGTTCAAAGGTCAAGGTCACTGTGACCTTGTCTCTGTCTCATTCCTGTTCATGTGTTAACTCAAGGAGGCCTTCAGGGATTTTCCCTAAATTTGGCACAAACATCCACCTGGACTCAAGAATGAACTGATTAGAATGTGGTAGATGGTTAAGGTTCTTTTTTACCTTACAAAATATGTTTTTGGCCATAAATACAAGATGTGTAACAGGATGAAATAATGAAGGTCAAAGGTCAAAGGTCAGCTTGACTGTGACATCATCATGTTTTAATGTCGTATCTCAGGAACAGAAGGGGAGACATTTGGTCAGATACTGAATTGGTGACTCTAATCTTGAAACTGTGCTGATTGTATAGATCTTCTGTGTGTGAAGCATCCATGTTTTCACTGATATGGATGGAGACTGTCAGAGACACTGGACTGGTGGGCGGAGTCATACAACCACAGGGTGGACTGGTGGTCGGAGTCATACAACCACAGGGTGGACTGGTGGGCGGAGTCATACAACCACAGGGTGGACTGGTGGGCGGAGTCATATAACCAGGGGGCGGGATTCTAGTTGTTTTTGGAAAGATTTGTAGGATTTGTAGACAGGTTGTCTTTCTGTCTGTCTTTGGCTGCACATATTATCTTGCAGACTTGAAGGAATACTCTGATATTTTGTTTGCTCACCTGAGTCAGACGCATAAATCAACACCACACAATGTACCAAACATTCTGCAGTCCAGACCAAACGCACACACACTTCTTATGAACATCCATCTTGTTTTTATTTCAGATATTCATTTTGTTTGTCTTAGTTTGACATACTGAAGCATTTCTTGTTGTTGAGGTGTTGGACGCTCTCATGAATCACCTGGAAGAAACTCTGGAAGCGGTTTTATCCAGAGGAGAGAATCTGGCTATGGACAACAAGGTGAGAAACAAACCTCCAACATTTCAAACTAGCTCAGAGTTTAACCCTGGTTAATTGTACCTCCTTTAGTTCCTCTGACATGTGGTACCTTTCTGATGCTTTGTTGCCTCTCCTGGTTTTCTCATGTCTTCTTGTTCCTATACGTTCTTCTGTGGTTCCTCATCAGTTCCCGGAGCTGCTGTCAGCTCTGCTGATAGCAGAGCAGAAGGTTGGATGCTCTCTGCGTTGGCGGCTGCATGAGAAGCTGCTACAGCGTTACAGCTGTCTGGCCAGACTACTGCCTGGAGAACTGTTGCACCAGAGCTTCTCCCCTCGCATCTTCACCATCCTCACCACCAATGTGAACACTACAAGACACGATACAACTCGACAAGATGTGTCCAAACCAGGTGAACAGAGCGTGACTTCCTTTTCGGTTCTTGTTGTTGCAGAAGGTGTTGCCAGTTCAGAAGGAGGCGGCTCGGACATTCTGCACATTCCTGCGTTACAACCGCAAACAGGAGCAGCGACAGGAGATGATGGAGCGACTGATACAAGGTCAGAATACTGTGGTCCTCCAGTCTCAGGTGCTCTGAGTGTGATGTCACGTACAAGCAGGTGACTTCAGTTACCTCAGGTTGATGTATTTTGAAAGGCTAAAGCTCCTGTGTGAGCCGGGGACTCTAACAGTCAGTGTGTGCAATGCAGGGGACTTTGGATCTGTCGTCAGTTTGAAAAACTGTGTGATCACAGCAGAACCTTCTAATAGCTGTCAAAATGCTGACTGTTTGTCTTGTATTTCAGATCTGGCACAGGGGAGGAGCTACTGGAACCGTCTCAGGTTCCTTGATGTTTGTGAAATGGCCACTGAGATTTTCTCCAGAAAATACTTTAACAAACACTTCCTGATCCCGGCACTGGATCTGGTCCATGACCCCGTCGCCAACGTCAGGTAGCGCTGTCAACCTTCTGTCCAGTGAGGGATGTAAAATCTAACTTTCTGACATCACATGTAACACACCTATCTACCTGTTCACCTGTCTGTAAGGTACAAGCTGTGCCAGTTGTTGCCCAGGTTACGTTCATCGCTTCGCCTGCCGGCTGACAAACAACTGCTGCAGCAGCTCGACTTCTGTGTCCAGAAACTCCTCTGCAGAGAGAAAGACAAGGACGTGGTGGCCACCATCCGCAAGGTAACATCTTAACTAACATCAGTCCAGACCCCCTGTCAATGAATGAATGAAATGAATGAATGAATGAATGGATGAATCAATCAATCAGTCAATTTATTTGGCACATTAAATCAAAAGATACATTTTCAGTGAAATGTAGTCCTGTCAGTTCCTTTAGTTCATAGATATAAGGTTAGGCGGTCTTGGGCAGGGTCCTCATTTAGGATCCTTGTGTCCTGAAGGTAGAAGCTCTTCCTGAGCCTCTCAGTGCTGTGTGGTGTAAGTGGATCGTCCTCCTCAACCTCAGCAGGGAGAGAAGGCTGTTATCCAGGTGATTGGGATCTTCAGTGATCCTCCTGGCCTCAGTCTTTCAACGCCTGGTATAAACATCCTTTATGCAGTGAAGAGCAGCACCTATGATGTGTTCAGCTGACCGATCTACTCTTTGCAGGGCCTTGCGGTCCTGTTCAGACCAGGTAGTGATGACGTCCCCGTCAGGACACTCATGAAGTAGAGTAGAAATTTGTTAGTATTTGAGGGGATACTCTGAATGTCCTCAGAGGTCCGACATAAAACAGTCTCCGACTTTTGTCACCATGACACCAAGGTATCTGAAGCTCTCCACCCTTTCCACTAAGGACTCAATGATATTAAGGGGGATGTAGTTCCTTCGCTGCTTCTTCCAAAAGGCCACTATCATCTCCTTAAGTTTTGCTGACCTTCAGGAGTAGGTCATTGTCCTAACACTAGGTCAGGTCCTCTTTTCATTGTTATCTGTGATCAGGTCCTCCACAGCTGTTTTATTAGCAAACTTAATGATGGTGTTGGAGTCTGGAGTGGCTACACAGTCATGTGTGTTCGGGGAGAACAGCAGGGGACTCTAAACTCAGCCCTGAGGTGCTCCTGTGTTAAGGATGAAGCTCCACCTGCTCTCACCACCTGGGGTCTGCCTGTCAGGAAGCACAGTGAGGTCTTTAATCAGGCTCCTTGAGCTTTGTGGCCAGCCTGGAGGAAACTATGGAAGGTCTAAGAGATTCATCTAGTCTACAGAGACCACTACAGTCACTCTGTCAAATGACTCTGTGACTGAGGGACAATATTAACCTATGATGAATTAACTGTGTTCATTGAATTTTTCAGACAGTGTTGGAACTAGACAAACTGGACCTGGCAGAGCCTGTAAGCACCTTTGTTTTTTACTCAGTGTGGAATAAATAAATCACAGCTGAGTGTTTGGTTTCACTCTGACCTTCATTTGCTCTGTTGTGTCTTCTCAGTTTCACAAGCGGCAGGAGAGGGATCTGCTGGACCAGAAGAAGGAGAAGGAGGAGACTCTGCTGCTGGAGATGGTGAGTCTGATGCTGACAGCTCGTCTTCAGTCTGACTCACTGTCTGTGTTGTTTTAATGACGTCTCCTCTGTGGTCAGGAACAGCTGGAGCGCCAGCAGAGTGAAGGCAAACTGAACTCTGAGAAACACACAGAGAGGAAACGTGAGCAAAACTCACATTTTATTTTCGCATGAAATTATTTGCAGAGTAAGGAGTGTATGCTGATTGATTTTTAATCTGGAATATGACAGTCTGTTGAACAGATGTGAAGGCAAAGGAAAAACTGTGTGTTGTCATTTTTGCTGACTCGAGACTAGTTTATTAATCATAATGTGTCTCTGCTTTGTAGTCCACGATGAAAACTGTCTTTCTTTGACAGGAAGAGACAGTAAGACCAGTCTATCTGCAACCAAATCTATGTCCGTGTCCTCGTCTGGAGCAACTTTGTCCTCCTCCGGTAAGACAAAAATATGAACGACAATGAGCTGCGGTTGCTTTTGAAGATGTGGCCACTAAGATGTTTTACCAGTGAACTTTGAACACAGTCCACATGTCTTCTGTCTTGTTGGAGGCCTTTTATACCTCTCTACCTGCTCAGGTACTCTGTACTCTACCTTTCAGGAATTGGTAGAGACCACAAAAAGAGTTAAGAGATAGTGAATATTGGCCTGTCATTCATGCTGAAAACTAGCGGACAAAAACATCAATCAAAGTGGGTTTAGTTTGGTATAGTCCGGGGACGAGTCACATCATTACCTGTATATTGCCGGAGGTTCAGTACCTGACAGCAGTGAGCATCCCATCTCAAAACACAGATGAATCATCTTTGGAATACAAACCATGGTGATAATGATGGTTCTTCTTTTTACAGGTAAAGAGATGAGAAAGGCTAAACTGTCACGGAGTCGATCTCTCAGCAGTCAACCGTCATCGTCCAAAGCTGCCAACTCAGAACGACCTCTGTAAGAACCGCTGACCTTCCTTAAATTTAAACTGTCACTTAACATCAGCTTCAGGTTTGAGTATCTCAGGTTCAGAAACAAGTGAAAAATTATATAAGAATGATAGGTGCACTCTCGCCTCACAGCAAGAGGGTTGCCGGTTCGATCCCGGGCGTGGGAGCCCTTCTGTGCGGAGTTTGCTTGTTCTCCCTGTGTCAGCGTGGGTTTCCTCCAGGTGCTCCAGCTTCCTCCCACAGTTCAAAGACACGCAGGTTAATTGGTGACTCTAAATTGTCCGTAGGTGTGAATGTGAGTGTGAATGGTTGTCTGTCTCTATGTGTCAGTCCTGCGATAGTCTGGTGACCTGTCCAGGGTGAACCCTGCCTCTCACCCAGTGTCAGCTGGGATAGAAGCGGTTAGAAGATGAATGAATGAATGAATGAATGAATGATAGGTGCATTGTAGAGCGCGGCTTGGGGCGCATTTTCCTGACCGAACCCGACCCAAGTCTGAGACAGTTAAAAGCGAGCCCGGCCTGAACCTGACAGCCTTTCTGATTTTTAAGTCCAGACCCGAGCCTGACACAGTTTGTTACCTGACATAATTATTGTTATCATGGTTACAGCTTGTCTGTTTACCGTGATCACACATGGATAGTGTGTAAATGACCATCATAAGGCTGCTGTTACGCACAGTCAAACACGCTGCACGCACACACAGCAGCGCAGCACAGCAGCCACACTCAGCTGGAGCGGAGCCTGTGTTGCGTTCAGGCGTAGTCACGTAAATAACAAATTCCAGCACTTGAATAGGCCATAGCACAACACAGCAGCATGTCAAATAGGCCGAACCAAGCCTGAGCAAAATTTCTGATTTGTTAACCCTAACCCGACCCAACCCGTTGGGTTCCAAAGCATCCAGTTGGGTTTGGGTCAGCTATCCACACTCTGGGGCATTGGTCCTACAGACACTGTACCGGATTCGTGTGGTTTAGAGGGAGCTGACCCTAAAAGTGAAGCTCTCGATTCACTGGTGGGTTTCTGTTCCAGTTCTCAACTGTGATCCTGATCTCTGGTGGCCTGAACACACTGGAGAGTTAAATATGTCCCATCAGATCTGGGAACACCTCCGGATTCTCAAGATGTTCTCTGTGACAAAATGTATTTTGTGAAAACTTTTTTTTGTAGATTTCAGATCTTTAAGACGTTTTGCTCTTCATCTGTCCTGCCTCGATCTTCTTGGCCCAGCTGGTTTGTGTCAATTCGTTTTTGACTTGGATATTAGCCCAGGTCCTTGTAACAAACTTACGATGAGCATTGTGAGAGAGTTTGATGAAAGTCTGAAGGCTTTTATCAACAAGAGCCTAATTCTGGTGGATGTCATCTGCGATAGGCACTAGCTGCCATTTTGGGGTGAGAACAAGACAAAGGCAACGTGGCCCATCTGAAAAAAGCTCTAACCTCATGAGGACAAGCTGGGAGCAGGAAAGATGTTACAGCTTCCAAATGGTCTTCACTGACCTCTAGTGGTTGAGGATGTCCCCTTCCTGCAGACTGTGGTCAGTACGCTCTTTTGGTTGTGGTCACAGGTGCAGCTTTGAACATGTTGCTTGGAGTTAACGCTGTGGCAGGCAAAAATCTGGGAAAGGCAATTTGAAAATACAACCTCTGGCAGCTGTCCACCCTCTGCTCTAAGAGCACCACAGGCATATGCACACGCTCCGTACAGTAACCCAATGTGTCCCATACACAGATGTTTTAATTTTATTTCATTGAAGATCTACGGACAGCCTCTGCGCTCAACTTTTTCTTGCCACACTCTTTGTTTATCAGATCACAAATGAGACAAGAAATTCAGTCAATGCAAACCCCCCAGCACAGGGTGTCACAGCAGGCTGGTGATAACAGTAGGGCCAGGTCTGACCTGTGTAACAGCAGCAACAGAAAGTTTGCTCATCCAACAAGAAATTGGGGCTGTCCGGACCCACAGAGCTGGGGTTTGTGCCGGCAGGATTCAAGTTGCTGTGGCCGCCGATTGAGGGTCTGTCTCCATATCATCCACCTGCTTTCCTTCTGGTGAGATGGACACATTATTGGTGATTGTCAGAGTCAAGGATGCTTCCTGGGTAGGACGGGTCCCTTCAAGTCAGGTCCTACAGAGGCCCGGCAAGACTCCTTTCTGGCATTTGGTGAACACACATTGGAACAGGCTAGCAAGTGCCCAGGTGTGAGTCATTAAAAGATGCTCCCCCTTCAATTCAAGCAAATCGTACACAGAGAATTGTGGGTACTTCATGTCCACTGAGGATACATACTTGCATCCTTTAAAATTTGTAAAGGGAAGGACTCTGTCCTCGGTAGAATTCAAAAGATCCTTGACATTGGAACAGTCCTTCGGCAAGAGTCAGTGATGTAGCCTCCTTAAAATTCAGTCGTTTAAGAATCCTTCCTTAATTTTGAGAAACACCATGTAATTCGAGACTGTAGCTAACGGTAGCTACACAGCTGTGAACTTGAAGCCACAGCCATGAGCGTCCTTCTCTTGTTAGCAGAAGGCTAAACTATTAGTACTTTGCTGATATTGACACGTTTTGTTTCATTTACTGTCAGATTCTCTTTCTGAGCAGTCCATCTTCGTATTCTGGGTTGCTCTGCAGTGTAGGCAGTTGTTGTCGATGCTGGAATAGCAACTATTTCTGCAGGATTCTCCACTATTGAACAGTCTTTCACCATCTGAAATGACCTGTAATTGGTGAAAGTCTCCATCATGGTCTAGATTTTCTACAGTCTTTAAACAGAGCCAAGAGGAGGTGCAGAAGTCTGCTCTTCTCTCAGTCCGCTTGAATTACTATATGCTCAAAGTTAATCATGGGATTTTTTGCTGAGTGAAGCCAAAATAGTTATAGCCTATATTTACTGTGGAGATTTTCTTGGTATTTGTCATCTGGGATGTTAAAGCAAGTGTGTTCTTAATGTCCTGTTTTTTGACCCTGCGTTTCAGGAAAGTGAAAGAGCTGAGCGGTATTTCTGGATCCGGGAAGTCCTCCATGTTAACAAGCAAAGGTACCACCTCCCTCATACACCTGCATGTTTAACACACCAACTCTGTCTTCAGTCAGGTGGCAATTTTCAGGACTGCAGGACCGTGACAGTCAGAGAGGACAGTCTATGTGTTCGTCCTTATTCATACATCATTTGTCTTTTTCAGATGACTCCATGAGGACTGCACACTTCTCCATGGCGACCCAGTCCACCTCCTCCATGCCGGTCCTGATCCGCAGCAACACCACCAGCCTTCTGGAGAGGGCCAGTACTCTGGACCACAGAAGCAGCACTATGGACCACAGGACCAGCACCCTAGATCAGCGAGATCACAGGACCAGTACACTGGACCACAGAGCCAGTAACATGGACCACAGAAACAATATGATGGAGCAGAGAACCGGGACAATGGACCATAGAACCAGTAACTTGGACCATAGAACCACTAGCATTGACCAGAGAGACCACAGAACCAGTATTATGGACCAGAGAGACCATAGAACCAGTACCCTGGACCAGAGAGACCATAGAACCAGTACCTTGGACCAGAGAGACCATAGAACCAGTACCTTGGACCAGAGAGACCATAGGACCAGTTCCGTGGACCAGCGCAGTAAAACGATGGACCGGGGGTGCGGGGTGAAGGACAGCCAGTCCAGAAAGCTGTCGATGTGAGTTCCTGCTAAAATGTTCAGCTGTAGAACCCAACAACCTCATGACTCCTCATGGTTTTTATAGTTTGTAACTCAGAGGCCCCTAAGACCAGGTCCAGAAGTGGCCCTCATACAAAATTCTCTTTGAGCTTATTGAATCAGTCACAGTGGTCTTCATGATTCAGCGTTTGTGTGGTTCCTCATCTGAGACTCTCTCTCCCCAAATTCTCCAGCCACAGTCATTTAAGGAGTGGTCAACTTTTATTTAATCTCTAACCCTAACTTTTGATCTATGCCCGACCTCAACCCTGGTCCAACCCCTTAAAGCCCTGTGACTGTTTATCTCCATCAGATTTGAGCTCATCTTAAATATTCTTTCCTCACTGTAGCCCTGTTTTTTTAAATCATGTTTTAGCCCCGAATTTCCATCCATCTTTGAACCTCAGGTCTAACCTAGGTCTAGCTGCTTCAGCGCTGGCTTGGTTTTGGTTAACACCGATTTAAACTCTGGATGATCTTAAGTAAGCCCTATTATTTTTCAGTTCAGTCCTTAGTCAGGTTTTTCTGAATAGATCAGCTCTACCTTTTACGCAGTTTTAGCCACAGATTAGCCTGAATTAGTCCTGCTTTAATCCTGATGTAGCCCTGTTTCTAGTTGAAAAATGGATTAGGTTTCTTTTAGCCCCCTCTCTGCCCTACGTTTACACTGAGCGCTAGATTTGCATTGTTTAATTTAGTTTTGATTCTGTTTTAACCTTGTTGTGGTTTAACTCTACTGTTACAATTAGCACCCAACTGAAACTGATACCGAAACAGATTGTAGAGGGGAAAAACTCTTTTCTAAGTGCACTTTGCACCAATTTTTCACTGATACGACTAAGGTACTCAGAAAGCTACCTGAAGAAATAGCTTATTGAATAAAATCAGAAATTATCTCAGCAACCGACTCTGGGCTTTTAACCATTCTTGTTCATATCGATCTGAGCCCAGCCTTCAGTACTATTTCCCATAACAACCCTCTCCAGAGACTAGCTACCATTTGTATCACTGGCACTGCTCTTGCCTGATTTAAATCATATTTCTCCGGTTGCACTCACTCTATTTAACTTAAAACATTCAGTTCCGACTTTAACAGGTACTAGTGATGTTCCTCAGGGCTCAATCATAGGTCCCCTTTTATTTATTCTAGCTCTTACCCCTATCTTCAGAAAATGTGGTATTCAGTTCCACTGCTACGCTGATGAGCCCCAGCTCTATCCACCAAGCCTACTTCCACTCGCCCACCCAGTTCTCTTTCTTGCTGCTTATTGGATATTAAATCTTGGCTTTCATGAACTTCCTCAAACTTCTCCTTGTAGGTACTGAACTGCATAATTTCTCTCTGGCCATTGATAACTCCATGGAATATTTAAGGTTATTACACATTGTAGACTAGCTCTAGAGATGAAGAGATGACAGAATTTGTTAGATCCCTGGCTCATCTGCTTGCAGTTATTTGCAGACAGCTACGTCACCATTTGTGGAGACATAGTCCCACACCTTACTGTGTGTTCCCTGATCATATATTTTATGTATAAAATGAATCACTAAACTAACCAGTAACCACAGCTGTAAATAAATGCAGTGCAGTAAAAGGTAAAATATGTCCTGAGATGTACTGGAGGACAAAGTACAAAGTAGCAGAAAATGGAAACAGTCAGGTAAAGTACAAGTAACGATACACTGTACAGTACAGTACTCCAGTGAACGAGTTACTTTGTACTGCTGCTCTATATTAAACCATCAATCTAGCTCCGACACTGATGCTACAGCTTTGTTCCTGTCCTGAAGCTTTATTTCAGTGGACTCAGAAACACCTTATTTTAGCGTATTAAAACATGCCATCTGGCAGCATGTTGCTGTTAGTGTAAAACATGAATGGTTACGAACAGTACCTTGTGGGTCACTGCTGTTGCGTTCAGAGATGAACAGCGGCACTTTAATACGGAGACCGTGTTTTGCTTTGAATGTTCAAACATCTAAATTTTAATGGCTAAAATAAAAGAGGCGTGAGATGTAACGCAACAGCTTCAGCCTCTAGTGTGACATTTAACATACGTGTCAGCAGCTCTTTATAAACAATAACAATCATTTAGCGTCCCTGTTATATGGTGGCTGATCTTGTCCTTTGCTCGGAGGGTAAGAAGCTCCTGGAAGTCATTGTTTTCACTGTTTGTGACGACTTCCAGGAACCAGAGTATAAACAAATGGTATCAGTGTTTGTTGCTGGAAAACGACCAACCTTCCCTCTTCTTCATAGTTCCACCTGCAGCACCAACAACATTCTGTTCTTTCATTCCTCTTCCTCTTCACCATGGTTACAGATAAAAATGGAAGAGAAAGGATGTGCAAGAATACAATGTCGTTGGTGTTGCAGGTGGGAAAGTCTGTACTCCCACTGGCCAAAGTCACGGTCATGAGGGAACACGTCATGGAAGGTAGAATAACATATGAACATGCTTGTCTCTGACAGGACGCTGTGAGGCATCCCTGACATAGTGTCAGTTATCATCCACTGTGAAACACTGCGCAGGATAAAATTATTAATCGTTGTTCTCTATCTCAGCCGACACCCTCGGATGGTTGGGTGGGGCCAGGGTCAGGCCGATATCCTGTAGCCTGAACTAGTCATAACTCCACCTTCACCCGCATGATTCAAATGATTTATGTGCTTTTCTTTTCAATTCCACAGAAACAGGAAGTCGAACTCTTTCAGTGTCCAGTCGGGACGAGACTGAAGATGATGATGTCATCATACCTCCACCAGGCTGTCAGCCAGTAAACAGTCAGGTTTCACAGGTTAAAGGATGAATTAAGGCTTCAGAACATTACCCAGAATGCAACAGGACATCATCTCTTCCTTACAGTCACTAATGGAGACAGTAGAGTCTGACTTCTATTTGTATCTACTGAGCTGCTTTTATTTTCTGAGCACTGTGTATTCTGATGATCTCATCCTGTCACCTGATTGGTTCAGTAAACTCCACACATACTAACTGTTGGTGTGTCCTTATTGGTTAGTGGTTCACCTGCTGACGTGTGATTGGTTTGGATTATTGTGACTGATGTAACTATTCTGTGTGTTGATTGGTTTGGAATATGTGATGTCACTGTGATGGTTGATGATGTCATGTGTGGTCAGTGAGGTCAGACAGTAGTTCACTGGAAAAAGTGACATTTTAATGTTGAGTGTTTTACAGAGGAGGTTTACTGCAGGTCATACATACATGTTTTATATATTTAAATACAGTTAGGCCAAAGAACAGGAAGTGTTTTCACACATGACCTACAAACAGTACACATGCTATGATAGTGGTTGTCATGCCAACGTTTACTTATGGAGCTGTAAACACAAAGTCCAGCTGACATTATTAGTTTATTATTGATTATTACTCTTTCACTGTCACAGCGTTTAAATTGTATTAATATCAGTAACTCTAACATCTCCATCAGGCTCATTAAATTTATCCAAAATATGTACTGCTACTCCTGTTAGACCAGCTCAACCAGCGTCTGTAAGTTACAACACTTTCCACACGGTCTGTAATTTACAACTAGTTTAACTAGTGTCGGTTAGCTACGAGTATCTGGATATCACGACACCTTCAACCAACTTCTGTAGGTTACGACACAACCCTGGTCCAACCCCTTAAAGCCCTGTGACTGTTTATCTCCATCAGATTTGAGCTCATCTTAAATATTCTTTCCTCACTGTAGCCCTGTTTTTTTAAATCATGTTTTAGCCCCGAATTTCCATCCATCTTTGAACCTCAGGTCTAACCTAGGTCTAGCTGCTTCAGCGCTGGCTTGGTTTTGGTTAACACCGATTTAAACTCTGGATGATCTTAAGTAAGCCCTATTATTTTTCAGTTCAGTCCTTAGTCAGGTTTTTCTGAATAGATCAGCTCTACCTTTTACGCAGTTTTAGCCACAGATTAGCCTGAATTAGTCCTGCTTTAATCCTGATGTAGCCCTGTTTCTAGTTGAAAAATGGATTAGGTTTCTTTTAGCCCCCTCTCTGCCCTACGTTTACACTGAGCGCTAGATTTGCATTGTTTAATTTAGTTTTGATTCTGTTTTAACCTTGTTGTGGTTTAACTCTACTGTTACAATTAGCACCCAACTGAAACTGATACCGAAACAGATTGTAGAGGGGAAAAACTCTTTTCTAAGTGCACTTTGCACCAATTTTTCACTGATACGACTAAGGTACTCAGAAAGCTACCTGAAGAAATAGCTTATTGAATAAAATCAGAAATTATCTCAGCAACCGACTCTGGGCTTTTAACCATTCTTGTTCATATCGATCTGAGCCCAGCCTTCAGTACTATTTCCCATAACAACCCTCTCCAGAGACTAGCTACCATTTGTATCACTGGCACTGCTCTTGCCTGATTTAAATCATATTTCTCCGGTTGCACTCACTCTATTTAACTTAAAACATTCAGTTCCGACTTTAACAGGTACTAGTGATGTTCCTCAGGGCTCAATCATAGGTCCCCTTTTATTTATTCTAGCTCTTACCCCTATCTTCAGAAAATGTGGTATTCAGTTCCACTGCTACGCTGATGAGCCCCAGCTCTATCCACCAAGCCTACTTCCACTCGCCCACCCAGTTCTCTTTCTTGCTGCTTATTGGATATTAAATCTTGGCTTTCATGAACTTCCTCAAACTTCTCCTTGTAGGTACTGAACTGCATAATTTCTCTCTGGCCATTGATAACTCCATGGAATATTTAAGGTTATTACACATTGTAGACTAGCTCTAGAGATGAAGAGATGACAGAATTTGTTAGATCCCTGGCTCATCTGCTTGCAGTTATTTGCAGACAGCTACGTCACCATTTGTGGAGACATAGTCCCACACCTTACTGTGTGTTCCCTGATCATATATTTTATGTATAAAATGAATCACTAAACTAACCAGTAACCACAGCTGTAAATAAATGCAGTGCAGTAAAAGGTAAAATATGTCCTGAGATGTACTGGAGGACAAAGTACAAAGTAGCAGAAAATGGAAACAGTCAGGTAAAGTACAAGTAACGATACACTGTACAGTACAGTACTCCAGTGAACGAGTTACTTTGTACTGCTGCTCTATATTAAACCATCAATCTAGCTCCGACACTGATGCTACAGCTTTGTTCCTGTCCTGAAGCTTTATTTCAGTGGACTCAGAAACACCTTATTTTAGCGTATTAAAACATGCCATCTGGCAGCATGTTGCTGTTAGTGTAAAACATGAATGGTTACGAACAGTACCTTGTGGGTCACTGCTGTTGCGTTCAGAGATGAACAGCGGCACTTTAATACGGAGACCGTGTTTTGCTTTGAATGTTCAAACATCTAAATTTTAATGGCTAAAATAAAAGAGGCGTGAGATGTAACGCAACAGCTTCAGCCTCTAGTGTGACATTTAACATACGTGTCAGCAGCTCTTTATAAACAATAACAATCATTTAGCGTCCCTGTTATATGGTGGCTGATCTTGTCCTTTGCTCGGAGGGTAAGAAGCTCCTGGAAGTCATTGTTTTCACTGTTTGTGACGACTTCCAGGAACCAGAGTATAAACAAATGGTATCAGTGTTTGTTGCTGGAAAACGACCAACCTTCCCTCTTCTTCATAGTTCCACCTGCAGCACCAACAACATTCTGTTCTTTCATTCCTCTTCCTCTTCACCATGGTTACAGATAAAAATGGAAGAGAAAGGATGTGCAAGAATACAATGTCGTTGGTGTTGCAGGTGGGAAAGTCTGTACTCCCACTGGCCAAAGTCACGGTCATGAGGGAACACGTCATGGAAGGTAGAATAACATATGAACATGCTTGTCTCTGACAGGACGCTGTGAGGCATCCCTGACATAGTGTCAGTTATCATCCACTGTGAAACACTGCGCAGGATAAAATTATTAATCGTTGTTCTCTATCTCAGCCGACACCCTCGGATGGTTGGGTGGGGCCAGGGTCAGGCCGATATCCTGTAGCCTGAACTAGTCATAACTCCACCTTCACCCGCATGATTCAAATGATTTATGTGCTTTTCTTTTCAATTCCACAGAAACAGGAAGTCGAACTCTTTCAGTGTCCAGTCGGGACGAGACTGAAGATGATGATGTCATCATACCTCCACCAGGCTGTCAGCCAGTAAACAGTCAGGTTTCACAGGTTAAAGGATGAATTAAGGCTTCAGAACATTACCCAGAATGCAACAGGACATCATCTCTTCCTTACAGTCACTAATGGAGACAGTAGAGTCTGACTTCTATTTGTATCTACTGAGCTGCTTTTATTTTCTGAGCACTGTGTATTCTGATGATCTCATCCTGTCACCTGATTGGTTCAGTAAACTCCACACATACTAACTGTTGGTGTGTCCTTATTGGTTAGTGGTTCACCTGCTGACGTGTGATTGGTTTGGATTATTGTGACTGATGTAACTATTCTGTGTGTTGATTGGTTTGGAATATGTGATGTCACTGTGATGGTTGATGATGTCATGTGTGGTCAGTGAGGTCAGACAGTAGTTCACTGGAAAAAGTGACATTTTAATGTTGAGTGTTTTACAGAGGAGGTTTACTGCAGGTCATACATACATGTTTTATATATTTAAATACAGTTAGGCCAAAGAACAGGAAGTGTTTTCACACATGACCTACAAACAGTACACATGCTATGATAGTGGTTGTCATGCCAACGTTTACTTATGGAGCTGTAAACACAAAGTCCAGCTGACATTATTAGTTTATTATTGATTATTACTCTTTCACTGTCACAGCGTTTAAATTGTATTAATATCAGTAACTCTAACATCTCCATCAGGCTCATTAAATTTATCCAAAATATGTACTGCTACTCCTGTTAGACCAGCTCAACCAGCGTCTGTAAGTTACAACACTTTCCACACGGTCTGTAATTTACAACTAGTTTAACTAGTGTCGGTTAGCTACGAGTATCTGGATATCACGACACCTTCAACCAACTTCTGTAGGTTACGACACATTTAACCAAATTCTGTAAGTTATGACACGACTAACCAGTGTTGGTAAGTTATGACACATTCAACCAACTCCTGTAACTTACAATACTTTCAGTCAGTGTCTGGATGTTAGGACACGTTCAACCAACTTCTGTAAATCAAGACATATTTCAGCAGCGTCTGTATATTGCAGCACTTTCAATCAGCGATCTTTTTTTATTATTATTGTTATTTTTGAGGGCTGGAAAAAGACTCCAGTAACTTTCATCACGATCCATGGAGCAGCTGTTGACAGCACAGATTAGACACGTCTGAAAACATAAATGTAATTTTGTGCTGTGTAAGTATTGAGTTGTCTCAGATGTATCCAGTGACCACTCGGGGGGGACTCGAGGCCTCAGGTTGGACAGCACTAGAAGAGAGAGTTACTGACATTAGTATATTTTATATTGATTAATTTAACAGGTGTAGCAGCAGTCACTGATGTGGGCGGGGCTTTATTTCTTGGAAGGGTCGATGACTCGGCCAATGGACAGCACGCTGCCACTCGTCTGATGGTAGATGATGAAGATGAAGGGTCTGTTGATGGTCAGTCGAGGAGGAAGAGTGGAGAACACGCTGCCTGCAGTGACATCATCGCTGGTCTCGTCAACGGATATGACAGATTTATGATACACCTCAAAACAGAAAAAAGGAAGTGTGTCTTCAACAGGAAGTACTTCACAATAAAAGACAAAACAGACATAAAATAGAGACATAAAAAAGAATGATAATAACTAATAATAATAATTAATTAAGCAAAGAGATGTCTAGAAGACTTGTTGGTTCCGGTGGTTCAGCTCAGAGGTGTCCACAGATCTTAAGATTAGGCCTCAGAGACCTGCTCCAGTCTATCTCTGATATGGGACCCTGTAGATCTGCACCTTAAGGAACCTTGATAATCGCTGCCATCGCTGAGTCCATCCTCACCTCCTCTATCACAATCTGGTACACTGCTGCCAAGGACAAGGACAGGCAGACTGCAGTGAATCATCTACTCTGCAGAGAAGGTGACTGGCTGCAATCTGCTGTCCATCCAGGACCCTGAAGACCCTCAAAAACCTGTACATCTGCAGGACCCCAAGGACCCTTTAGGACCCTGAAAACCCTCAAGAACTTGTACATCTCCAGGACCTGAGGATGCTTCAGGACCTGTATGACTCCTGAACCTGTACGTCTGCAGTACCTAAGGATCCTCCAAAACTTGTATGTCTTCAGGACCTGAGGACCCTCTCGGACCTGCACATCTTCAGGACCCGAGATTGCTTCAGGACCTGCATTACTCCAGGACTTATACATCTCCAGGACCCTGATGACAAAAACCTCACGACACAAAAAACAGTTCCTTCACATTTGACGCTGGCCTCATGAATTCAGTCTAGGACCCCACTTACACGCACTCTTACTGAAAGCAAAATGAAGAAGCATACAATCCGGAACACAGCGTTGGTTTCTTAAGGTTCCTTCTGGTTTTTAAGGTTTCTGAATCGGAAGTTGGTTTTGTTGCCAAGTAGGTCTTCACGTACAAGGAATTTGGTTTGGTGTTTTGGTGCATAGACTAGAGACATAAATATGAAAACAATCTATATTAGAAAAAAACGATCTACAACACTGATTCCACAAAAGTTGGGACACTATGTAAAATGCTGGTGTCAGCACCATCCTGAAACACCTGACTGAACCCTGCACCTGAAGGATCTTACAGAACCAAGGCCTCCCTGCACCTGAAGGATCTTGTAGAACCAAGGCCTCCCTGCACCTGAAGGATCTTACAGAACCAAAGTCTCCCTGTATCTGACGGATCTTACAGAACCAAGGCTTCCCTGCACCTGAAGGATCTTACAGAACCAAAGTCTCCCTGTATCTGACGGATCTTACAGAACCAAGGCCTCCCTGCATCTGACGGATCTTACAGAACCAAGGCTTCCCTGCACCTGAAGGATCTTACAGAACCAAAGTCTCCCTGTATCTGACGGATCTTACAGAACCAAGGCTTCCCTGCACCTCAAGGATCTTACAGAACCAAGGCTTCCCTGCACCTCAAGGATCTTACAGAACCAAGGCTTCCCTGCACCTGATGGATCTTACAGAACCGAGGCCTCCCTGCACCTGAAGGATCTTACAGAACCGAGGCTTCCCTGCACCTGAAGGATCTTACAGAACCAAGGCTTCCCTGCACCTGAAGAATCTTGTAGAACCAAGGCCTCCCTGCACCTAAAGGATCTAACAGAACCAAAGCCTCCCTGCATCTGACGGATCTTACAGAACCAAGGCTTCCCTGCACCTGAAGGATCTTATAGAACCAAGGCTTCCCTGCACCTGAAGAATCTTGTAGAACCAAGGCCTCCCTGCACCTAAAGGATCTAACAGAACCAAAGCCTCCCTGCATCTGACGGATCTTACAGAACCAAGGCTTCCCTGCACCTGAAGGATCCAACAGAACCAAAGTCTCCCTGCACCTGAAGGATCTTACAGAACCAAGGCTTCCCTGCACCTGAAGGATCTTATGGAACCAAGGCCTCCCTGCACCTGAAGAATCTTGTAGAACCAAGGCCTCCCTGCACCTAAAGGATCTAACAGAACCAAAGCCTCCCTGCATCTGACGGATCTTATGGAACCAAGGCCTCCCTGCACCTGAAGAATCTTGTAGAACCAAGGCCTCCCTGCACCTAAAGAATCTTGTAGAACCAAGGCCTCCCTGCACCTAAAGGATCTAACAGAACCAAAGCCTCCCTGCATCTGACGGATCTTACAGAACCAAGGCTTCCCTGCACCTGAAGGATCTAACAGAACCAAAGTCTCCCTGCATCTGAAGGATCTTACAGAACCAAGGTCTCCCTGCATCTGAAGGATCTTACAGAACCAAGGTCTCCCTGCACCTGAAGGATCTTATGGAACCAAGGCCTCCCTGCACCTGAAGGATCTTACTCACCTGTAACTCATGTTTAGTTTCTTACCTGTGTCAGTTTGAGTGTTTTATCTCCCCCTATGTTGCTGATGTCAGCGCCATCCTGAAACACCTGACTGATGTTAAGAGTCTGCAGGGCGTCACGAAGAGAATAGGAACGCTCCAACAGGAAGCGAGGAAGCTGCACCTCCAACTTCCTGTTTACAAAATAAAACACCAGAAAACTCAACACACATGGAGGCTCTGATACACGTTTACTTTCTGAGGGTCAGAAAACATTTCTGTTCAAAAGGTGTCTCACGTCTTTTTGAGCTTGCTGATCCAGGCCCTGATCTTCTCTCCGGTAACCTCTTCTTCCACCCCCATGATGTCTATGTCTTCATCTGGCAGCACAACCAACATGGCTGCCCCGCCTGTCATCGTCAGCTGCAACACACCAGCCTTCACCAAGCTGTCGTACGCCAGGAAGTACTTACCAGACCTGAACATCATGGGAACCATGACAACGTGATACTTGTCCACATAGAAACGCTCATCCTGAGTGGAGGACACGTTGAAGGACGGACTAAACCCGGCTGGAACAGAGACAAAACTTAGTTTATACACACAGACATGTTTAAGTGTCGACACTAATGGTAACTTTAACTGATTCTTAAATTCAATAGTTTTTTTTTACAAGTCTCTATTGTGGGAACTGCGGATGACACTGTTCTCAGAAAAGGCTCAGAAAACCCCGCCCTCGAACTGATAGACCCGCCCCGAAAGAGATAACCCCACTCTTAGAAAGGCAGATACACTCTCTGACTGATAGACCCATCCTCTGAAATCAAAACCCGCTCTTAAGATAGATCCACCCTCCACCTGATGGCCCCGCCCCAAGACAGATACCCCCGCCCTTAAAACGTGTAAATTTATGTCTACTGGCATCTTTGTATGGACTCTGTATGTATTCTGTGTGAACCGTCCTCAGACAGTTAGATCCGCCTTCAGACAGTTAGCCCCCCCCCCCGGACATGTGATTGGTGATCTGTACCCTGGTGGAAGGCAGCGGTGGCGAGCAGCAGCTGGGTCTGGGGGTCCAGGGTGGTCACTAGTTCCTGCACCTTATCTCCGGTCTGCTCCTCAGCCCAGCGGTTGATGGTGTCGGTGGCCTCAAGCGGCACTGTGTAGGCAATACTCTGAGCGTTCCCCCCAAACTTCGTCTGAACCAGGTCCAGGTATGAGTGCGACACCTCAAAGGCTTGGGCAGGTAAGACGGCCATGCCCTGCTTTAGGTTCATGGTGAGGCTCCCCTGTTGGACGGCGGTCCTCAGACCCAGAAACAGATCTGAGAAAAGCAGAGACTGTCATCTTACAGTTTAGAGCTAAAGTCCTGACAGGCTCCTGATCCCTGACCTACCTGGGAGGGTCTCAGGGTCCAGTCCAGTCAGGCTGAGTCCCTGCAGCAGCTGGTCCCGGGTCGACCCATCGGTGCCACTCAGCAACGCCAAAAGTCCGGCGGACAGTGTGAACGTAGACAGGAAGACATTGTCGTCGGTCCGGCTGGAGACGACTCGGTACAGCCGGGTGGCGAAGTCCGCATTTCTATTGGTCAGATCCACTGAGGGGTCAGTGGTCTCAGAAGAGGCCAAACCCAGGAACAGGAGACCGACCAATGAGAGTGGGAGGGAGGGAGTCATGGTCACAGCGCCCTCTGGTGAAAGAGAGGGGAACAGAGACTGAGCCGACTGTAAAATCTTCTTCCTGTAACAGTCAGCTTTTTATATTCATATAAAACAAATGTAAAATAAAACTGCTCCTTAATACAGGACCAAGATGGAGAGAGACTCCATAACGTCTCTAATGTCTGATGATGACTCTTTCATATGTGACTTATCCTCTCTAATGGAGGCCTAATAACATCCATCTCATCCACAGAGCTCTGATCCGTCTGTGAGTGTTTCTCCATTGAAGTGTGAGACAGTTTTTGGTGTGAAGCTGAAGCTGTGGATGTTTGTTCGTTTTCACGACAGTTCTGATTCTCAGGGTATAAATTCAACAAAAAAGCTCACAGGGTTCAGTGAAATGATTTTTTAAGTAATCTTCTCTATTAGAACTTTTTCCAAAACATCTGAATCTTTGTACGTTTCCAAATACAGTGACACAATGTTCCTCTGTTGTCTGTACATTGTGTGCAGACTGTTTGTCAGCTATGTTTTTGTTGTATTGATTTAATTTAACTGGAGTCACATTAATCCACATTAACCATTTATACTGTTAATTTGAGCCTTGTATTTATAGCCTCAGTATCAGCGTCAGAACCAGCTGTGCTCAAATCTTCATCCTAAATTTCGGTTTTCCTTCCAGGCCTTCATGTTATACTGAGAATCTTTGTTTGAGTAAGATGTGAGCTAGTTGTAAAGCTCTGATGTGATTTTTATCATCATCTTTTCCAAAGGTGAGTAAGCACTATTTGGACGGGATTAGTTTTACATGGGCACGTGGGGTAATGTCACTTTACCACAGGCTGTCGATAACATTATTGGCCAATTCACATGGGATAAGAAATATCAGTAAAACTATCACCAGTGGGAGGGGCAAATCCATTCACGCACTGCCGTCCTCTCCTGTCGTCATGTGCGTATGACTTTGCTTCCTGTGCGTACCACACTCGAACACATTTGAAACATGTTCGTCATAGGCCCACAGTACCTGAGGTTTCACATGGACTTGTCCGACTGTGAAGTGCAAAGCTGAGTACTTCTTCAAGAGCCTCCATGCTTGAAAATCTGCGAAAAACTACTTGTAAACAGGATATGATGAAATATCTACACACATTAGGGCTGTCAAAAGCACCATGAAACTGAGTTTGAATAATATTTGAATTTATTATTTTTTATTTATTTATTTATTTATTTTTTACAAAAAAAAAATAAGATGCTTATTGCTGACGCAATATGAATGTGACACTCGGATGAAAACACCTGTTCTGACCTCACTGAAGTGCCAGGTATGACCAACTTCTGCCTCGCTATCTGAGCAATGTTTGGATACTTCAGTGCATAGTTTTCCACCACAAGAGTGGATCCTGGTCGGCTTGTAGTGGTGCCTCATTCTGGTAACGTTTCATCTCTTCTTTAAAAAGGGTAGGCAGGGAGGCAAATTTAGGTTCAGACTTATAAAAAATATATATATTTGAATATATTTCGAAATTTTTTTTTGACAGTCCTAACACACATATTTACTGCTGGTCTATTCGCACGAGATTAGTATTACCTGAGGTAATTGTCCGGGACCCTTTTACAGAAGGTAAAGGTCGTGGTAATCTTTACTGACATGGCACATTTGGACGGGGCTAAAATCTCTGGTAATTATTACTTTACCCCACGTACCTATGTAAAACTAATCCCGTCCGAATAGGGCTAAAGACAGAAGTTTTTATCTTTACAAAACAGTCTGAGGTCTCACATGGCTTCAGTTTAAAGAGTCTTTTAAGCCCCGTTTCCACCGAACAGTCCAGCTCAGTTCATAGTTTCTGTCTCCACAGTGAAAGTTGTGGATGGTCCCAACAGCAGCGTTCCTTAGCGTCCCCATGTTTGGTCCCCCCTCTGTTGGGGTACCTAGCACACAGACCTGGTACTAAAAGGTGGAGCTAGAAACCCTGCAGTCTGATTGGTCAGTAGAGGACGCTCACTCTGGTTTTATGTAACCTCTGTTCATACATCAGTAAACTACAACTGTAAAATGAAAGAGAAAAAAATCACTTCATTCACTGGGCCGACTGCCGGCAACTTTTAAGGTGGAACGTTAACTTGTAATGTTACTCAATGCATGAGTTGATGACGTGAATCCATCAGCACACCTTAAATTTCACTGTGACAACTTTGACCATCACTTTAGTTTTTATATGACACACACTTTTAGTAATGACTTTAAAAATATAGATTGATTTGGAGCGGATTATGTGAAGGTCATATATTCTAATCCTCACTTCCTGTGGGCTACAGCAACACTAAACCCCTGAGCTTGCCTGAGAAGGACTAAATGCACAAAGCTGCTATTTTTAAATATCCCATGGAGAGAGACTCTCACTGCAGCCTGTTGTATTTTGTTGTGAAAATGTGGGCGTGCAGCCTCGTTCTGTGGACGATAAACCAGGTGCAGACTTCCATCTGTGTCACCGCTGATGAGGAAATACAGCGAGTGCTGGACGGAGCAGTGAGTGACAACAACCCCGCCCACATTTAAGAGGACTGTCTGAACACACCCAGGGTCTAGGTACCATGTCTGAAGGGTCACTGCTGGTTCCAAAGGGACTGGACTGAAAGGGTTGAGATGAGGCTTTACAGAACGAGTCTGTCCTCCTGCGGGTCCTGGACCTGGAGTCAGACCCTGAACGCTACATGGTTTTAAACTGAGAATAAAGGAAGTGGTCACAGCTCACTGCAGCTGTTTTAACTGACACAGACCTGTTGTTGTTTGTGTTTGATGCTGCTGTCCGACGGTCTGGACTCAGTGTCACATACAACAGAGGTTTTAATCTCACTGTTACTTATAAAGGTAAATATACACTCATTATATATTATGTGTATATATGCATATACATGCTGACTATGGTAAACATATCAGTGGGCCTATAATATATAATATATAATAGTTATGAATTAAACAGTAAACACAGTCTGAAACATTTTCTTCAGCTGTTCGTCTTAAGCTGATCAATAATATTAATTTTAGATTAGCACAGAGCAGTATAGAGACTTCCGGTCTGCAGGGCCACGCCCTCGGACAGTTATTTATTTATAAGGCTATTTGTTTATTTATTTATTTAGTTGTTGTTTACCGTTTTTGAAGCAGGCTTTTACATTGCAAGGATTGTTTATTCCTCTTTGGAAGCTGTCAGATCAATAACTGATATTATCATTATGTCGTCTTCTGATCAGCTCACAGATCACAATAACATCCTCCATCAGTCTGATCTGATCGCTCTGTACCGATCAGGTTACCCACTGATGACGTAGTGATGACTAACAGCTGATCTGCAGTATCTCAGTCTGTAAACAAACAAACAAACAAACAAACAAACAGTCTGACCTTATTTTGATCTTCGATCTGTGATTTCTGATCAGACGAATTTCTGCTCTGATGCTTCACGAGCTGCGCATCACCATCAAGCTCGCGCACCGTCACCGTCAGCATCACTTCCGGTCACATCCTTTCACAATAAGAGTCCCGTCTTCAGAAGAGCTGAGAGGTGAAGAATTTGGATTCTACAAACAGTCCAACATGTCAACATCAACATTTGATCTGAAACCAATCTGTTTATTGACTTTTAATTGATTCTATAAAAACACTGTTTTCAGTTTCAACATCTGTTCACCTGGACTTTCATCCACAACTCATGGTCTTCTTCAGCGTTGCCATGGAGACGTCTCAATTTGGACATCTGAGTGTCTGTACGACGGTTTTCACTGCTCACTTAAGATTAGAAGCAAATTAATTAATTATCAGACGCTTCAAACACATCTGACAGCTGATCAAACTCACCAGAAGACGCAGCAGAGATGAGCACACAGTGGAACATTTAAACAGTGTGACACGTAAATGTTTCATGTGAAACATCTTCAGTGATTCAAATTTTAAACCAAATAAAAACTTTTATTTCACCCTGCTGTCTCCAACACGGCACTTTTATTTTGAAAGCAGCTTCTCAGACCTCCAGTAATGTTTTCTTCTGTGGCTGAACTGACTGCGCCGGCGCAATAAGGCCGCCTGACGTCATGGTATCATTACCTGTAATTGTCAGCAGGAGGCGCTGCTGCTGCATGACAGAGAGAGAGAGAGAGAATAACTGAGCACAGAATATAAAACATTTGAACTTTAATCATAAAAGTTTATTTACAACAGAAAAACATCTTAAACATCAATATTTATTTAACAAAATGATCCAGTGATGAAGACAGTGAGACAGGTTGAAAGCTCCAGAATATAAAAGGTGGTTTAATCATCAGAGTAATTCAGAGAAACAAATAGTGTTCTAACATGTAGTGTTTGTACCTCTGTAATATTACATGGTAATCATTCTGTGATCAGCTGACATGAAACTGAAGGAGGATCAATAAAGCTGATCAGAGTAAATAAAGCTGCTGTCCACAGACTCATGAACATGTTCTCTCATCAGTTCATTTAAAATCGGACCTGAGTTCAGTTTCACCTCCGACTGTCACACTGCACATAACGACCCAAACAGTGACATCATCTCATTTATAACCTTTAATGTCATCAGCTCTCACATGCCTCACTTTATACACTCACACGTTTATATATGTTTACACATGTTTATATATGTTTACACGTTTACATGTATTTACAAAGGCTTAATCTAGACTGTCGGATCATGTCTGAACTCCTCGGACCCCCTCTCTCCACACAGCGGCGTCTCGCCCGTCTCGGGCCAGGTGAGGAGCAAACACCACCTCCAGCCTGCGGAGGGCGCTGCTCTGGTTACCACGGGCGACTGTCCCCTGAAGACGCCGCATCATCAGCCGAACCATCACCTGATTGGCCCAGACCAACCCCAGAGCTGGGGACACGCTGGAGGACAGAGGGCTGAGAGAGGAAATATAATAAGTCTGAGAATGTTCCTGAAATATGTTCATGTGTTCTCCTTCTCTACTGAATCTCTAAATCAATTTTCACTTTAATCAAACTTTTAAATCATTTTTCTGAAAGAAAACATGAAATTATTTTTTACCCCAAACTGTCGTCTGAGCTGCTGAAAACATCCGTCACCTGAAACACAGACAGGGGTGTGTGTTCCCTGTTAGTACAGAGGACAGGTGCGTGTGTTCCCTGTTAGTACAGAGGACAGGTGCGTGTGTTACCTGTTAGTACAGAGGACAGGTGCGTGTGTTACCTGTTAGTACAGAGGACAGGGGTGTGTGTGTGTTACCTGGTTGATGCAGAGGACAGGTGTGGTGAACTCCAGACTCAGGTGGTGCAGTGTGGAGGAGAAGGTGATCAGCTGTTTGCTCCTCTCCAGCCAATCAGCAGCCTGGAACTCAGCCCTGAACAGAGCCGCCACAGAGTCAACCACCAGGAGGCGGACCAGACCGCGAGCCAGCAGTAGGGGGACGCGGCGGGACAGACACACCTGCAGCGAGTCCTGCAGGTAAAGAACCACTTGTGAGACAGACACAGAGACAGACACGGAGACGGACACAGAGATGGTCCTGTCTGTCCACGTGGTCGGGATCATAGCTGCTGTTTATTTACATGTGAAAACCTCGAGCGGCGGCAGCAGAGTCAGAGGGAGGAGACTTTACCAACTCTGTCCTGACGAGTGACTCACAGCCACGTTATTATCATCCAACATTTTTCGCAAAAAATACAACTGGTAAAAAAGAAGATCATAAATCTGTATAAATGTTGTGGAGCTGACGGAGAGGCGACCGGACAGACTCACCAGGTCGGCAGCATGTTCGATGTAGATGTGGTCACTGAACTGGAGGCTGCTGATCAGGGACGGAGGGACGTCGGTGCGCAGACTGGACTGTTCTCTGATCAGCTGCTGCAGACGTCTGTTGGGAAACGAGTCCTCAGTGCAGATGTACACCGCTCCTGCAGACAGACACCCACAGGACTAAGCTTTTTTTTCCTGTACAGTGAACTTCTGAGGATGACTTGGTCCCCAGATTTTTCTGCAGAGTGAGTGCTCTTGACTTTCACACTAATCTTTGGTACAGACAACTTCAGACAGAGAGGAGGAGAGGTGAGCTCAGAGGTGATGGTGTGTTCACTGACCTGAGCTCAGAGGTGATGGTGTGTTCACTGACCTGAGCTCAGAGGTGATGGTGTGTTCACTGACCTGAGCTCAGAGGTGATGGTGTGTTCACTGACCTGAGTTCAGCCCTCTGTACTCTGTCGGGTACTGCACAGACAGACAGAGCTGCAGAGCCAGCTGAGTCTTCCCCGCTCCGCTCTCTCCCGACACCTCGGTGATGCTGCCCGCAGGTAGACCCCCCCTCAGCAGCTCGTCCAGTACGGGACACCCGACACTGAGTCTGAGGTTGGACTTGAACCCGCCACACTCTCCACCCTGGAGGAGGAGGGCTGTAAACACAACAACACAAGGTTTATAGCACGCTGTGACATCACTCTGTGATGTCCAATTAGAACTTGCCACCGCTGATCTGACCTGAGGTTGGAGGGTGACGTCTGCAGGTGGTGGCGGCGGCAGTGAGCAGCTGCTGGACGTCTGAGTATGACAGGCCGGTGAGTCTCTGCAGGTCTGGACCAGAAACACACAACACGTCCCTGACAGACTTCAGTTTAGCTGGAGGGAGAAACAACTGGGTAACCATGGTAACAACAACAACAACAACAGCTGACAGGCCTGTTTCACAGACAAATCTGAGGAAGCTTCGACCAAACTCCAGACTAAACCTGATTGTTTTAACTTACAGCTTCATCTCATCTTTGTTTTTAATGATTTTTATTCAAATGTGCAGAACAAGAGGGGAAACGTTCACGTTCATTAAGTTCAAGGTTAAAGAAATGACCAAATAAACAACAGGATAGTAAACAAGTGTAAACATGTTACAAGATTTAAAACTGATAAGAAAGAAAATTATTTCCCTGTAAGTTCTGAGTGGACATTAAACAACAAAGTGGAATGAAACAATAAGATATGGGTGAATAATATAAATTTATCTCAGTTATCTGATAAAGCGCTGCTTTTGACACCACTGATCACTCCATCCTCATCAGCTGACTGAATACATGTGTTGGTATCTCAGGGAAAGCCCTACAATGGTTCATGTCATATTTGTCAAATAGACATTTTTCTGTCTCCTCTCTATGTGTCCTCGTCCACTCCGCTGTTATATGGGGTGCCCCAGGGCTCAGTCCTTGGTCTCATTCTTTTCTCATTTTCGTCGTGTCGGTTGTATATCCTATCATTGCTATGCGGATGACACTCAACTATATTTTTCAGTAAAGCCAGATGATCTTAGCGACCTAAGCACTCTCCACAACTGTTTAGCTGCGATAAAGGGCTGGATGTCTCTCAACTCTCTTCAGCTAAATTCTGACAAAACTGAGATTCTCATTTTTGGCCCTGAAAATACTGCTCAAGGCATCTTTCAGCATATTGGCCCACTTGCCCCCCCATGTCAACATTAACTCTAGGAATCTTGGCGTTATATTATAACGTTATATTATAACGCTCTAAATTACCCTAAACTGAAACTTGAACAACATGTCAATAAAATGGTTCAATCATGCTTTTTTTCAACTCAGGAACATTACAAAAAACAGACCGTTATTGTCAGCCTCTGACTTGGAACATATCATTCATGCATTCATTGTTTCCCATCTCGATTACCGCAGCTCCCTTTTCACCTGCCTTAGCCAAGCTGACCTGTCACGTCTCCAGCTTGTACAAAATGCGGCAGCAGCAAGGCTATTAACTTAGGTCTTCCAACCAAAACCTGTTGGCCATACCACGTGCCAAACTAAAAACCAAAGGTGACTGTGCTTTTGCTACCCTGACACCCAGACTTTGGAACAACCTCCCCACTTCCATTTGATCAGCTGAGTCTGTTGACTGGTAAAACCTACTTTTTTAGAATGGCCTAAATAACATTTGATAAATTCAAGTGTGTGCTCTGGATGATGACTGCATGCTCACTGTGCTTGTATGTGTGTGTGTTGTCTGTATGTGTTCTTGAATGTGTCTTTTATGGTCTTGTGGTCCTCTTTTCTTTGTGTCCCAATGTCAATGTAAAGCACTTTGTAACCTGCGTTTAAGAAGGTGCTATAAAAATAAAGTTTTACTTTTTTACTTAAAGTGGGAAAATGTTTTAGAATATTGTACAACTTGTGTTTTTATTCATCTTACTAATGTTAGAGATTTTAAGTTCTGTTTAAATTCATTTGGGAAAAAACTTCAGGATCCAGTTACAGGTATGAAAATATTATCAGACATTTAACTACATTACAACAGAGTTCATTATTTCTGTTTTCATACCAAATGTATCAGACGTCTTATTAACTGAATTTTTATCAGATTTGTGTAAGATGTCTTTTTCCTTTTTCTGTCTTTCAGAGAATCATTTTCAGTGAGCCAGTTTCCTATTTAATGATAATTATATTTCTTGTCCAAGATAAAAATCCCTTGAGTTGATGATCACGTGGATAAATTGATATCTGTTATCGGCCAAATGAGTTGTTATATATCAGCAAATAATCCAATGCATGCATCTCTATTTATAATCTAATAAATTACCTCTGGCATCCATTTAATCGGCTGTATCAGATATTTTTCTCAAACCAATCTTCATAAAAGAAAGACTTATTTGGACAGAGTACATATGTATTATTCCACAGAGTAGGAGAATGTGGTGAAAAGTTATGCACAACATTTTCTAATTAGGGTTGCAGCAGCATACCACTTCAAAACTACACTGTGTCAGAGATGGGCAAAAATACATCAAAATGTATTTTGATACAAAATACCCCTCAAATAAATCTATCAAAATAAAATACATGTATTTTGTATTTTCAAATACAGAAAATACCTTTTTTTCTTTTTCTTTTTAGCAGCGACCCGCAGCTCTATAGGTCACTCTGTCAGTCGGTCGGTCCACAAAGCTTTTCGTGAATAACTCAAAAAGTCCTTGACCAAAAATGCTCAAAATATGCATACTGCAACTAGAGACCATGAGTAACTATACCAGAAAGAACAACCATGATAGAAGCAAATTTGGTCGCAGCTATTGTAAATTTGCTCGTTTTCTCACAGTTTGGTGTGACAATCTGTTGAACTTGGAAGACGTGAGCAGCAAGGTAGTCTACTGGTAGCGTGGGTCCATCCACGTGAGCAGCATGCCTGACAAGTCCAGTCTAGCTGTGCTGTGAACTGTCCCCCAACGGGCGAGCTAAACAGCAGCAAGATACTGTAGCTACTGTAGCTAGTTCACTTGTTTGCTGTCTAACTTGGAGCCATGTGTTCAACTCTTTCAAATGACAAAGAGAAAACAAAGCTAGGGACATGTAGGCTACCCTAAAATATTATTTATTGATTCAGATTTAGATTCAGACAACTTTATTGATCCCACGTGAGGCAATTCATTTGTAGCAGACTCATCCCAAGCATCAACCACAACCACATAGTTTCCTATGTGATGCACAGTCCAGTAAAACAGAGCACTAGGTCACTGAAGGGCCCATTGAATGACCCAAGTTTGAAAAAACATATAGATAAAAAATATTTTTAAAAAAGATAAATAAAAAAAATATTGTTACGTCCAATATTATAAGAATGTGTAGCCTATTATTTTTGTTTTTTGATACGTGGGGAAAGTATTCTGAGTATTTTAAACACAAAATTACTCCACTCAAAAGTATTTAGTTACAAATTACATTTGCTTTTTATCGGCCTTATCAAATACAAATTACAAAATACTCAAATGTAAATTCATTACGTATTTTAAATACAAGTAATAGAAATACTGCCCATCCCTGCCTGTCTTATTCAAACTGACAGTGATGATACTGCATACGGAGAATCTCAACTTTTAGTTTTTTCAAAAAGTGACACTTTTCACGCAAACTTCAATTTTTCAAAAAACAGTTTCAAGTTTCAATTATAGTAATAAAACAATTGTTCAACCAACAATAACTCTGCTGTTTCCATTCCTTCAAGGACACTTTGACCTGTAATCATAATAATTCTGTAACACCGTGAAACCAGTGAAAATCTGGCACTGTCTCAGCCCTATGTCTGATATAACAGTATTTGTTTATAGAACTCTCATAATAATTAAACAGGAACTTTACTAACATCAAAGCCCGTCATAAGAAGCTTCACTATATCATCATCATCATCGTCATTTAGGAGAACTGAGAGTACATTCATTTATCATCAGTTTATAACAAAGCTCCTACATTACTGCACTTTCTATGACGTCAAAGACTGTGGATATATCAGCTACACTCACGCCGAAAGAACTGCAAAAACACAAACTATAAAATAACACGGTTATTCATGCTCTGTAATTCCCGTGTATTTGAGGAGAAGCGATGAAGTATTAAAATGTCATATTTCTGAATGCAGTCTGGTGCAGCGGCTCGTTTACCTCTCCGGACGGCCGCTATGATCCGCGGGTGGAGCTCCAGCTGGTCCCAGTCCATGTCCCCGCTGAGGACATGCTGTCCCCGCCGCTGCTTCAGTCCCACAGACCGGCCTAACGTCTCAAACACGATTTTATTTGACAGTAAATCTGTTTGTTCGTTTGTTTGTGTCTGTCAGTAAAACTTTACACCCAAACCGCGCGCCCGAACACGAGACGTCATCACGCTGCGCCGGTTGGAGCCATTTCTCGGGGCCTGTGGGGGGGTCGGTGTCGGTTTAAAGACAGAAACAAGTTAATTGTTCTCCATTGTCCACGGCCATAATGTTGATACACTCTGTTTCTATGGCAACAACACGGAACATGAACGTTTCATGTTGAATAACAATTAAATTTCTCCGCCATCGATCATCAGACACCCCCGCGCGGTCTCCCGAACAACTGACGTCATCACACTGCGTCACAGGAGGAAAACAAACACAATAGAGTCTGATCAGTTTCTATGATCTTTGATCGGCATTTAAATGATCGATCGTTTAGATAACCGGTTAAATATCTGTGTGTTCGGTTCGACCGGAAAACAAAATGGACTCCAGCGGGAAAATAAAACCGAAGACACGAACATCTTCACCGTGTTTCTAACCGCCAAACTCCCGTTGTTTCCATCTACTGACTGGACTCTACTGGTTTCTATTAACTGGACTCAGACTGGGCTCTGTAGTTTTTAATAACTGGTTTCTACTGTTGGTGAGTTCATCAGATCAGTGTTATTAAAGTTAAATAATTTCTCATCAAACTGACGGTGTGATCCGCTGTTGTTTTCAATAGTTAATAATCGATTTATTATCGATAATGATCCGTTAATGTCTCTGCAACACGGCATATAATGTGTTGTTGATCGATCAGCTGTATCGGCCCAACATCAGCTCAGTTGTGTCGGAGGTTTATTCAAATATAACAGTGTTATAGTTTGATTATGGGTTAATCTGTTGATGGTTAGTGACTATTGTCAGAGGTGGAAGTGACGTAACAGGCCTGCATCCAAAACTTTACTCAAGTATTATCATCAACATGTATTTAAAGAACCAGCAGTAACATTAACAGATCTGATAGAATAATAATGATAATAATAATAATAATAATAATAATAATAATAATAATAATAATAATAATACATTTTATTTCTGGGCACCTTTCATGACACTCAAGGTCGCCTTACAGAGTACAATACAATAAAATACAGAGTACAAGATAATTTAACATTTTACAACAAACAAACAAATATCAGTTTAAAAAGCTAACAAAACAAACATAAACAAGACATCTACCCACTCAAAGAGAGAAGGAAAGCCTGAACAGGTGAGTTTTCAGCCTGGATTTAAAGTGTGGGAGTGAATCAATATTTCAGAGGTCAGGGGGGAGTGAATTCCAGAGCTGGGGAGCAGAGCGGCTGAATGCTCTGCTCCCCATAGTAGTGAGGCGAACGGAGGGGACAGTGAGGTGAATAGAAGAGGAGGATCTGAGGTTGCGAGCAGGTATGGTGATAGGAAGGAGGTCAGAGAGGTACGGAGGGGCGAGGCTGTGGATGGTCTTGTAGCTCAGAAGTATATTTCATAGTGGATGTGGGAGGTGATGGGGAGCCAGTGGAGCTGCTGTAAGATGGGTGTGATATGACGGGTGGATGGGGTCCAGGTGATAATACGGGCGGCGGAATTCTGAACCATCTGCAGTTTATGGAGGATTTTCTGGGGGAGACCAAACAGGAAGGAGTTGTAGTAGTCAAGCCGGGAAGTGACAAGACTGTGAACCAGTATGGTTGATGTTGCAGAGATGAAAGTAGGCTGACTGGGTTATGTTGTTAATGTGGGATGAGAAGGAAAGCGTGCTGTCGAGGATGACACCCAGACTCTTTACCTGAGGGGAGGGGAGGATGGAAGAATTGTCCATCAATATGGTGAAACTGTGGGCTTTGGCTAGAGAGGATTTAGTGCCAATTAGTAACATTTCTGTTTTATCACTGTTTAATTTGAGGAAATTGCATGTGAACCAGGACTTTATTTCATGAAGGCAGTCAATAAGGAATGAGGGAGGGAGGGTGGAATCAGGTTTGGAGGAGATGTAGAGCTCGGTGTCATCCGCGTAGCAATGGAAATTAATGTGATTTTTACAGAAAATGTGAGATGTAGATGATGAATAGCAAGGGCCCCAGGACAGAGCCCTGGGGCCCACCTGTGGAGACTGGGAGGGGGTGCAAGGTAAATGATTTCAGCTGAGTGAACTGAGTGCGACTGGATTATTATAACTGATACATTAATGCATTTATCAGTTTGATGTTGTCATTTTAAAGACTGTATATCCTGCTGGGTAGCTTTATAACACCCAGTCATAATAATCATTATTAATCAGTTGGTGTGTGTTTTGTATGAACATCATAAAACTGCTGTAACTAAAGCGGTCAGATAAATGTGCTGCAGTGAAAAAGTGTCATATTTGCCCCAAAGTTTAGTCAAGTAGAAAAAGTAAAATACAAGAACCTCAAAAGTGTGCTTAAGTAATTGTACCTACTTCCTGTCCTCCACTGACTGTAGGTTAATAGTGTGGCAGTAGTTCAGAAATACACAAATACTTTATATTGTAATTAATTTATCAGAGATCAACAGACACTTTAGCAAAGCTGCACTCATCAACACTGTTGTGCACATGCCACCATAAAAATACAAAACATAGCCAACACAGAAACACTCACCCTGAGGGGTCAATCAGTCCTTCAGTGGGTGAGTTGGTTGGTTAGTCAGTCGATGGGTCAGTGAGATGATCATTGGGGGGGGGGTCAGTTTTTGAGCTCTGACTGACAGTAGAGCTCAGACAGAGTTCAAGATCAGAGGATTCGCTTTTCCATGACGATGATGATTTTCACCAGAGCAGCAGATGAGATAACTGACTGAGGGTAACGGGATGATGTCATCATAAACCTGATCTCACTGATCCAGAACCTGATTTAACACAAACAGGATTTTCTGTTTAACTCTATGAAGTCACAGTTAATGTAAACATACATCTCTGCAGGGCAGAGAACGTTCACTGTCTACAGGAACACTCCAGGTTAAAGTGGTGTCAGTGTGGAGTCATGTGATTGGCTGGTGATGTGTAACCACAGATCTGTGATCAGCAGTTCCGTCAGATCAAAAATCTTCTACTCAGTTATTTTACATTTGCTGATCAGTGACGTCTTGTTGAAGGGTTTGAATGTGTCAGACAAAGACGTCTCCCTCTGCTAACAGCTGACATCCTCCTCTCTGACCTGCAGGCTGTGTTGACCTCCACCATGAGCTCCAGGGTGTGCAGGACCTGCGGGGGGTCAGATATAGATGTGGATCAGGCCCGGGGCAGCGCGGTGTGCACCAGCTGTGGTTCTGTTCTGGAGGACAACATCATCGTCTCTGAGGTCCAGTTTGTGGAGGGAAGCGGAGGAGTGTCGTCTGCTGTGGGACAGTTTGTCTCTGCTGACGGTGAGACACAAACGCTGACACCAGTAGGAAGTGTTAACACTGAAACATTAACGCTGTTCACTCCTGGTCAGCAGTGACACCGCCCCCTGCTGGCAGTGCCACTGTCTTCCTACAGGGGGGAGCGGCAGCACCCAACTTAGTGGAAGCGCTGTCCTCCGTGTGGCGCACTGTTCAAAACTGTCTCTGAGCACTGCACTCAAAGTTCCAAGTATTTCAACTTTGACCTTGGTTACTGGTGACCTTTCAAAGAGCAGCCAATGAGATAACAGCTGTTGGACCAGTTGGTAACTACTTGTGACTCCACCAGACGCGCTGCAGCACATGTTCGAACCGTCTCTCAGCTCTGCTCCACTAAAAACATGTCCAGTCTATTTCTGACAGCGTCACGACGCACTGCTCAGAGCAAATAGAGCCGAGCAGGAAGTCAACAGCAACGTCCAACGTCCCTGCACAGTTCCCACAGGCATGAAACTCCTGGAAAGTTATGAAATTAGAAAAGCTGTTTTCCAGGCCTGGAAGGGTTTGAATACTCGTTGTTTAAAATAAGTTAATAAAAATCCCCAAACACGCAACAGGAAATACGTTCTTGTCGTACTAATTTAAAATCTAGTGCAGCGCCATGTGACTGCTGAAATGTCTCCAGGTCTCAAAGACACGTTTAACCAGAACAAATGCACACAGACTTCGCCCTGACATCTATCTGCAGGATCTTCAGTTTTCTGTCCCCCAACAGGGGCGTGGCCTTGACGTTTGAAGAGCCCATATGTGTCGGTCTGGTCTGTTGGTGTATGCAGCCAGTTAACAGCTGGACTGTCTAACGAGCATCAAAGTTAACAAGTGTTAGCAGTTTATTCACGAAGGCCAGTGAAGCACATGTTCAATAAAGCAACGCATTATCGATATACAGGCCTCCCTTTTTAAATTACGGAAATAAAGTCATGGAAATTGGTTATAATATTATAAAGACTTTATGGAAAAGTTTTTGAAATATATTGGCTAAAATGTGTGGGAACCCTGACCCCATAAATGTAAACATAGATCATTATATTTAATAATTATGAGGATGAATGTATTTTAACGACTGAAACAGCCACAGATATTAAAGTTAACATGGTGTTAATAGTTGTCTGTTGGCTGCAGCACAACAATGGAGGGAACAACAAGGAGCACAATAAAACAGACAAAATAAGAAACATTTAACTTCACAGCCACTGAATGACTGAAGGTAGAAGCAAATATCAGAGAAATAAAATCTGCAGCTCTACAAAATCCAGCAGGCAAAACACTTCTGAGACGCTCCTGGTGTGGTACGACACCGTGCGAAGGACGGAACGAAACCAGGGTCGCAGCCAGGACACAGTGCAGCTGCGTACGGTGTAATCCAGACATCAATCCTCATATTTCTGAATGGAGTCGTGCACAGCGCTCTCTCTGTGCAGTTTAATACATTGGATTCTTTTGAGACACAACAGCTTTTAGAGCAAGAAACAAAAGCAGCTCCGACCAAACCTCATCATTTTAACTTTGTGTCCTTATTCACAGGAACAAAGAAGCAAATAGAGTAAAAGTCTTAAATGTTTAATTTAATGTCGCAGGACTGTTTTGTTTCAGTCGACTGCAGCTCAGCGCTGAACTGAACCAACTCTGTCACCAATATTATGATTCTCTGTGAATGAAACATGAGGTCTCTGAACATCAGTGTTTCCTATGAGGTTAGTTTGTAATGTTTATCAAATACACAGGGTGACATCACTGTGAAGTCATATGACAGAGCATCAAACAGCTGAGTGTGAACAAACTGAAGCTTTATTGAATAAGATTCTGCAGACGGTGTTTGATTCTGTTCTTCATCAGCTGATCCGTTTACCTGAGAGGACAGGAACATGTTTACACCCTCAGAGACAACACCACGTGGCAGGAAACTGATACCTCCTCTAAAACTGACTGTTCAAACTAAAACAGGGTGACACGTTCCCTTTTTCCACCACATTAGCTCTGGTTCTGTTCTAGTTTCTTGGAGCCATCTCATGAACCAGCCTACGTTTCCACCTATTGTAATCAAGCATGTGTCGTCAGCGGAGGACGCTGCACAACAGAAGTAAACAGTTGAAGCAAAAACAAACAGATTATCTGTGAACTTTTGTTCTGTTTGTACAGATGTTTGTTTTTACCCAATAACAAGCATGAACCAGCTGTTAATGACACCGCTGCACGCTCCTCTGTAGTCTCTAGATTTCTCACTTGACTCCGTCCTCACTTTCCGACCTGTACAATATGACACGCCCACTGATGTCGTCACAGTTCACACTTCAGGTCAATAAAAAACTTTTTGGGTTCTTGACCAGTTTCTGTTTTTTTGTTGAAATGCTCCGAACAGTTCAAAATTAGGTGTGAAACCAGAATGGAACTGGTCCCATGTTGGTGGAAGAAGGGATAACTAGGGAGGTACGATGTTGGATTTCTAGCCGATATCTGATATGTTGGCCACTAACCAATATATCCATGTAAAATGATGCAGCCGTCTTCCCTGAATCCTCTGACTGAATATACCTCTTTGTGTGATCGCACCCATATTTATCTTTATTTTCATGTGTTTTTATTTGTGTATGCCTACGTATGTGACATTCTGTTATCTTTGGTTAACGGCCCTTTCATCGTCATTTACAAGCATGTCAGAGTTTCTTTTCTGCTTCATTGCTTTGGTGCTAATCAATGTAGTAGGCAGTGGCTGTGAAATGGTTACGCTGATTTATTTTATTGTCTGATTATCTGTTTTAATTTGTGGCATTTCTATATTCTTCATATACACTTGTATATCTTTCATATGTTGTTTTGTTACCTGTGCCGAATCATTTACATGATGTTTTGCACATGCTAACTTTGTCAATTTGAAAAAAAAAAAAAAAATGCTTCGTCATCAACAAAAAAAACCCCAGCATGTTGGCCAATTTCAATATTTGATTCTAAAGCCATTATCAGCTGACTGATGAAGAGCGGATATTATCGTACATCCCTATGGCTGCAGGTCCATTTTATTAATTGTGAACACACAAACAGAATCTATGAACACCTGTTCTTCGTACCTCTCATGATGCCTTGGTGAACACTGGCTCCATAACGACCGCCACAGTCAGACCTGGTGTTGATCTTTAGGTCTGAAGGTGAACCATCAGAACCATTAGGACCTGTGTGGGAACCAGTAAACCCAGCTCCCCCTGCACTGGGACTGAGGTCCTGGTTGCTGTTGGGATTGTTCAGTGGATATGCTCCGATATGTGCAGGAGTGTTCGGGATGTTCTGTGGTGCGACGCTGAGGTAGGACGTCCTGCGGGTTGTTTCTCTGGTGTCAGAGTGAGTGGTGGGGTTCAGGAAATTCTGCGACTTGTGTTCATCACGGGTTTGAAGTCTTCCTGAGAGACTGGGAGCAAGTTTAACTCTGATGTGAGATGGTCCTGATGGTGGGGATGAGTAGAAAAACAGAAAAATATAGATTATAAGTTATAACACAGTGACCGAGACCTTTATTTTTAATTGAACTATTTTTTAATACCTGTTGGTTGATGCACATTTCTCAATAGAGAGACCTGGTCTCCACTGTTTCCTTTATCAGCCACTGATTGGACCAGTTTCTGCTGGTGTTCTTGCTGGTTTGGGGACAGTTCTGTGAGGCGGATCATTGCAGGCTGATCTGATTTGACTTGGACACCGTGAACACCTTGTTCCTGCTTCAGTGTTGAGAAACCCGTTCTCTTAGGGACATGTTCCTCTCTTATGTTTGAACCTCTGTGTTCAGGACGCTGTTGGGAGGTCCAGTGGTTCCTATTATTGCCGACAGACATTGGACCAGTGGCATAGTGGGAGAAATTAGACATTTGTTTGTTTGCTTGTTGGATAAGATGTTTCTGGTTGAGCTGTTGTCCAGAAGAAACAAATTTGCTCAGAGGTTTAACTCGGATGTTTTGCACTCTGGACTGAACAGTCTCGATGTTCCTCCGTTCAATGGCACCTGGTCTTTCCAGGTTTTGGTCGACATGGCTGGTTGTGATAGATGTTGGTTCAGTGCTGATGGACCCCTCTGTGTCTCCAGACAAGTCAGACACAGTATTTTTGGATTCAATGGTTTTGGTACTTGCAGGGACGTATTTCTTGTCTTTGCCAGGCAGAAGTTGTTCACTGCTGTCAGGGTGGTCTGGGTTGTACTGAGCTGATGGTTGAAGAACTGAGTGAGGCTGAGAGGTTTGTGAAGGATCGTTCTTATTTGGAGGTTGGTATTCAGGTATCTCTTCAGTGTTGGCCATTTCCCTATCACCACCTGAGGACCTGTAAAGGCTCAAATCCAGACTTGCCTCATGTAGCTGGCTCAGTTCTTGCACACCAGGAGAAAGATTGACTTGAGGACTCTGCATTTCTTCATTTGGACGAATGAAACCATTTTGGTGAAGAGTGGGCTGGTCCCATGTTAGGCCCGAGTGCCAAACATTGTTACCTAAAATGTTTAGTCCTTGAAATGTCGGAGTCTGACCGAAGCTTCCCCAGTCACTTTCCAACGGTTCCATAACTGGAGAATCAGGAATCCTGCTGGAATAACTCAAGCCCCCAGCCGGGTTTTCATCAGTAAGTTTGTCATGTCTCACTTGTTCATAGTTGAAGCTCAGTCTGTTGAGGTTTGATAGCTGGATGCTGTCATCCGGTAATGGGTCATATCTGGGAGGAACGTTGGGAAGATGGCTGTCAGTTTGAGATTTGAATACATGTTGGTCCTGCGTCTGAAACATGAGGGGACGAGGAAGAGATGAAGCCTGCAGAGGGATTTGGTGGGTACCAGTAGTTTGACCCTCAGAGGGAGGAAGATTAAAGCTTGGAAAACTTTGGAGGTTTTGGGAGGAGTAGAGCGGCTTGTTGTGTCTTCCTGGTATTGTGATGAAGTGACTGGGCCCCGGTTTGGGCCGAGGCCTGATGCCAGAGTTAGGCAGGACTCCCCCTGCAGCTGGGGTTTGGTATGTTTGGTAGGCCTGGTTAGTCGGGGTGTTGACAGCATTTCCAGGTACCTGATGTGAACAGTCTTTGTCAGGGAGATGTGCTGACCCTGCAGGAAAAAAGAGATTTTACGATCCTGTCATTGAAACAAAACTGGCTTTGGATCATTGATAACTCAGATTGTGACCTTTCAGGCTCTTGAAGACTTTGACGGAACCAAATCCAGGAGTCTCTGATCTGAAGATTCTGTCCACAGACAGTCTGTTGACTCCATTAAGTGGATAGAAGCACCTCACTGTCAACCTGTTCAAGAATCAGACATTTCGTCATCAGTAGCCTCTCACATTTGAGTGTTTGTTTAAATCAAGTTTTGTTTCAGGTATTGATGACAGGCCGAGTCCTTTCAGAGAGAATCAGGCAGCACCAGGTTATGAAGTGTTCAGACGTGTTTTCCTTACTTAAACTGAGATTCTCTGGAGATGAAGTTTGGTCCGTCTGCGATTAACTGTCTGTCATGGAGGATCTCGTTCTCATAAACCATGTATGACTCCCCCACCTGTTAAAACATCTTCACTTTACAAAACTTTAAAAACACTCATCTGAACACACTCTATCAACACAATCATCTTGGTTACTTGGTCGCTCTTCTTGCTTTGTACAAATGTCATCCCCGTGAAACATCTTTATAAATGATGTTATGTGGGTATCCTCCAGAACACCGCCAAAAAATGACCAAGGATTAATCCAAAACCCAGAGGTATTCAGTCTGATCACAGAAGACATTAAAAACCAGCAAGTATTTACGGTCGAGAAGCTGAAACTATTGAATTTTTGGTGTTTTAGAACAAAATTACTCGAATAAGTAACAGTGTCAAAACTGTTGCACTTGGATCAGCTAATAGTTTCAGCTCTTTTCGGTGGTGAGGTGCTCCTTGTAAGCTCTCCACTCTTACAAAGAGCTCCCCCAGAAATCTTTAAAGTATTTAAGACGTACCATGGCTCTGGTGCCACAGGAGTCCAGCTTGAACTCAAATAGGACTTTGGCTCTATCGGTCTCTTTGGGTCCACAGGTGGGGTCAAGCAGGGTGGTTGCTGTGGGCTTTACTGTAGGCCAGGTGGAAGTCGGTGTTGTCACCACCGTCATGGTCCCATCTGCAGAACAGACTGAGACACCACAGAGGGTCAAGGTTAGGACTGTATTTGAGTCAGGGACCAATCAGGGTCATTGTTAGGTCTCTATCCAACTCAGGGACCGGTCCGATTAGAATATGTGTTAGGCCTGAATCAGAGTCAAGGGCTGGACCAATCAGGGTCAATATCAGACCCATATCTGTCTCAGTCTCTTAACTTTTATGTGGTCCAGTAAGAATGTGAGGATTGTGTAAACAAACTTTACCTGGCTGACGACATATTGACCATCTAAACTGAGCTTAAAGAGAGTATTGCAGGTTACCTATCATGTCCTCGGTTTTGAAGAGGCAGCGTTTGGAGGTGGACGTTTGGACCTCCAGAGTTTTGGAGTCCCTCAGAAGAAGTTTAAATGTCCCATAAAAGTTTGACAGGTTGATGTCCTGGGAAGAAAAGATGACTCTGATGAGATGGACAGTTGACTGATGGCTGAAACTTTTTCACTGTTGATTCGTTTAAATCGTGATAATTTCATTAGTGTTTAAACGGCCTGATTCACTGAAATTAGAAAGATTTAAACTATGGAGAAGATCCAGCTGGGATCAGGCAGTCTCCTGATACTTGAATTAAGTTTTCTGACGGCTGCCATCGATGGACTCTGTGGTTCATGTGTCCCTCAGCTCACTGTGGATTTACAATGTTCCATTTCATTAACTCAGTAGTGAACTGGGAGAAAATCCAGTATCAGGTTGTATATTTTCAGCACCACTTAACAGTACAGACCCCCATGTGTCGTGGACTCTTACTTCATAGGTGTATCCGATGGAGAACACAGGGACTTCTAGGGTGGTCTTGTGAGTGTCGTTGTGGAGGCGGTAACCTCTTTGGGCTGCTAGCTGTGATGTCAGAGGCTCATGGTCAACGCCCACCTCCCAGAGACTCTCAGCTCGAGGCGGTCTGACCACGCTGAAAGTGATCCCTCCATCTGAACACTGAGCCGTGATCTCTGGAGGAACTTTAAAGGAGAAAGTCTGTATTTAAAACTAAAGGACCACAGGTGGTTACTGTAGACGATCAAAGACCAGATGTGCTCACATGCGTTTAATACTCGTGCTGTGATGACGGTGTGGTGGTAGTACGAGTCTCTCTGGGGCATGATGGTTAAAGTGAAGTTTATATCTATGGAGTACTGCACCACACCTTGACCCAGGTTCTGTTGGGATGGAAACAGTGTCTCAGCGACAGGAGGCAACAAAATGCTTCAAAGAACAAAAAATAACTTACATATTTACTTTGTGTTTCAGTTAGATGACTCAGGTGTCTGTCGTCACTTCAAAAGACTAACAGTTGTGATAAATCCTGCAGGAATCATCCTAATAAACATTTTAGATTAGCATAATTAACTCACAAGTTCAACAGGTTCAGACAGCAGCAGTAACCCCCACTGCTCACAGAGACTGAGATCAGGCCAAAAATCAAGTTCACCCACTAAAGCCAATTTTCCACTGCACGAAACACCTGCTAACACTAGTTAACATCCAGCTTTTAAATGTAATGGAAAAGGTTTCAACCAGCATTCACTACCAGGTCAAATGACTCTGCAGCAGTCACGTGTATTTATCGTCTCCGATCGACAGTGATGGAAACTCAATGCCCAGATGAACGCGCTAATTTTAGCCCCTTAACCAGAGAGATGCAATGACATGCCACTACATGAAACCGTCCGTCTCCGTCTGAGCAGCGTCAAACAACGATCCAAATTAGTCTGAGAAAGCGACTTGATAAGTTAGAGATATATGAAAAGACGTAACTACTGTAAAGTTTCCACTGACCTCCATGCGGCTTTCTGCTGTTTACTAACCTGTTTTCCAGCCTGTCTGATGAACGTGACACATAGAAAGGCGTACTCGTCTGCTGCAGAGCCGTCGACACAGCTCTGCTCTGCTGGCAATGGGAAAGAGTCTATTGCCTGTGTTTAATGGGATTTACAGTGTTTAAAAAACCTGCATACACACGTTAAGTTTGGTGGGGTTTTGACAAACACAAATCAGACCCAGACTTTTCCTCAATGAAGCATTTGCTGGCTCAGAAACTTGTTAAAACTGGACCTCAGCCAGCCCAAATCCAGACACAGATGGGTCAGCTTAGCAGCACCAGGCTGAACTTCTGTCCAAGAACCCAACAAGAAAAACAATACAGATTAATTACCTCCGTCAAATTTCAGGTGGCCTCCAGCTCTCGACAAAACTCTGACAGCTGTCCACAATTTTTTAATAACTGAATCTTTTTTTTTAACCGTATAATTATTAGACCTCTTAAAATACTTTGCTTGTTGAAGGTGTTTTTTTGAGCCAGTTGAAGTTTGGTCACATGATCAGGGTGGAGCCACCTCCGCCTCATTAAAGTTAGGATACCTAGGCTGATCCAGGTTCTGTGTTGTGTTCTCACCATCCAGTGCACCACCGAGTCCTCGAAGGGCAGCCGCAGCTCGTAGGCTCGGCTGCCGTTGATGTGAACAACAGGAGTGACGCTGTAGCCCCGCCCAGCACTCTCCGACATCATCAGCTGTTTCCCATTGACTCGGACTTCCTCTAACATGACATCAGCGGGAATGTTTCCCAGGTAGACGCTGAACACGTGGTCGTCACTCACGGTGTCTACAGGAAGAACCAGAAGTCCAGACACGAGACGTTGACACATAAAGACAGAAATATTATGACAGAGGACATCATCTAAATAATACACATCCATTCCCCGCAGGGCTCCTTATTTTATTATGACTTAATTTATGTATCATTTGATAATCAATTTGGTCTGAAACGTGTCAACAACAGCACCAGGTTATTCCTTTAACTGTTTCCTCAGTCTGATCCACAGATTGTCAGTCAAGAGATTAGACCCTGGATGAACTGAAAGCATCATAATTATTAAATCTGTTACTGACTGATTTTCCGTCGATTGACGACTCGACTGTTTGTTTCAGCTCCTGCAGAAAGTGATTAGACTCACTGACGTCTGTTATTATGAACATGTGTGTTAACCTTAACCTCGACAGCCTCAGTGAAGTCCGGTCAGATCACTCAGCAGCATCTGAAACTGACAATCATCTGACATCACACACACGTTACGCAGTGATTGGTCAGGTGTGCAGAGGTGTAGGAGTAGGTGGAGTTCAACTTCTCTCCAAGCTCTCCATTTTCAGCACTTTAACTCTGAGGTGACATTGGTCAGATTGATGGTGTGGAGACTCCAGAGGCAGATAAAGAGCCTCGGGGGGTGTCAGCGGGGTGTTTGAAAGGGATCAGGGAGGAGGTGGGATGCGGCCAGGAGGAGGATTAAGAGTAGGTTAGTTCTTACTGGTCTACACTGGAAGACTTACGGTCGAGATGGAAGGGTGGACGACAGAGCAGTGGTGTGTCGAGCACTCGGACCATTCGGTGTCTTGTGTCGACGCTGCTGCCATCTTCATACAGCAGAGAGAAGACGTGTTCATACAGCAGGAAGATCACATACGTCTCCTTGTACACGTCGTTCACCACCAAACTCTGCAGAGAGGAAGAGGAAACTGACAGATGCACAGTCTGCTGTCGATCGTGATGTCATGTGCATGCATCGTGTGACTCAGAACAAAACGTGTCCCTGTCTGAAGTTTGGATGGGACTGACCATACCTTCCTGTAGCCACCCTCCGCCCCAAAAGGAACCCCAATCTGGACTAGGTGTCCTTGTTGGACCAGACTGAATCCTCTGGTTGCAGCAGTGACTTTGTCCAGCAGGACCCCCTCCACCCCCACACTGAGGCCCTTACTTTCAAAACCTGCTCCCTCCCCGACCAGAGGGGTCACAACCCACGGGATGTCCCAGAGCAGCCGGGCACCGTCGAAAGAACCCGAATCTGAGGGAGGATCAGCAAAATAACCATTGGCACCGTTTACCTGTCGGACAGAAGCAGCTTCCTGTTCATTCAGGTGTGTTTGTGTGAGAGATCTTACTGACGGTGCAGGCCATGGACACATCGATCATCATCACTGTCAGCTTCTGCTTAAAGAACAAAGAAGCCTGGACGACCTCCACAGGGATGCCGTCCACCTGAAGATAAACAGGAAGATTCATTTCTTTAAAAAAGGAAAAGGAACAACTTCAGTGTTTTACCACCGTTCACTCAAGTCACATGACCTCCTGCTCCAATCCCACCTTTCCCCCTTAGACCTACGCCAGGAAACGCTCAGAGTGTGAAGTCACCTCTTCATTAAAACATTTTGTTTGACACTGCAGCCGTGAACCTCAGAAGGTTACCCACCATGATGAGCTCAGCGTGCAGCGGTTTGTACTGTGAACGAAGCACCACCCTCCGGGCGGTGGTGGTCAGGCTGTAGCCCCACCCCTGGGCTTCACTGATGGACATGGAGGACGCCTGTCCGTCCCTCTGCAGGAACATCAGCTGCCAGACTGAAGACGCCGCCCTCTGAGCCTGAACGCCACAAACCAAACATGTCCGAACATTACAGGGGAGTCAGGAGAACTATGAAAGCTGCAGATTCGACCAACCAGACTCAAATCCACCTTAAAACCATTTTAAGTTCAGAGTCAAGTATTTAAATAAAAACACTGTCAAGACCAGCCCGTGTTGAAAATCAATTTTACCCGTTGACCTCAGCTCAGAGTCATGACAACCACCCTGAGTGCTGGTTTTCAGATATCAAATATGACTGCAGATAGTGAGCAGATTCCTTAACATGGGCGACAGAGTGTGGATGAAGAGTGGCCTCCTCAGAGATCGAGTGTTGCAGTTTATTTTTGTCGGTGTGATTTTACCTGAGAGAAGGCGGCCTGCCACATGTCTCCACTGTCCCCCCGCTGACCTCCACATGAAGACTCTCTGTTCACGTTCACCTGGTCCACATCAAACCACATCAGTCTCAAGACAGTTCACTTTGACATAAGTCTGTTCCAAGACTTCATGTAAGGACAGACTCTCAGAGGGAGTAGTAGTTCTGACCTCCATGTAGTCCTCCTCGCAGATGACCTCTCTGTGAGTCCAGGTCAGACCAGAACAGACGGCAGAAACAGGCCGACTGATCCACGATCCACCAGCGTCACTCACCATCACGTTCAATCTGAAGGTGAACACCTCGTCATCCTGGAAACACAGACTGATGTCAGACTGAGCTCTGACATCACCACAGAGAATACACAGGAGACACCTGATGATGGGTGGAGCTACCTGATATTGGAGAGCAGGGGCTACCTGGTGGTCGAGAGGTGAAACTACCTAATGGTGAAGAGTTGGAGCTATCTGGTTGTGGGTGGAGCTATGTGGTGGTGCAGAGGTAGAGCCGTTTCATAGTGAGTGAAAGTGTCTGGTGATGAAGGAGGCAACACTACCTGATCGTGGGTGGGATTATGTGGTAATGGAGAGGTGGAGATATCTTGTAGTGGATGGAGCTACCAGGCGGTGGAGAGGTGGAGCTACCTGGTTGTGGGTGAAGCAGGAGTAGTATGAAGCTCTGAAGGTGGTGAAGCCATCCATCTTGAAGGTGCTGATGGTGTAACCGCAGCGGGAGGCGAGCTGCTTGCTGATGGAGTAGACACCATTTTCATCTATGTCAGGATGGACGGAGTGAGATCAGGACAAATGCCACAGGACAGGTAGATGGACAGGTAAATGGACAGGTGTACTCTGGGAATGAGGACTACAGAAGCATCAACATGAAGAACTGACCTACAGCCTCAAAGCGAGGCGTCTGCACTGAGGTCACCTGGATCCACAGGTAACGATCCCGACACTCGGACCGAACAGCAGCATCAGCAAAACCTGACAGAGAAACTGAACCACGTCAGCTACAACTAAGTATTCTTTACAGGACATGGAGGTCCTGCAGGAGGTCAGAGGTCACAGAGGTTCAAGTTAGTTTCTGTGGTTGTGAAGAAAATAAGTGAAACAGATATAAAACATATTACCCCCCCCAAATCAACAGTTACTGTTATAAGACCCAGTACATCCACCAGTAAAACCAGTTTACCTTCAGCTGTAGTTTGTTCTGTAAAGTCACAGCAGACAAAGGCGAGTCTGGGAAAAAAAGGAGTCGTCAGATTCAGTTTTCAGGTTAGTGTTTTTACCTGTGCAGGTGAGGTTTGTTTTACCTGTGTAGGTGAGGTTTGTTTTACCTGTAGAGGTGAGGTTAGTGCTGTTACCTGTGCAGGTGAGATTGAACTCACCCGATGATGAAAGCAGCAGTTTTCATGTTGAAGCTGCAGAAACCTTCTCTGTGTCTCCTCTGTGTGTCTGTGGAGGAAAAACTTCCCCTCTGCTCTCAGGTGAGCTAATCACCTGGTCGTCATGGTGACACAGGAGCCAGGTGAGGCTGGTTGAGTCTGATTACAGCTGGAGTTTCTCCGCATGTCTTTGGTGGTTACTGATGATCAGAATATTAATACACAGTAGACTCTGTATAGTTTATGATGAATGTATTCAGTCTGTGACAGCTAAACTTCACCATCAGTCACACAACATGTTTCTGTTCACAGAATAAACCTTCAGGTCAGACAAATCAAATTTAAATCTCAGAAATTCAACAAAAATAAAAGTTGATCTAAAACGTCATCTTGGTGAGTCGACATCTGAACCAATCAGCTGTTAGATCAGGTGAGAGCCAGGCGGTGCAGTCGGTGGAGAGCAGCTTCAGCGCCTGGCTCTAAAAACCGCGGCCCTTTCGCTCTTGCAGTTTTATCACCGTCCACTTTTGTAATACGTCAGAGCAAGTCGGGATGAAGTCGGACACAAAACTAACCGGCATGCATTGTGTTCTGATCGCCAGTGATCGAATCTAAAGCTCTGAAGGTGGTGAAGCCATCCAGCTTGAAGGTGCTGATGGTGTAACCGCAGCGGGAGGCGAGCTGCTTGCTGATGGAGTAGACACCATTTTCATCTATGTCAGGATGGACGGAGTGAGATCAGGACAAACACCAACACGACAGGTAGATGGACAGGTGTACATCCCAATCCTTATCCAGATTCTGACCAATCCAGATCCAAAACCTGATCCTGATCTCAATCCTTATCTTGATTCTGATCCTAATCTCGATCCTAAATCTAATCTTGACCCTGACCCAGATCCAGAACTTGATCCTGATCCTGATTGGTCTGTTCACTGTTGCTGGTTCTGGGTCGCTTCTGTATCACACACTCATTAACACTCACCTGTCCTTCAGACACCTGATCAGGGTGGAGGTCTCCATCTGGGCAGCAGGAGGGTGGAGATCTGCTGCACCTGCTGAACAAACTGTGAGCATGAATAGTTCAGACAGGTGTGTCTGTCTCTGTGGACTCTGACAGGGAGACAGGTTAATTGACCTCAGATGACGAAAGCTGTCTGTCTGTCTGTCTGTCTGTCTGTCTGTCTGTCTGTCTGTCTGTCTGTCTGCCTGCGTGCAGGTCCAGTTAAGGCTCCTCTTCTCGGTTCTGGTTTTCACACCAGTGTTGGAAAAGAGTCCAGAGCCCAGACCCTGCAGGGCGGTGAGTACCGTCATCATCATCATCATAATCATCATCATCATTAGACACATCAAGTCCCAGATCAGGTCCACACAGACTGCTTTACACTGATTAATCATCTGTGTGTGTGTGTGTGTGTGTGTGTGTGTGTGTCCAGGTAAGCGTCAGATCCAGCAGCTGGGCAGTCAGCTGCAGTTGAATCAGCACTGTTTGGACACGGCCTTCAACTTCTTCAAGATGGTCGTCAGCAAACACCTGACGCGAGGACGAAAGACGGAGCACGTCATCGCCGCCTGCCTCTACCTGGTGTGTCGCACCGAGGGGACGCCACGTATCCTAGCAACCAGGGACACACGCTGTGTCGTGCTGTGTGTGTGATTATTATTATTATTAATTATTATGTCAATGTGGACGTCACTGTCACCTTTGACCTTCAGACGTTCTGCTGGTTTTCCTGAACTGTGTTTCAGACATGTTGCTGGACCTGAGCGACCTGCTGCAGGTAGGACTGAGCTCAGACCTGCAGAGACCTGCAGAGACCTGCAGAGACTCTGTGCAGTTCTAACTTTGTTTCATGTGTTCAGGTAAACGTTTACATCCTGGGAAAAACCTTCCTGCTGTTGGCTCGTGAGCTCTGCATCAACGCTCCCGCCATCGGTGAGAACTCTCATTCACTCTGTTTACTCTGAAACTAATTATATTATATTCTGAACACACTCAGTGACTGATCTGATGAGATGGTGACAGAACTCTGATAAAACTACTGCGTCTCTGGAGAATTCATCAAGACACCAGCACTTTATACAGAAGGCATAAAGTGCCTGCGCTGCGATTGTATGACTCCTCCCACCAGTCCACCCTGTGGTTGTGACTTCACCCACCAGTCCACCCTGTGGTTGTGACTTCACCCACCAGCCCACCCTGTGGTTGTGACTCCACCCACCAGTCCACCCTGTGGTTGTATGACTCCGCCCACCAGTCCACCCTGTGGTTGTATGACTCCACCCACCAGTCCACCCTGTGGTTGTGACTCCACCCACCAGTCCACCCTGTGGTTGTGACTCCACCCACCAGTCCACCCTGTGGTTGTATGACTCCGCCCACCAGTCCAGTGTCTCTGACAGTTTCCATCCATGTCAGTGAAAACATGGATGCTTCACACACAGAAGATCTACACAATCAGCACAGTTTCAAGATTAGAGTCACCAATTCAGTATCTGACCAAATGTCTCCCCTTCTGTTCCTGAGATATGACGTTAAAACATGATGATGTCACAGTCAAGCTGACCTTTGACCTTTGACCTTCATGATCTTATCCTGTTAGACATTTGTGTCAAGTTTGGTCAGAATTAGTGAATGAATTCTTCAGTTATGGACAAAAACATGTTTGTGAGGTCACAGTGACCTTTGACCATCAATTATAATCAGTTCATCAATGACCTGGAGTGTATGTTTGTGTCAAATTTAAAGTAATTCCCTCAAGGTATTAATGAATTATCGTATTCATGAGAATGAGACGGATACAAGTTTACAGTGACCTTTGACAAAGAAAAAAATCTTAGCAGTTCCTCGTTGAGTCCAAGTGAATGTTTGTGCCAAATCTGAAGAAATTTCCTGAACATGTTCCTAAGATTTGACGTTCAGAAGAGTAAGACAGACAAGGTCAAGGAGACCTGACCTTTTACCTTTGACCACCAAAATAAAATTACTTAATTGTCAAGTCCAAGTGGACCTTTGTGCCAAATTTGAAGAAATTCCCTCAAGGTGTTGATATCATGTTAGCAAGAGTCAAACAGACAAGGTGACTTTGCCCTTTGACCACCAAATATAATCAGGTCATTGTTCAGTCTCAGTGAACACTGGTTCCAAATTTGACAAAAATCCCTTTAAGGCCTTCGTAAGATATTTCGTTCCTAAGAATGATACATACACAAGGTTACAGTGACCTTTGACCTGTGACCACCAACATATTATCAGTTTATCATTGAGTCTGAGTGGATGTTAGTGCCAAATGTAAAAAGCCTTTCTTAAGTATTGCATTCACAAGAATGGGATAGACAGACGGAGATTTCAAAATCATGATGCCTCAAGTTATGGCCATGACTGGCGTGGAGGCATACCGACAGCTGTCGGTGTCTGGACGTGCATCACGTGCCATCGTTGCCTTGACGTTACCCCCTCTCCTCACATAGAAAATAAACACAGCTACAGACTCGTATCTGACACGGAGCAGTGTTGTTGTTCGGAGACTGTGAACTTCAACATTATATCCTGTTTTCCACCATTTGAGTTTGGACTGGAACTCTTTGAATCACCTCCTCTTCTTCTCAAGTCACGTCAAGTTCAACTTTATTGTTGTTCTGCACCGACCACATCTTTATTAATCATCGTCATCACCATCATCATCAACACCGTCATACTCACATTCACACAGCAGGAGGGGGCAGAGACAGGACTTCAGTCAGGGTTTATTTTACTTTCATTTTCTTTCTGGAGATTCAGTTCATATTCAAGCTAAATTTGGATGAAACTTGATCATCGTGAGACGAACATTTAAAGGTGAACTCTGCAGGATCATCGGTTACTGTTTTTAAACACCAGTCATATTAAAACCCCACATTCACTGACATTTGTCATTTCTGAGATACCTGGGGTTTACCTCAGTTACCTCAACAGATACCACAATTATAAAGACTGTGTACGCACAAAAACGAGGCTTGAAAGAGGCGTACGCCACTTCCCACGTAAAAGAGAAACTTTGACCCATTCTTACAAACATTTAGGAGACGGGAAATTGGTGACGCAGGCAGTGAGGGAGAGCCTGATTGTAGAAATTGTTGAATATTTTTTGGTGCACACCATTTTTGGCTTTTGTCTGTGTGTACATCTTTAGTCTGGATCCTACGTTTTATTAATGAGACCCTGGCTGCCTACAGTCTGACACCTGGTCACTACCTTTTTATTAAGCCCCGCCCTTATCTGAGTGCTGTGAGGGTACACACCCAGAAACATCCAAATACAGGAAATAAGAAGTAAATAATAAAATCCAGACTGATAAATGCACCAACACACTGAGAGGGTCCTTTGTCATGATTCTGAGTCTGTACATAGTTTTTCAGAGAATTCTGCAGAGTTTAACTTTAAATCTGAACGAACAGAAACACAACGCTCTGACCTCAAACTAAAAAGGTTCCAGAAGTATGAGAGATAAATATCGAACATCACTGATGTTTGAATAGAAAATGAAACAGAACATTTAATCTCTGACTCAATGTGAATTTTTTCAGGTTTAAATCAAATCAGAGTTTTGGGTCAAATACATTTTAGATATAAAACATAAACAAACAGAATCATGTCAAAGAAGGAAACAATGAGCTGTGGATCCTCAGGAGCTGCAGGACACGGCTTCTCAAAGTGCATCTACGGAACTACATTTCCCACTAACCACTGTCAACTACAAGGTCTCAAGCTATAAGATCCTGCTCTCCAGTGACACCTGGTGGCTGCTGTCAGAATCTACAACATCAAACAGTCCCTCCAGCAGGACTTCACCCCAGAGAAGCAGCAACACACGTTTAGTTTCAGTCACTTTACTTTTCACTCATGACTCCAGTCCAGTGAGCTTCCTGATTGATGAAAGGCTCTGAGTCTGTCAGGTTCTGGTTCAGCAGTAGAAGACCAGTTCGGGGATCTGCCCCCCCTGCACCCCGGTGCCGTTGGTGCTGTCCGATGAACACTGGAACTGGAAGGTCACTTTCCCACACTGCACCTCAGTCATCCCCTCCTGACCAAAGTAACTCAGTTCGTTTCCATCCAGCACAGCGCTGACAGTGTAGAAGGTGTCCTGTTCCACCTGGACCGGGTGTTCAAACCACACAGGGAAGGTGCTGCTTGATCCATCAGACAGGAACTTGGTGAGGTTCTGAGCCAGAACGGTTCCCTGCCTCTTCAGTTCGATCTTCACGCTGTACTCAGCTTTCCCACCACTCGACCCATACAGACCCAGTCCAGCTATGAAGATCCGCCGGTCCACTGCGAACTGGATGCTGTCGCATCGCCCCCTGTAACGCCACTGGTTGCTGCGGTAGGCTGAGGACTGGAAGCGGTGGCACCTCTGCGGCGCCAGTCCAGCCCGCTTCACCAGGGGGAACTCCAGTCTGGGTTTCCTGGAGGCAGTGAACCACAGGAAGACATCGTGAGTCTCTTTCAGCAGCAGGACGTCTGACTGCGCCGCCCCGTCTGCAAATTCCTGCAGCGTCATGGAGGGGATCCGGACCAGGTACAGAGCCTTACCCAGCATTGCCCGCTGGTTCCTGGGGTTCACTGGCAGGCCCTGACGTCGACACTCAGCCGCCGCCCAGTTCAGCACCGCTTGGAAGATCACAACCTCACGGACGTTGAGCGATTCTCTCTGGAGGATGATCTCCAGTGTGGGCAGGTCGATCTCACAGAAGCCTTCAGATCGCAGAGCGAGCTCCGCCTGAGCGTCGATCACCTCCCAGCAGCGCTGTGTCAGCTCAGGCTCCTCAAACAGCCGACTCTGAGACAGAAGGACGCAGGCATTCTTTGCCTCCAGACTTGTCTCCAGAAAGGTGACGCAGGCCTTTGCCAGAGCAGGAACGATGTACTTCTTAGCAGCGTAGAGCGTGGCGAGCACGGTGTCAGCCTCCAACTCGATCTCATCACTATACATGTACCTGAGACAGAGGACACAACGCATCAGCAACCTGAGAGACAACATGCAAATGAACATACGTCACACCTACAACAGGCTGAACTGAGTATTTGTACATACAATCACTATCGGCCCTTTTTAATCTGCTTCTTCGAGGTGGGAGTTTCATGCCGTTATTTCACCTCACTGTTCTGTATAAAAGGTACAATTGCAGAATGGGGGGACAAAGTTGTCTCGCCTTTAAGCCGGCAGTGGAGGGAGTAACAGCGCCGAACCAACATATGTGTAAAAGGGACAACTAGTAGGATGGGATCCTAGACTGCACAGGTGTGAGATTTTGATGACTTACCACAGGAGATTTAAAAAGCAGCTGTTAGCAGTTAGCAGCTAACTCAAACAATGAGGTCCAGGAGCTCCTTACCCTCTGAGCAGAGGACGAGATCAGCCGCCATATAACAGGGATGCTAAATGATTGTTATTGACATGTGGTGTCATTGTTATTGTTTATAAATAGCTGCTGACACGTTATGTGTCACACTAGAGGCCGACGCTGTTGTGTTGAGGCTCATTTATTCTCCATTTACAAACAAAAATAGATACGTCTATTTTTTATGGTTGTTGACATCACTGCCCTCATACGTCCATGTGTCCTCTGTGCAGTCATAGATTCAGCCAATAGATGGTACTAGAAGGCGGAGTCAAAAGTTTCACACAACAACAAACGAGGTGACGGTGGACAAGGTCATAGTGTTGTACCTTTAAATGGAGGCAGCATTGTAGACAGCAGTGGCCTGTAAGGACATTATACACATCTGGACATGTGGACGGAGTACTCTTTTCACTATACAGTGGTGGAAAAAAAGTTTTCAGACACCCCATGCATTTGTGAAATATTGCATTAAGAATCGCTCTTAGGTTTTCAAGTGCAATTTCTTTTAGTACAGTCACAGCCAAAATACTAAATAAATCCTAAAAAAGCCATTAAAAACTTAAAATTGATTGGTTCCATAAAAATAAATAAGAAATTTTGAGTATTGGGTCATTTTGGTACCAGTGATGAAGGTCGTTCTTTTTATTAAAAGACACAATTTTTGTTGCCAAGCTTCGTGTCTACATAAAGCCAGCACATTTGAAAGTTCCTCAGACACAAAAATGGCTAAAACAAGGAACCTAACGCAGGAAACACGCCTGAGGATAAAGATTCTCAGCCAGGAAGGATACAGCTGCCGCCAGATAGCCAGGAAGTGCAGATGCAGTCCTTCAGCAGTTGGATACACTCTGCAGAAATACAGACGAACCAACAGCTTGGAAGACAAACCAAGATCTGGGCGTCCAAGGGTTTCTTCAGCAAGAAATGACTGCATCCTGATCCGCATGTGCAGGCAAAACCGCCGAATGACATCACAGGAGCTTCAGCAGCAGTGGTCAAACCAAACTGGTGTCCAGTGTTCCACTCGCACTGTACGTGGCCGACTTTTAGATCATGGCTTAAGGTCCTACAAGGCTATCAAGAAGCCCCTGATCAATGAGAGACAGAGGTTAGCCCGGCGTCGTTGGGCCCAGGCACACAAGAACTGGACAGCCAGGAATTGGTCCAGTTTCCAGCTTTATCTTCCTCCTACTAATGTGAGGGTACGCAGAAGGCCAGGCGAAGCATTATCTCCAGCATGTACAGTACCTACTGTTAAGCATGGTGGAGGCAGTATCATGGTTTGGGGATGCATGAGTGCTGCTGGTGTTGGTCATCTCACTGTCTGTGATGGCACATTGAACTCTACCAAGTATTGTACCATTCTCGAAACCCACATGCTCCCTTCTGCGCGTGCACTGTTCCGTCGAGGTAAAAACTGGATGTTTCAACAAGATAATGCCCCTTGCCACACATCCAAGGCCAGTAGAACTTGGCTGCAGGAGCACAGTATCCAGGTCTTAGAGTGGCCAGCTCAATCCCCGGACATGAGCCCCATTGAAAATCTGTGGTGGATTATCAAAAGGTCTGTTCCAAAGCATAAACCAAAGAATTTAGAGGAATTCAAAGCAGTAATTCAAGAAGAATGGGACAAGATTACCCCTCAACAGTGTGAAAGGCTCGTGGGGAACATGCCAGCCAGGATTAGAGCTCTACTACGTGCCAATGGCAGGACTACTAAATATTAATTTGATGATGTGATGGTTTATTTATTTTTTTGTTCAGTTTTGAACACATTCTCTGTTATTTGTTGACTTTGATACCGACAATGTTGAGAACTGACATATTGAAACTGTCAAGAATTTAGTTTTGTTAATTTTTCTTGTAAACAATAAACAAAAAAATATAATTTGTATTTGTTTGTATCTGTCTAATGCAGCCACACCTTTTGAAACACAAAAAAGATTTTTCCACAAATATTTCATGATAATATTTGAGATTGTGTAAAATTTTAAGGGTGTCCAAAAACTTTTTTCCACTGTATTCCCATTGTTCCATAATGTCATAATTTAAATGTCTTCGTCATCTACGGTTGTATCTTGCTTGAACTATGCTACTCTGCCTCCACGATCTCTGGTGGTTCTGCTCCGATTCGTCCACATCTTTTAGGTAACGTGCACTAATACAGACGACATCAATAGAGTACAGACAGAAGGCTCCGTTTGTCTAAATGAGCCCTCACACATCACACTCATCATGTCTTTTTTTGCTTCAGTGATGTCATCATGCTGTCTAAAAAACACTGGAGAGACATGATGCTGGCGTTGTTTGGTTCTGTGTAAAAATACAAAGGCAACATGAAAAATGGACTTCAGCGGCTCTGTAGCGCCATCTCTGTATGAAAAGGACTGATGAGGAAAACTGAGCAGGTGTTCAGACTGTACTGTTTGAAAGTTCAGCCTTTTGTAACTTACTGATCCAAGATCCAATCAGGGACCACTGGAGACCTCAATGGATCACTGGGACTCCCACCTGGAGCCCCGACCCGTTCTCAGACACTCTGGATACCCCAGAGGACGACTGAGGGGCTGCTGTAACTCAGGTGGTGGACTGGGTTTGTGCTCTAGAGAAAGGATCAACACTCAGTGAATAACCTAAGCCCTATGATAAGCTATTATGGCAAGGCTTAACTACACAGACCAGTGAGCAGTGATAACTAACATGTCTTTGGGGTCATCAGGTGGGAACCTTCTTTCACCAGTGTTTCATCTAGTTGGTCCCACAACACCTCCAGGAGGCTAGACAGTGATCTCTGGCGTCCCAGAGACACTTCCCTAATGCCAGGTCTCACTGCTCCCCACACCGACCCAACAACCTCTTTTACCTTACTTACACATGGCTTTCTCAGCCCAAACAGCACTGACACCTTCAACCAAACCCAGGCTCTGTACATGCGAGCTCCAGGTAGAAGCAGGGCTGATACTACCTTTCCTAGCACATTCACCATACGTCTTTAAGTCGTAAGGTCGAGCTCTCACCATGCTCAAAGGGTAAAAGGTATGTTACAAAAAGTGTGCAGCCAATCAACCCGTTATGTTCCAACAGCCAATCAGGTTTCAGGAGTGAAACAGTCCGAACAAGTCATTTAGGATGAGTGTTTGGAATCCTGACTGACTTTTTTAGGACTTGACACACAAAGTTCAGGGCTTGGACCTGACTTGGGAATTTAAAGGACCAACACGATGAGTTTGTCCCCCCTGTGGACTCGGCTGAATCCTGACTGTGGATGTTGGTGCCAAATGTGAAGACATTCCCTCAAGGCATTGTTACGCTCACCAGAATGAGACAGATGAGGTCACAGTGACCAGAATATTCAGACCTTTACTTTTATTGAGAACAAAATCAGATTTGTCTCTTCGTTCTAATTGGTGGTGTTGCAGTTGTATTTCTGAAACTTCCTGTTCGTTCAGTTGTCCTTCGAGCAGAAGACAAACATGTGGACACAAGAACTCGTCTCCTGACTGGACTCACTTTAACAGAATGAGGAAAGCAGCCGGCTCCACGTCAGGGATGTGGATCTCAGATCGTCCCTCAGCCAGGTCTCCATAAAACATGGCTCCAAACACCGAACTGCCCACCGCCAGGACGTACTGAAACACAGAGACAGGGAGCCAATCACAAGACAGAACCAGAGAGGACAGGAAGTACTGAAACACAGAGACGGGGAGCCAATCACAAGACAGAACCAGAGAGGACAGGAAGTACTGAAACACAGAGACATGTTGCCTAGCAACAGTGTGAAATTGGTGTGTCGGAGGTGTTGTCCAATCAGCAGAGACGTGTAAACATAATTCTAGTGGATCTTTCATGTCAGATGATAACTCGTGTCACATAATGACGTGTGTCAGGTGACGACTCGTGTCACATGATGACTCGTGTAATGTGATGACCTGTAACGTTATGACTCATGTCAGACATTAACTCTGTCACATAATGACTAGTGTCAGGTGATAACTCGTGTCACATAATGACTAGTGTCAGGTGATGACTCGTGTCACATAATGACTTGTGTCAGATTATAACTCGTGTCACATGACTAGTGTCAGATTATAACTCGTGTAATGACTCGTCAGGTGATGACTCCGTCACATAATGACTCGTTTCAGGTGATAACTCTTGTCACATGACTAGTGTCAGATGATAACTCGTGTCACATAATGACTAGTGTCAATTGATAACTCGTGTCAGGTGATGACTCGTGTCACATAATGACTAGTGTCAATTGATAACTCGTGTCAGGTGATGACTCGTGTCACATAATGACTAGTGTCAATTGATAACTCGTGTCAGGTGATGACTCGTGTCACATAATGACTTGTGTCAGATGATAACTCGTGTCACATGACTAGTGTCAGATTATAACTCGTGTCAGGTGATGACTCGTGTCACATAATTACTAGTGTCAGGTGATAACTCGTGTCAGGTGATGACTCGTGTCACATAATGACTAGTGTCAATTGATAACTCGTGTCAGGTGATGACTCGTGTCACATAATGACTTGTGTCAGATTATAACTCGTCACAAGACTAGTGTCAGATTATAACTCGTGTAATGACTTGTGTCAGGTGATGACTTGTAACGTTATGACTCATGTCAGATGATTACTCATGTCACATAATGACTTGTGTCAGGTGATGACTCATGTTACATAATGACTAGTGTCAGGTGATAACTCGTGTCACATAATGACTCGTGTCAGGTGATAACTCGTGTCACATAATGACTCGTGTCAGGTGATAACTCGTGTCACATAATGACTCATGTCAGATGATTACTCATGTCACATAATGACTTGTGTCAGGTGATGACTCTTGTCACATAATGACTCGTCAGATGTTTAATCGTGTCACATAATGACTTGTGTCAGGTGGTGACTCGTGTCACATAATGACTTGTGTCATATTATAACTCGTCACATGACTAGTGTCAGATTATAACTCGTGTAATGACTTGTGTCAGGTGATGACTTGTAACGTTATGACTCATGTCAGATGATTACTCATGTCACATAATGACTTGTGTCAGGTGATGACTCATGTCACATAATGACTAGTGTCAGGTGATAACTCGTGTCACATAATGACTCGTGTCAGGTGATAACTCGTGTCACATAATGACTCATGTCAGATGATTACTCATGTCACATAATGACTTGTGTCAGGTGATGACTCTTGTCACATAATGACTCGTCAGATGATTAATCGTGTCACATAATGACTAGTGTCAGGTGATGACTTGTGTCATAATGACTAGTGTCTGGTGATAACTCGTGTCAGGTGATGACTTGTAATGTTATGACTCATGTCAGATGATAACTTGTGTCACATAATGACTTGTGTCAGGTGATGAGTCGTGTCACGTGTCAGAGAGGACTGACCTTATGAGCAGGGACTCTCCGAGTGTCTCCTGGAGGACCAACGATGAAGTGAACGTCAGCCATCTGCTCGTTGTTGAACATCAGAGCGTTCCTGAAGGAGAACGACAGAGGTCATGTCTTTATTCATCAGTCTCAGGCTCCTCCTACTGTGCTGATTAAATATGGACGGAAAGAAGATTTATCAAGTAAAATCTCAACATAAACACAGTTTGAGTTCAAATAAGAGATACATAAAATATCTAATAATAAATTAATACATTTATTTCAATGTGTGTGTGTGTGTGTGTGTGTGTGTGTGTGTGTGTGTAGACTGTCCATCCATGTCAGTCCAGACTCACACGGAGCCATGACAGAGGACACTGTTTTAAATCTGGGTGTTTCTGTAGAGACGCTACAGACTCTAAAATATTTCAATATAAAATGTCATCACTTCATTATTTTACTTTATCCTGCGAGACTTTTGTGTGAAGTTTCGTTATAATTAGTGTCTGAATTCTTGAGTTATGGTCAAAAACATGTTTTGTGAGGTCACACTGACCTTTGACCTTCAACCAGCAAATTGTAATCAGTCTATTGTTGAGTCCAATTGGATGTTTGTGCCAAATTTAAGGAATTCCCTAAAGGCGTGCTTGAGATATTGCATTCATGAGGATCCAACGTAAGCAAGGTCAAAGTGACCTTTGACCACCAAAATCCCTTTAAGGAGTTCTTGAGATATCGCATTCAAAACAATGAGACTGATGAGGTTACGGTGACCTTTGACCAAGAAAATCTAATCATTTCATCACCGAGTCCAAGTGGACGTTTGTGCTAAATTTTAATGGTTGGGATATTGCATTCACAAGAATAAGACTGATGAGGTTACGGTGACCTTTGGCCACAACAATTTTATCACTTCATTTTGAGTCCAAGTGGACATTTGTGCCAAATTTGAGGAAATTCCCTCAAGGTGTTTTTGTGATATTGCATTCACAAGAATGAGACAGAAGAGGTCACAGTGATGTTTGACCCTTTCATCGCTGAGTCAAGTTGGACGTTTGTGCTAAATATGAGGGAGTGAGATCTCGTTGTCACAAGAATGAGACAAACAACATAACACCCCTGACCACAACTACTGCCTGCGTGGAGGAATATAAAAACATCACTAGTGTTTCCCTGCTGTCCAGTCAGAGCAGAGCATTGTGTTACTGCTGTCCAATCAGAGCATTGTGTTACTGCTGTCCAATCAGAGCATTGTGTTACTGCTGTCCAATCAGAGCAGAGTATTACCTCTCTCTGAGTGTGGGCTGTGTTTCCTGCCAGCTGTCTCCGTCCTCTCTGTCGCTGCTCGTCTGAACGTCGTCTTCTTCGTTGGTGTTTTCAGCCGGCGGCACCAGTTCGTTGGGCTGGATGAAACTCTTCTTCACCTCCTCCTCGTTACTGAGAGGGAGGCTGGTGGAGTAAAGTTCAGCCGCCATCTCCTCCCCCTCCTCCTCCTCCTCCTCCTCCTCCTCGTCACAGAGCCAATGAGGCGGCAACCTCACAGCATGATGACTGCTTCCTGTCAGAGATGAATCAGATTATAATCCAGATTACCGCACTGACAAAGGATTAATCTCAGGGTTGTTTTCTAACTGAGACGTGGTGAGGTGGTGTCAGAGTCGTCAGCTCAGTTTGATGTGTATGTTAAACACTGACTGATGAATTGGCGCTGGTTATTTATATTATTGTGGCGTATTGATTATGAATACAGTCCATCTGATGCTGGTTTTGTTTCATCACTGTAGCCAGTATCTCACTATCACTATCCTCATTCAGATTTTAAGAAGCTACAAATTATATTCAGCCACAAAATACGTCTGAAAAGCTGCAAATCAGAACGAAGCACAGAGAGTTGTTGACTAGAGATGATACACTGTCCCATGGTGGTCACTTCCGGTGAACCAGCAGGTTGTTACTATACAAAACGGAGTGTTGACAGTAGGTGTTTGTTTCAATCTTTGGGCTGAACGTTTTCCCTGTGGCTCACAGTCATCATCCCTCTCAGCTCAGCTTCCTGTTCCATCAGCACAGACTGCCCTCTGGTGGCAGGAGCTGTGCACTACAACCCATCATCTCTGTATCAGTTTAATAAAGACAGCAGCATCTGTGTTTCACAGTGTAGATAATGACTCCTTCAGAATTTCTGAGTAGCCCAGTCTACCCTAACACCTGAACACCACCTGAGTCTGATGTTTGGAGCTCCTGTTATTGATTATCAGAGTTTTGTCTCGTCCCTGGTTGATTCTGTGGTTCATTATCAATAATCAATAATCAGATCGATCAGGCTGTCAAATCCTGTTAGCCCCCCCCCCAAGAATGTACTCAGAGTACATTTTAAGTCGATGCTTGTATCTGAGTACATTCATTAATGAAGCTGTAGAGCTTCAACACCTGAACACCACCTGCACCAGTCTGCTGTGTGTGTGTGTGTGTGTGTGTGTGTGTGTGTCCTGCCGTTAACGTTACCGTCATCTTGTTGTCGCTAGCTTCTCTCCGTTAAACCGTTTCACGTCACAGACAGTGACTGTCTGTGGGTCTGTCCGACAGACGGAGGGTGTGTCGGCGTGTGTGCCGGTACCGGTTCTTTCTGCAGTTAACGTTAAAAACAGTCAAACAACAGCTGCTAGGTGTTCATCATCATCATCATCATCATCATTATCATCTTCTTCTTCTTCTGCTGCTGCTGCAGCAGCTCTTCTTCTTCTTCTGTTTCACTGTCCGCCCACAGACCAATGTTGAAGTTGTGTGTCGCCACCTGCTGTACCGGCGGTGTGACGTCATAACTTTAAATATTACAAACGATCAGAAAAAGACAAAGAAGTTAGGGAGTGTTTACAGATCAGAGTGTGAGCCCCTCCACCATACATCACTCATTAGATTGTTGATGTTTGAAAGTTTATTTTGGGACAAATTTTAAATGAGACAAGACATGATGCATTCAAGGACCGTCGGAAATTTAAAACCGACGGGATGATTTCTGTTTTTACAGTTTGTGTCTGATAAATGATGTCATGTTGACTTTCAAACGTGTGCTCTGTATGCTCCTCCTTAAAGACAAAATAAGAAACATAAGTTCCTCCCCAGTACTTAAAGACCTCCTCTCCTCTCCTCTCCTCTCCTCTCCTCTCCTCTCCTCTCCTCTCCTCTCCTCTTCTCTGCTTGCTTCCCTCCTCAGACCCTTGCCTGTACATCCCTCGCTTTGCTCACATGTTGGAATTTGGCGTGAAGACTCATGAGGTTTCCATGACGGCTCTTCGTCTGGTTCAGAGGATGAAGAGGGACTGGATGCACACGGGGCGCCGACCGTCTGGACTCTGTGGAGCAGGTACGACATTTCCGCCAGTATCAGGGCAACAAAAACCTCAACAGCCACATATTTACCCTTCATATTTACCTTCCTCCTCCTCCTCCTCTGCAGCTCTTCTGGTCGCGGCTCGGATGCACAAGTTTCGTCGTACAGTCAAAGATGTGATCAGCGTGGTGAAGGTCTGCCAGACCACTCTGAGGAAGAGGTGAGCGCTGAGCTGGGTCACAGTAGATCATATTAGATCACAACAAATCATATTAGATCATATTACATCACAACACATCATATTAGATCACAGCAGATCGTACTAGATCATATTAGATCACAGCAGATCATGTTAGATCATATTAGGTCACAACAAATCATATTAGATCATATTATATAACAGTAGATCATATTAGATCATAACACATCATATTAGATCACAGCAGATCGTACTAGATCATATTATATCATATTAGATCACAGCAGATCATATTAGATCACAGTAGATCATATTAGATCACAACAAATGTTAGATCACAGTAGATCATATTAAATCACAACAAATCATGTTAGATCACAGTAGATCACATTAGATCACAACAAATGTTAGATCACAGTAGATCATATTAAATCACATTAGATCACAGCAGATCGTACTAGATCATAATAGATCACAGCAGATCATATTAGATATTAGATCACAACAAATCATGTTAGATCACAGTATATCATATCAGATCACAACAAAGATTAGATCACAGCACATCATATTAGATCATATTAGATCACAACAAATCATGTTAGATCACAGTAGATCACATTAGATCACAGCAGATCGTACTAGATCATATTAGATCATATTAGATCACAGCAAATCATATTAGATCATATTAGATCACAACAAATCATATTAGATCACAGTAGATCATATTAGATCACAGCAGATCATATTAGATCACAGCCAATCATTAGATCATATTAGATCACAGCAAATCATATTAGATCACAGCAAATCATATTAGATCATAATAGATCACAGCAAATCATATTAGATCACAGCAAATCATATTAGATCATAATAGATCACAGCAAATCATATTAGATCACAGCAAATCATATTAGATCATAATAGATCACAGCAGATCATATTAGATCACAGCAGATCATATTAGATCATATTAGATCACAGCAAATCATATTAGATCATATTAGATCACAGCAGATCATATTAGATCATAATTGATCACAGCAAATCATATTAGATCAGCGCAGATCATGTTAGATCACAGCAGATCATATTAGATCATAATTGATCACAGCAAATCATATTAGATCACAGCAGATCATGTCAGATCACAGCAGATCATATTAGATCATATTAGATCACAGCAAATCATATTAGATCATATTAGATCACAGCAGATCATATTAGATCATATTAGATCACAGCAAATCATATTGGATCATATTAGATCACAGCAGATCATACTAGATCATAGCAGATCATATTAGATCACAGTAGATCATATTAGATCACAGCAGATCACAGCAGATCATACTAGATCACAGCAGATCATACTAGATCATAGTAGATCATATTAGATCACAGCAGATCATACTAGATCATAGTAGATCATGTTAGATCACAGTAGATCATATTAGATCACAGCAGATCATATTAGATCACAGCAGATCATACTAGATCATATTAGATCACAGTAGATCATATTAGATCACAGTAGATCACAGCGTCCTCTCCGGTCCTGCAGGTTAACAGAGTTTGAGGACACACCCACCAGTCAGCTGACCATTGATGAGTTCATGAAAGTAGATCTGGAGCAGGAATGTGATCCACCCTCTTTCACCGCTGCACAGCACAAAGCCAAGATGCAGCAGGTAGATATCTCCCTCTCTTATTGGCTGCTGACAACCAATGATCAATAACCAAACCAATCATCTTCACTGTCCTCTTCTTCTGCAGCTGGAACACGAGCTGGCCAGGAAGCTGGACGAAGTCGAAGGTCAGTTGCTGCCTCTGCCGAAGGATTCAACTAGGATCCTTCAGAGGGCACTAAAGGAGTTATTTAGGTCACTTAAGAGGGCACTAAAGGGAACATTTAGAACACTTCAATCAATCAATCAATCAATTTTATTTATAAAGCCCAATATCACAAATCACAATTTGCCTCACAGGGCTTTACAGCATACGACATCCCTCTGTCCTTAAGACCCTCACAGCAGATCAGGAAAAACTCCCCAAAAAACCCTTTAACAGGGAAAAAAACGGTAGAAACCTCAGGAAGAGCAACTGAGGAGGGATCCCTCTTCCAGGATGGACAGACGTGCAATAGATGTCGTACAGAACAGATCAGCATAATAAATTAACAGTAATCTATATGGCACAATGAGACAGAGAGAGAGAGAGAGAGAGAGAGAGAGAGAGAGAGAGAGAGAGAGAGAGAGAGAGAGAGAGATGCAGGTAATGACAGTAGCTTACAACAACGTTAATGAAAGTAATAATATTATAGTTATAGTTTTGGCTACTGTGATACAATATGCTGAAAGTATGTATTAATATCTGGCAGTATACATGTGTGACAATAGTCATATGTGTGTAATAACAGTAGAAGTATGACTAATGACTAATGATGGCAGCAGCAGCAGGAGGCATCTGGCAGGACCACGGCAGCAGCACAACCACACACGTCACGCTGTCCAGGCACCGCTGTGATATGAGTTAATCTGAGAGACAGTGGAGCACAAAGGCTCCGGAGAAGAAGCCGAGTTAGTGACATCCAGAATGGCCGAGTTAGCAAGATGCAGTAATAGAGTACGAGAGAGAGAGAGAGAGAGAGAAGGAGAGAAGGTGCCCGGTGTATTATAGGGGGGTCCTCCGGCAGACTAGGCCTAAGTCAGCCTAACTAGGGGCTGGTACAGGGCAAGCCTGAGCCAGCCCTAACTATAAGCTTTATCAAAGAGGAAAGTCTTAAGTCTAGTCTTAAATGTGGAGACGGTGTCTGCCTCCCAGACCGTAACAGGAAGATGATTCCACAGGAGAGGAGCCTGATAGCTGAAGGCTCTGGCTCCTGATCTACTTTTGGAGACTTTAGGGACCACGAGTAACCCTGCGTTCTCAGAGCGCAGTGTTCTGGTGGGATAATATGGCACTATGAGCTCTCTAAGATATGATGGAGCTTGACCATTTAGAGCTTTATAAGTTAACAGTAGGATTTTAAATTCAATTCTGGATTTTACAGGGAGCCAGTGCAGAGAAGCTAAAACAGGAGAAATATGATCTCGTTTCTTAGTTCCTGTTAGTACACGTGCTGCTGCATTCTGAATTAGCTGGAGAGTTTTAAGGACTTACTAGAGCTACCTGATAATAGAGAGTTACAGTAATCCAGCCTAGAGGTAACAAAAGCGTGGACCAATTTTTCTGCATCTTTTCGGGTCAGGATAGGCCTAATTTTCACAATATTACGCAGATGAAAAAATGCAGTTCGTGAGGTTTGTTTTAAATGAGAATTAAAAGACAAATCTTGATCAAATATTACTCCGAGGTTTCTTACGGTAGTGCTAGAGGCCAGAGCAATGCCATCAAGAGAAACTATGTCATCAGATAAAGAGTCTCTGAGTTGTTTGGGGCCAAGAACAATAACTTCAGTTTTGTCTGAATTTAACATCAGGAAATTGGTGCTCATCCAATTTTTTATGTCTTTAAGGCAGTTATGGAGTTTAGTTAATTGATTACTTTCTTCTGGCTTCATCGATAAATACAACTGAGTATCATCCGCATAACAATGGAAATTTATAGAGTGATTTCTAATGATGTTACCTAAAGGAAGCATATATAGAGTAAATGGGATTGGTCCGAGCACAGAACTTTGCGGAACTCCAAAACAAACTTTGGTACGTAAGGATGATTCATTACGAACGTCAACAAACTGAAAACAATCAGATAAATAAGATTTAAACCAGCTCAGTGCAGAACCTTTTAGGCCAATTAAGTGATCCAGTCTCTGCAGTAGAATTTGATGGTCAATTGTGTCAAACGCTGCACTAAGATCTAATAAAAGAAGAACAGAGACGAGTCCTTTGTCTGAAGCAATCAGAAGGTCATTTGTAATTTTAACTAGTGCTGTCTCAGTGCTATGATGCACTCTAAATCCTGACTGAAATTCCTCAAATAAATTATTATCATGGAGAAAATCACACAGCTGGTCTGCGACTACTTTCTCAAGGATCTTTGACATAAAGGGAAGATTAGATATTGGTCTATAGTTGGCTAACACCTCTGGATCCAGGGTGGGCTTTTTTAGTAGAGGATTAATTACAGCTACCTTAAAAGACTGTGGTACATAGCCTGTTAATAAGGATATATTGATCATATCTAATATATGAGTGTTAACTAAAGGAAAGACCTCCTTAAGTAGCCTAGTTGGGATGGGGTCTAAGAGACACGTTGATGATTTAGAAGCAGAAATCACTGCTGTCAATTCTTGAAGAGAAATTGGGGAGAAGCAATCTAAATATATATTAGGTTCTACAGCTGTGTTTGAGGTTAGATAGGTAGGCCTACCATCTGATGGCAGGAGGTCATGAATTTTGCCTCTAATAGTTAGAATTTTGTCATTAAAAAAGCTCATAAAATCATTACTGCTAAGGGCTAAAGGAATACAAGGCTCAATAGAGCTTTGACTCTCAGTCAGCCTGGCTACAGTGCTGAAAAGAAACCTGGGGTTGTTCTTATTGTCCTCTATTAATGCTGAGTAATAGTTTGCTCTGGCATTGCGGAGGCCCCTCTTATAAGTTTTGAGACTGTCTGTCCAAATTAAACGAGATTCTTCCAGTTTGGTCAATCGCCAATTCCTTTCAAATTTTCGCGATATTTGTTTTAACCTACGGGTTTGAGAGTTATACCAAGGAGCGAACTTTCTTTGCTCTTTTAACTTCTTTTTAAGAGGAGCTACAGAGTCGAGTGTTGTTCGCAGCGAGCCTACGGCGCTATCAACAAAATGATCAATTTGGGAGAGGTTAAAGTCGGCACGGGAAACCTCTGTTACTGAAGGTATTGGTATTGAATTTAACGACGAAGTAATCTTTTCCTTAAATTTTGCGACAGCACTATCTGATAAACATCTAGTATAGTAACTGTTGCTGAATGGCGTGTAATCGAGTAGAAAGAAATCAAAAGTAATCAGATAATGATCCGATAGCGAGGGATTCTGTGGAAAGACTTTTAGGTTATCAATTTCAATTCCATACGTCAGAACTAGATCGAGGGTATGGTTAAAACAGTGAGTGGGTTCATGTACACCCTGACTGAAGCCAATGGAGTCTATTAATGAGATAAACGCGGTAGCCAGGGAGTCATTATCAACGTCGACATGAATGTTAAAATCGCCTACAATAATAACTTTATCTGATTTAAGAACTAAACTGGATAAAAACTCTGAGAATTCAGATACAAATTCAGAATACGGGCCAGGAGCACGGTACACTATAACAAATAAAAGTGGCTGCGAGGTTTTCCAGGTCGGGTGTAAAAGACTAAGAATGAGGCTTTCAAATGAATTATAATGTAGTTTAGGTTTAGGGCTGATTAACAGACTAGAGTTAAAAATGGCTGCAACTCCCCCTCCTCGGCCGCTGCCTCGAGGAATGTGGGTATTATTATGACTGGGAGGAGTGGACTCATTTAGACTAACATATTCATCTGGACACAGCCAGGTTTCAGTGAGACTGAGTAAATCAATATGATTATCTGATATTAATTCGTTTACTAACACTGCTTTAGACGACAGAGACCTGATATTTAACAGTCTGCATTTAATTCTCCTGTTTTGTCTTTCTGTCACAGAAGAGGTTTTAATTTTTATGAGGTTGTTATGCACAACTCCTCTTTGTTTAATTTTAGATTGAAATAATTTAGGTGGTCGGGGGACAGACACCGTTTGTATAAAACTATGAAAACTATGGCTGGGTAACTGAACTAGAAGCTCAGAGAGGCGTTTAGGACTGTGACTCTCTGTCCTGGTCTCAACTCTGGGTTGTCAGGGATTTAAATTACTAATAAAGTTTGCCAGGTTCCTAGAAATGAGAGCAGCTCCATCCAAAGTGGGATGAATGCCGTCTCTCCTAATAAGACCAGGTTTTCCCCAGAAAGTTTGCCAATGATTAACGAAACCCACATCGTTTGCTGGACACCACCTGGACAGCCAGCGATTAAATGATGACATGCGGCTAAACATGTCATCAGTGGTCAGATTTGGGAGGGGTCCAGAGAAAACTACGGAGTCCGACATTGTTTTTGCGTATTCACACACCGAGGCAATATTAATTTTAGTGACCTCCGATTGGCGTAACCGGGTGTCATTGCCGCCGACGTGAATAACAATCTTACTGAATCTACGTTTAGCTTTAGCCAGCAGTTTTAAATTTGACTCGATGTCGCCCGCTCTGGCCCCAGGGATACATTTGACTATGGCCGATGGTGTTGCTAACTTCACGTTCCTCAGAATAGAGCTGCCAATAACCAGAGTTTTATCCTCAGCGGGTGTGTCGCTGAGTGGGGAAAAGCGGTTGGAAACGTGAACAGGCTGGTGGTGAGCCGTGGGCTTCGGCTTGGAGCTGCGCCTCTGGTGAACCGTAACCCAACCTCCCGGCTGAACGGGAGTTGCCGGAGGACAGTTAGCAGAGGCTAAGGCTATGCTATGTGGCTCCGCACCGGCTACAGGGGGCTGGCTAACTACCGCAGCTACTGAATGGTTTTCCATGGTGCGGAGCCGCGCTTCTAATTCACGAAGCCTCGCCTCCAACGCAGCAAATAAGCTACACTTATTACAATTACCACTGTCGCTAAAGGAGGCAGAGGCATAACTGAACATGTGACACACCGGGCAAGAAAGAGCAGAGGGAGAAGCCATGGCTAAGCTAAAGTAGCTAACAGGGCTAAGAGTGTGCAAACAACAGCTAGGAGATTAGCGAGAAGGTCGCAGAAAGAAGGAGAGCTATAAGTGCTTAAACAGAACCAGTGTGGGTTAAGACTTGAAGTAGACGTTTAAAGCAACTGAGGTGAGAAAGCAGGGTAGCAGAATTCACCAGAGCAGTACAGAGACGCTGTCACAGAAACACCGGAAATGACACAACTTGCTTATCGCAATACGTCGAGAGGGCACTGAAGGAGTCATTTAGAACACTTCAGAGGGCACTAAAGGGAACATTTAGAACACTTCAGAGGGCACTAAAGGGAACTAAAGGGACTAAAGGGAACATTTAGGACACTTCAGAGGGCACTAAAGGGGATATTTAGGACACTTCAGAGGGCACTAAAGGGAACTAAAGGGACTAAAGGGAACATTTAGGACACTTCAGAGGGCACTAAAGGGGATATTTAGGACACTTCAGAGGGCACTGAAGGAATTATTTAGGACACCTCAGAGGGCACTAAGGGAACATTTAGAACACTTCAGAGGGCACTAAAGGGAACATTTAGAACACTTCAGAGGGCACTAAAGGGAACATTTAGAACACTTCAGAGGGCACTAAAGGGAACTAAAGGGACTAAAGGGAACATTTAGGACACTTCAGAGGGCACTAAAGGGGATATTTAGGACACTTCAGAGGGCACTGAAGGAATTATTTAGGACACCTCAGAGGGCACTAAGGGAACATTTAGGACACTTCAGAGGGCACTAAAGGGAACATTTAGGACACTTCAGAGGGCACTAAAGGGAACATTTAGGACACTTCAGGGGGCACTAAGGGAGTTATTTAGGTCACTTCAGAGGGCACTAAAGGAGTTATTTAGGTCACCTCAGAGGGCACTAAGGGAACATTTAGGACACTTCAGAGGGCACTAAAGGGAACATTTAGTACACTTCAGAGGGCACTGAAGGAATTATTTAGGACACCTCAGAGGGCACTGAAGGGAACATTTAGTACACTTCAGAGGGCACTGAAGGGAACATTTAGGACACTTCAGAGGGCACTAAAGGGAACATTTAGGACACTTCAGAGGGCACTAAAGGGGATATTTAGGACACTTCAGAGGGCACTGAAGGAGTCATTTAGTACACTTCAGAGAGCACTAAAGGAACATTTAGGACACTTCAGAGGGCACTAAGGGAGTTATTTAGGACACTTCAGAGGGCACTAAAGGGAACATTTAGGACATTTCAGAGGACACTAGGGTTATCATTTAGGACAATTTAGAGGGCACTAAAGAAAGGGGAATTGTTGAGGACACTTTAAAGGATACTACAAGAATTATTTAAAAAGATTTAAAGGACTAAACTCGGTCATTCTTTCTCGTCAGGAGAGATCAGCTGCTACAAAGATGAGATTGAGACTGAGCTGGAAAAGAGCCGTCCTAAACTCAGAGGAATCTACGCTGCCTATGCCAAAGAAATCGGTCTGTACTGGTCCTGAGTCAGCGGAGTCCATCTCAACACCTACAACATTTATTTACTCTTTCATTCTTGGTTTTCAGACCCCGAGGACATTGAGGTTCTGTCCTCCAGCTCTGAACCTGAGGTACCAGAGGTCGACGACGCCGAGCTCCAAGTTGCCGCCCAACACCTGACTCAGGACTTCCTGTGTCAGGTGATCCAAGAGGAGGAGGGGCGGGGCAAAAAGATAGGTGACAGCGAGACGGAGGCGGGGCCAGACAATGAGGGGGCAGGCCATCAGCGTCAGGCCGCCCCTCTAGCCTCCATCCTGGGAAAGCTGCCAAGTGCCGCCAGCCTTGGCCTCCAACAGACCTTCCAGACCTTCACCGAGTCAGAGACAGGCGACAACCCAGACGGTGCGTATTACATCATCATTACCTCACCATTACCTCATCATGGATTCATGGCCAGGTGGTAAACAGGTGAGGTGGTGGTTATCATGTGTTTACAGACGAGCAGTCAGAGAGTGGCGAGCTGGACCTGAACGGTATCGACGACCAGGAGATTGATAAGGTCAGTTCATTCAACTGATCAGTCAGCTCTGTGTTTCTGTCCTGACTTCTTCTGTGGTTCATTTCTCTGTTTGTAATGTCATCTCTCTGTGATTTACAGAGGTAGTTTTTATTGTGAAAGGTTGAGTGAACAGGAAGTAGTGTCTTCTTCTGACTCTGATTTTCTGCTGCAGTACATCCTGAACGATCGGGAGGTCCAGGTGAAGACAGAGCTGTGGATGAAACAGAACGCCGAATACCTGAAAGAGCAGAAAGGTGAGGAAGACTCCTCCTTCTCATCATCATCATCATCATCGTCGTCATCTTCATCAGTGTGATGGATTAATGACTGTTTGTGTCCACAGAGAAAGAGGAGAGGATCAGGAAGGAGAAAGAACAGGGGACGTATAAAGAGAAGGTGAGTGTGTTTGTGTGAGGAACAGGGTGTCCCAGCCTGGAGTCCAGGGGCTGTCCTGGGTCCACTGAGGATCAAGACTGGATTACTGACCTGAGGCCCCTGAGGGCCCGGTGCCCTGAGGGTACATATTTCTATATACCAGTAATATAAACATAAAATAAAAAAATTCTGTGTCCAGCCGAAGAAGTCCAAGAAGAAGAAGGAACAGATTCAGGCGTCAACGGCAGGCGAGGCGATCGAGAGGATGTTGGAGAAGAAGAAGATCTCCAGTAAGATCAACTATGACGTCCTCAGAGACCTGAACAGCCGAGGGACAGGAAGTGGGGGGGGCAGTAGTCCCAGCAGAGCCTCCTCTGACACTGTCGCCGCCACACGGAAAAGACTCAACCGCCGCCGCCGCAGGAAGAACAGCGACGCTAACCGAGACTTAGCGGCTAACACTAACATTATGGGAAAGAGGTACTATCAGTCACTGTCACAATCTATACATTATCCATAATCTATAGTTACACTCCAAATAGTCTATAATCACTTTATAATCTATAATCTGTACATACTCTACAAATGCTCTATAATCTCTAGATTATATATATAATCTATAATACACTTTATCTGTAATCTGTATATGATATATAATCTATACATTATCAATAATCTGTATACCATATTGTACATCTTTTCGATCTTTATATCACTGATAAATGCTCCATATTCTAAAAATGTATAATCTATATTTACTCTGCAAATACTTTATAATCTCTGTATATTCTATAAATGATTTACAAGCTTTATGTAATATATAATCTATAATCTTTATATACTCCATAAATGCTCTATAATCTATATATAATCTATATCTATTTATATTCTATTATATATATACTCTACAAATGCTTTATAATCTCTGTGTTCTATATATAATCTATATGCTCCTTAACCTCTAATCTCTATATATTCTGTACAATCTATTTAATCTATAAATGCTCTATAATCTCTATATAATCTATAAATTATCTATAATCTATATAGACTCTATAAATGCTCTATGATACTTGTATATACAATCTATGATACATCTATATATAATCTATGAACGCTCCTTTACTTCTATATAATCTATAATCTGTATATTTTCTGTATGTTCTATAATCTTTATATAATCTATAAATGCTTTACAGTCCATTTATAATCCAAATAATATATAGATATATATTTTATAGTTTGGGCGGCACGGTGGTGTGGTGGTTAGCACTCTCACCTCACAGCAAGAGGGTTGCCGGTTCAATCCCGGGCGTGGGAGCCCTTCTACAGTTTGCATGTTCTCCCTGTGTCAGCGTGGGTTCTCTCCGGGCACTCCGGCTTCCTCAGATTGGGGACTAGGTTAATTGATGACTCTAAATTGTCCGTAGGTGTGAATGTGAGTGTGAATGGTTGTCTGTCTCTATGTGTCAGCCCTGTGATAGTCTGGTGACCTGTCCAGGGTGAACCCTGCCTCTCACCCAGTGTCAGCTGGGATAGGCTCCAGCCCCCCGCGACCCTCAAGAGGATGAAGTGTTTAGAAGATGAATGAATGAATGAATGAATCTTACAGTTTATATAATCTTTAATCTATATATAATTATAATGTGTTTATATTCTATTAATGCTCTATAATCTATGAACATAATATATTTAATAAATAGATAATGTACGTGTTGTATGTCATATATCAAATCAAATCAAATCAAATTTTATTTATATAGCCCTTTACAATAACCAAAAGTTACCCAAAGTGCTTTACAACAAAGCCATAAAACAGTACAGAAAAACAATACATAAAACACAGGTTTTGACTGTGGAAAGTGCCATAGTGCTGTAATCTATCTATCTATGTATCTATGTAATCTATCTATAATCTGTAATCTGTGTATAATCGATATAAAATGTTTACTATATATCTATAATCTCAGCTCTCTCTCCATGTCAGATTTTATGTTGAGATTTCTCTCCTCAAACATTCAGATTGTCTTTGATACCATTTCAGTGTGTTTAGTCTCAGGCAGACTGAAGCTTCAACAATTAATCAGTTAATCAATCCAAGAAAATTAATTGATAACTATATCAATAATTGAATCGAATTTACTTGTTGTTCGTTTCAGTTTGTCAAATCTGAGGATTATCATTTTTATATCGCAGTGAACTGAAACTGAAACGGAATAATTTAATACGACACACTGACTCTTTGATCTTTCACAGCTCACGTGATTAATCAATTAATCAGAAAAACTCTCAACAGATCAATCGATAATAAAAATAAATAAATATGTGTGTTTTATTCCAGGGTCCGCCTCCTCCTGTCCTCCAGCTCAAAGAGGAAGAAGACAGCCGTCCAGGTCAGCAACCACACCTGACCACACCTGACTCCACCTGACCACACCTGACCACACCTGACTCCACCTGACCACACCTGACTCCACCTGACCACACCTGACCACACCTGACCACACCTGTCTCCACCTGACCACACCTGACCACACCTGACTCCACCTGACCACACCTGACTCCACCTGACCACACCTGACCACACCTGTCTCCACCTGACCACACCTGACTCCACCTGACTCCACCTGACCACACCTGACTCCACCTGACCACACCTGACCACACCTGTCTCCACCTGACCACACCTGACCACACCTGTCTCCACCTGACCACCTGACCACACCTGTCTCCACCTGACCACACTCCACCTGACTCCACCTGACCACACCTGTCTCCACCTGACCACACCTGACCACACCTGACTCCACCTGACCACACCTGTCTCCACCTGACCACACCTGACCACACCTGTCTCCACCTGACCACACCTGACTCCACCTGACCACCACCTGACCACACCTGTCTCCACCTGACCACACCTGACCACACCTGTCTCCACCTGACCACACCTGACTCCACCTGACCACACCTGACCACACCTGTCTCCACCTGACCACTCCACCTGACCACACCTGACTCCACCTGACCACACCTGACCACACCTGACTGACCACCTGACTCCACCTGACTCCACCTGACCACACCACCTGACCACACCTGACCACACCTGTCTCCACCTGACCACACCTGACCACACCTGACTCCACCTGACCACACCTGACTCCACCTGACTCCACCTGACCCACCTGACCACACCTGACTCCACCTGACCACACCTGACCACACCTGACCACACCTGTCTCCACACCTGACTCCACCTGACCACACCTGACTCCACCTGACCACACCACACCTGTCTCCACCTGACCACACTCCACCTGACCACACCTGACTCCACCTGACCACACCTGTCTCCACCTGACCACACCACACTGACCACACCTGTCTCCACCTGACTCCACCTGACCACACCTGACCACACCTGACTCCACCTGACCACACCTGACTCCACCTGACCACACCACCTGACTCCACCTGACCACACCTCACACCTGACCACACCTGTCTCCACCACTGACCACACCTGTCTCCACCTGACCACACCTGTCTCCACCTGACCACACCTGTCTCCACCTGACCACACATGACCACACCTGACCACCACCTGACTCACACCTGACTCACACCTGTCTCCACCTGACCACACCTGACCACACCTGACTCCACCTGACCACACCTGACCACACCTGTCTCCACCTGACCACACATGACCACACCTGACTCCACCTGACCACACCCACCTGACCTGACCACACCTGACTCCACCTGACTCCACCTGACCACACCTGACTCCACCTGACCACACATGACCACACCTGTCTCCACCTGACCACACCTGTCTCCACCTGACCACTGACCTGACCACACCTGACCACACATGACCACACACCTGACCACACCTGACTCCACCTGACCTGACCACACCTGACCACACCTGACCACACTTGTCTCCACCTGACCACACCTGTCTCCACCTGACCACACCTGACCACCTGTCTCCACCTGACCACACCTGACCACCTGACCACACCTGTCTCCACCACACACCTGACCACACCTGTCTCCACCTGACCACACCTGTCTCCACCTGACTCCACCTGACTCCACCTGACCACACCTGACTCCACCTGACCACACCTGACCACCACCTGACCACACACCTGACTCCACTGACTCCACCTGACCACACCTGACCACACCTCTCCACCTGACCACACCTGACTCCACCTGACTCCACCTGACCACCTGACCACACCTGACACACCTGTCTCCACCTGACCACACCTGTCTCCACCTGACCACACATGACCACACCTGTCTCCACCACACCTGACCTGTCTCCACCTGACTCCACCTGACCACACCTGTCTCCACCTGACCACACCTGACCACACATGACCACACCTGTCTCCACCTGACCACACATGACCACACCTGTCTCCACCTGACCACACTGACCACACCTGACTCCACCTGACCACACCTGACCACACCTGACCACACCTGACCACACCTGTCTCCACCTGACCACACCTGACTCCACCTGACTGACCACACCTGACCTGACCACACCTGTCTCCACCTGACTCCACCACCTGACCACCTGACCACACCTGTCTCCACCTGACCACACACCTGACCACACCTGTCTCCACCTGACCACACCTGTCTCCACCTGACCACACCTGACCACACATGACCACACCTGTCTCCACCTGACCACACATGACCACCACCTGACCACACATGACCACACCTGTCTCCACCTGACCACACATGACCACACCTGTCTCCACCTCCACCTGACCACACACCTGTCTCCACCTGACCACACCTGTCTCCACCACACTGACCACACCTGTCTCCACCTGACCACACATGACCACACCTGTCTCCACCTGACCACACCTGACTCCACCTGACCACACCTGACTCCACCTGACCACACCTGTCTCCACCTGACCACTGACCACACCTGACTCCACCTGACCACACCTGTCTCCACCTGACCACACCTGACCACACATGACCACACCTGACTCCACCTCCACCTCCACCTGACCACACCTGTCTCCACCTGACCACACCTGACCACACCTGACTCCACCACACACCTGACCACACCTGACTCCACCTGACCACACCTGACCACACCTGACTCCACCACCTGACCACACCTGACTCCACCTGACTCCACCTGACCACACCTGACTCCACCTGACCTCCACCTGACCACACCTGACTCCACCTGACCACACATGACCACACCTGTCTCCACCTGACCACACACCTGACCACACCTGTCTCCACCTGACCTGACTCCACCTGACCACACCTGACCACACTGACCACACCTGACCACACCTGTCTCCACCTGACCACACACCTGACCACACCTGTCTCCACCTGACCACACCTGACTCCACCTGACCACACCTGACCACACCTGACCACACCTGACCACACCTGACTCCACCTGTCTCCACCTGACCACACCTGTCTCCACCTGACCACACCTGACTCCACCTGACCACACCTGACCACACCTGTCTCCACCACCACCTGACCACACCTGTCTCCACCTGACCACACCTGTCTCCACCTCACACCTGACCACCTGTCTCCACCTGACCACCTGACCACACCTGTCTCCACCTGACCACACTGACCACACCCACACCTGACTCCACCTGACCACACATGACCACACCTGTCTCACACCTGACCCACCTGACCACACCTGTCTCCACCTGACCACACCTGTCTCCACCTGACCACACCTGTCCACACCTGACCCACTCCACCTGACTCCACCTGACCACACCTGTCTCCACCTGACCACACATGACCACACCTGTCTCCACCTGACCACACTGACCACACCTGACCACACTGACCACACCTGTCTCCACCTGACCACACATGACCACACCTGTCTCCACCTGACCACACCTGACTCCACCTGACTCCACCTGACCACCCTGTCTCCCTGACCACACACACCTGACCACACCTGACCACACCTGACCACACCTGACCACACCTGACCACACCTGACTCCACCTGACTCCACCTGACTCCACCTGACTCCACCTGACTCCACCTGACCACACCTGACCACCACCTGACCACACCTGACTCCACCTGACCACACATGACCACACCTGTCTCCACCTGACCACACCTGTCTCCACCTGACCACACCTGACTCCACCTGACTCCACCTGACTCCACCTGACCACACCTGACCACACCTGACCACACCTGACTCCACCTGACTCCACCTGACTCCACCTGACCACACCTGACCACACATGACCACACCTGTCTCCACCTGACCACACCTGTCTCCACCTGACCACACATGACCACACCTGTCTCCACCTGACCACACATGACCACACCTGTCTCCACCTGACCACACCTGACTCCACCTGACCACACCTGTCTCCACCTGACCACACCTGACCACACATGACCACACCTGTCTCCACCTGACCACACATGACCACACCTGACCACACCTGACCACACCTGACTCCACCTGACCACACCTGACTCCACCTGACCACACCTGACCACACCTGACTCCACCTGACTCCACCTGACCACCTGACATGACCACTCCACCTGACTGACCACACCTGTCTCCACCTGACCCACCTGTCTCCACCTCCACCTGACCACACATGACTCCACCTGACCACACCTGACCACACCTGTCTCCACCTGACCACCTGACTCCACCTCTCCACCTGACCACACCTGACTCCACCTGACCACACCTGTCTCCACCTGACCACACCTGTCTCCACCTGACCCACCTGACCACACCTGTCTCCACCTGACCACACCTGACCACACCTGTCTCCACCTGACCACACCTGACCACACATGACCACACCTGTCTCCACCTGACCACACATGACCACACCTGTCTCCACCTGACCACACATGACCACACCTGTCTCCACCTGACCACACCTGTCTCCACCTGACCACACCTGTGACCACACTGACCACACCTGTCTCCACCTGACCACACATGACCACACCTGTCTCCACCTGACCACACCTGTCTCCACCTGACCACACCTGTCTCCACCTGACCACACATGACCACACCTGTCTCCACCTGACCACACATGACCACACCTGTCTCCACCTGACCACACCTGACTCCACCTGACCACACCTGTCTCCACCTGACCACACCTGACCACACCTGTCTCCACCTGACCATGACCACACCTATCTCCACCTGACCACACCTGACACACCTGTCCACCTCCACCTGACCACACCTCTCCACCTGACCACACCTGACCACACCTGACTCCACCTGACCACACCTGACCACACCTGACCACACCTGACCACACCTGACTCCACCTGACCACACCTGACTCCACCTGACCACACCTGACTCCACCTGACTCCACCTGACCACACCTGACCACACCTGACTCCACCTGACTCACACCTGACTCACACCTGTCTCCACCTGACCACACATGACCACACCTGACCACACCTGTCTCCACCTGACCACACCTGACTCCACCTGACCACACCTGACTCCACCTGACCACACCTGACCACACCTGACCCACCCTGACCACACCTGTCTCCACACCCACCTGACCACACCTGACTCCACCTGACCACACTGACCACACCTGTCTCCACCTGACCACACCTGTCTCCACCTCCACCTGACTCCACCTGACTCCACCTGACTCCACCTGACCACACCTGACCCACCTGACCACACCTGTCTCCACCTGACCACACCTGACTCCACCTGACCACACCTGACCACACATGACCACACCTGTCTCCACCTGACCACACCTCCACCTGTCTCCACCTGACCACACCTGACTCCACCACCTGACCACACCTGTCTCCACCTGACCACACCTGACCACACATGACCACACCTGACTCCACCTGACCCACCTGACCACACCTGACCACACCTGACCACACCTGACCACACCTGACTCCACCTGACCACCACCTGACCACACCTGTCTCCACCTGACCACACCTGTCTCCACCTGACCACACCTGACCACACATGACCACACCTGTCTCCACCTGACCACACCTGTCTCCACCTGACCACACCTGTCTCCACCTGACCACACCTGACCACACATGACCACACCTGTCTCCACCTGACCACACATGACCACACCTGTCTCCACCTGACCACACATGACCACACCTGACCACACCTGTCTCCACCTGACCACACCTGTCTCCACCTGACCACCTGACCACCACCTGACCACACATGACCACACCTGTCTCCACCTCCACATGACCACACCTGTCTCCACCTGACCACACATGACCACACCTGACCTGTCTCCACCACACACCTGACTCCACCTGACTCCACCTGACCACACCTGTCTCTGACCACACCTGACTCCACCTGACCACACACACCTGACCACACCTGACTGACTCCACCTGACCACACCTGTCTCCACCTGACCACACCTGTCTCCACCTGACCACACCTGACTCCACCTGACCACACCTGACTCCACACCTGACCACACCTGACTCCACCTGACTCCACCTGACCACACCTGACTCCACCTGACCACACATGACCACACCTGTCTCCACCTGACCACACCTGTCTCCACCTGACCACACCTGACCACACCTGTCCACACCTGACTCCACCTGACACCTGACTCCACACCTGACCACACATGACCACACCTGTCTCCACCTGACCACACCTGTCTCCACCTGACCACACCTGACCACACCTGTCTCCACCTGACCACACATGACCACACCTGTCTCCACCTGACCACACCTGTCTCCACCTGACCACACCTGACCACACATGACCACACCTGTCTCCACCTGACCACACATGACCACACCTGTCTCCACCTGACCACACCTGTCTCCACCTGACCACACCTGTCTCCACCTGACCACACATGACCACACCTGTCTCCACCTGACCACACATGACCACACCTGTCTCCACCTGACCACACCTGACCACACATGACCACACCTGTCTCCACCTGACCACACATGACCACACCTGTCTCCACCTGACCACACCTGACTCCACCTGACTCCACCTGACCACACCTGACCACACCTGACTCCACCTGACCACACCTGACCACACCTGTCTCCACCTGACCACACCTGTCTCCACCTGACTCCACCTGACTCCACCTGACCACACCTGACTCCACCTGACCACACCTGACCACACCTGACCACACCTGACCACACCTGACTCCACCTGACCACACCTGACTCCACCTGACCACACCTGACTCCACCTGACTCCACCTGACTCCACCTGACCACACATGACCACACCTGACTCCACCTGACTCCACCTGACCACACACCTGACCTGACCACCTGACCCACCTGACTCCACCACATGACCACACCTGACTCCACCTGACCACACCTGACCACACTGACCACACCTGTCTCCACCTGACCACACCTGTCTCCACCTGACCACACCTGACCACACCTGACCACACCTGTCTCCACCTGACCACACATGACCACACCTGTCTCCACCTGACCACACCTGTCTCCACCTCCACCTGACCACACATGACCACACCTGTCTCCACCTGACCACACATGACCACACCTGTCTCCACCTGACCACACATGACCACACCTGACTCCACCTGACCACACCTGACTCCACCTGACTCCACCTGACCACACCTGACCACACCTGACTCCACCTGACTCCACCTGACCACACCTGACTCCACCTGACCACACATGACCACACCTGTCTCCACCTGACCACACCTGACTCCACCTGACTCCACCTGACCACACACCTGACCACACCTCTCCACCTGACCACACCTGACCACACCTGACCACACCTGTCTCCACCTGACCACCCTGACCACTGTCTCCACCTGACCACACCTGTCTCCACACCTGTCTCCACCTGACACCACACCTGACCACACATGACCACCTGACCACACACCTGACCACACCTGTCTCCACCTGACCACCTGTCTCCACCTGACCACACATGACCACACCTGTCTCCACCTGACCACACCTGTCTCCACCTGACCACCACCTGACCCACCTGACCACACATGACCCACCTGACTCCACCTGACCTGACCACACACCTGACTCCACCTGACCACACATGACCACACCTGTCTCCACCTGACCACACCTGTCTCCACCTGACCACACCTGACTCCACCTGACTCCACCTGACCACACTGACCCACCACCTCCACCACACATGACCACACCTGTCTCCACCTGACCCACACATGACCACACCTGACCACACCTCCACCTGACCACACATGACCACACCTGTCTCCACCTGACCACACATGACCACACCTGTCTCCACCACACCTGTCTCCACCTGACCACACCTGTCTCCACCTGACCACACATGACCACACCTGTCTCCACCTGACCACACTGTCTCCACCACACCTGTCTCCACCTGACCACACATGACACCTGACCACACCTGACCACACCTGACTCCACCACACTGACCACACCTGTCTCCACCTGACCACACCTGTCTCCACCTGACCACACCTGTCTCCACCTGACCACACCACACTGACCCACCTGACCACACCTGTCTCCACCTGACTCCACCTGACCACACCTGACCACACCTCCACCTGACCACACCTGACCTGACCACACCTGTCTCCACCTGACCACACCTGACCACACATGACCACACCTGACCATGACCACTGACCTGTCTCCACCCACCTGACCACACCTGTCTCCACCTGACCACACCTGACTCCACCTGACCACACCTGACCACACCTGACTCCACCTGACTCCACCTGACCACACCTGACTCCACCTGACTCCACCTGACCACACATGACCACACCTGACTCCACCTGACCACACCCTGACACCACCTGACTCCACCTGACCACACACCTGACCACACCTGACTCCACCTGACCACACTCCACCTGACCACACCTGACTCCACCTCCACTGACTGACCCACCTGACCACACCTGACTGACCACACCTGACCACACTCCACCTGACCACACCTGTCTCCACCTGACCACACCTGTCTCCACCTCACACCTGACTGACCACACCTGACTCCACCTGACTCCACCCACACTGACCACACCTGACTCCACCTGACCACTCCACCTGACTCCACCTGACTCCACCTGACCCACCTGACCACTGTCTCCACCTGACCACACCTGACTCCACCTGACCACACTGACCACACCTGACCACACCTGTCTCCACCTGACCACACATGACCACACCTGTCTCCACCTGACCACACTTGTCTCCACCTGACCACACCTGACTCCACCTGACCACACCTGACTCCACCTGACCACACCTGACTCCACCTGACTCCACCTGACCACACCTGACTCCACCTGACTCCACCTGACCACACTGTCTCCACCTCCACCTGACTCCACCTGACCACACCTGACTCCACCTGACCACACATGACCACACTCCACCTGACTCCACCTGACCTCACACCTGACTCCACCTGACCACACCTGACCACACCTGACCACACCTGACCACACCTGACCACACCTGACCACACTCCACCTGACCACCACACTGACCACACCTGACCACACCTGACTCCACCTGACCACACCTGACTCCACCTGACCCTGACCACACCTGACCACACCTGACCACACATGACCACACCTGTCTCCACCTGACCACACCTGACCACACCTGTCTCCACCTGACCACACCTGACTCCACCTGACCACACCTGTCTCCACCTGACCACACCTGACTCCACCTGACTCCACCTGACCACACCTGACTCCACCTGACCACACCTGACCCCACCTGACCACACCTGTCTCCACCTGACTCCACCTGACCACACCACCTGTCTCCACCTGACCACACCTGACTCCACCTGACCACCTGACCACACCTGACTCCACCTGACCACACCTGACTCCTGACCACACCTGACTCCACCTGACTCCACCTGACCACACCTGACTCCACCTGACTCCACCTGACCACACCTGACTCCACCTGACCACACCTGACCACACATGACCACACCTGTCTCCACCTGACCACACCTGACTCCACCTGACCACACCTGACCACACCTGACTCCACCTGACCACACCTGACTCCACCTGACCACACCTGACTCCACCTGACTCCACCTGACCACACCTGACTCCACCTGACCACACCTGACTCCACCTGACCACACACCTGACCACACCTGACCACACCTGACTCCACCTCTCCACCTGACCACACCTGTCTCCACCTGACCACACCTGACCTGTCTCCACCTGACCACACCTGACTCCACCTGACCACACCTGACTCCACCTGACCACACCTGACTCCACCTGACTCCACCTGACCACACTTGTCTCCACCTGACTCCACCTGACTCCACCTGACCACACCTGACTCCACCTGACTCCACCTGACCACACCTGACTCCACCTGACCACACCTGTCTCCACCTGACCACACCTGACCACACCTGACTCCACCTGACTCCACCTGACCACACCTGACTCCACCTGACCACACCTGTCTCCACCTGACCACACCTGACTCCACCTGACCACACTTGTCTCCACCTGACCACACCTGACTCCACCTGACCACACCTGACCACACATGACCACACCTGTCTCCACCTGACCACACATGACCACACCTGTCTCCACCTGACCACACCTGACTCCACCTGACCACACCTGACTCCACCTGACTCCACCTGACCACACCTGACTCCACCTGACTCCACCTGACTCCACCTGACCACACCTGACTCCACCTGACCACACCTGACTCCACCTGACCACACATGACCACACCTGTCTCCACCTGACCACACTTGTCTCCACCTGACCACACTTGTCTCCACCTGACCACACCTGACTCCACCTGACTCCACCTGACCACACCTGACTCCACCTGACCACACCTGTCTCCACCTGACTCCACCTGACCACACCTGACTCCACCTGACCACACTTGTCTCCACCTGACCACACCTGTCTCCACCTGACTCCACCTGACCACACCTGACTCCACCTGACCACACATGACCACACCTGTCTCCACCTGACCACACTTGTCTCCACCTGACCACACTTGTCTCCACCTGACCACACCTGACTCCACCTGACTCCACCTGACCACACCTGACTCCACCTGACCACACCTGTCTCCACCTGACTCCACCTGACCACACCTGACTCCACCTGACCACACTTGTCTCCACCTGACCACACCTGTCTCCACCTGACTCCACCTGACCACACCTGACTCCACCTGACCACACCTGACTCCACCTGACTCCACCTGACCACACTTGTCTCCACCTGACCACACTTGTCTCCACCTGACCACACCTGACCACACCTGACTCCACCTGACTCCACCTGACCACACCTGACTCCACCTGACCACACCTGTCTCCACCTGACCACACCTGACTCCACCTGACCACACTTGTCTCCACCTGACCACACCTGACTCCACCTGACTCCACCTGACCACACCTGTCTCCACCTGACCACACCTGACTCCACCTGTCTCCACCTGACCACACCTGACTCCACCTGTCTCCACCTGACCACACTTGTCTCCACCTGACCACACCTGACTCCACCTGACTCCACCTGACCACACCTGACTCCACCTGACCACACTTGTCTCCACCTGACCACACCTGACTCCACCTGACTCCACCTGACTCCACCTGACCACACTTGACTCCACCTGGCCACACCTGACTCCACCTGACTCCACCTGACCACACTTGTCTCCACCTGACCACACCTGACTCCACCTGACTCCACCTGACCACACTTGACTCCACCTGACCACACCTGACTCCACCTGACACATCCACAGACCATAGAAATACAATGACAGTAGAATGGACACTCTGATTCAAATCAACAAATCAGGACGGTCAGACGGCGGCCATTTTGATGTGTACCGTTGTCACTGTGCCCGTTGATGACAAATAATCTTATTTCTGTGATACAGACATGTGATCATAAACACATACATGTGATATACATGCAGAGTGTATACATGAAGAAAACCACTTATCATTTAACCTGGACACATTTCACCTCTCAGGTCGAAAACCCCGTCACCATGACAACAGATACAACAACAGAGGCTGCACCTGAAGCGACGCCTGAACCTGAACCTGAACCTGCCACCAGCTCCGCCCCTCCTGCTCCAGCCACTGTGGCAGTGGAGGAAGAGGAGGAGGAGGAGGAGGAAGAGGTGGAGGTGGAGGAGTGTGTCAGCGCTCTGCAGCTTGTAGGAGGTCAGTTCACGCTTTTATTCTGAAAACCAAGAGGAAGGAGAGGTCGGAGACGCAGGCTCACCTCCGTCTGTTCTTCCTCGTGGTCGCTTCGTGTTGACGTCTCATCTTCGTTGTAAATCCTCCACACGGTCATGTGACCTCAGTCAGCACAGCAGAATCGATGAACCCAGACAGTGTGAATATGAACCAGACACAGATACAGATACAGATCATATCTGAGGAAACAGCTGCAAAGATCTGAGATTTATAAACCTTAACTTTTAACACAGAAGTATAAATAAAGTTTTTAAGATGTTAATTTTTATGAATACAGGTGTGTCAGGTCTGAGAGTATTGATTGATTGATTGATTGTGTTTTCCAGATTATGGCTGTGAGGCGGAGGAGGAGGAAGTCTTTTAGCTCCGCCCTGCTGACCTTTGACCTCCAGTGAATGAACTCTCCGTCCCGTCAAACTGAGGCAGCTCCACTGAGACCGATCAGTGTCACAGATCAATAAACAATATTGATCATCACCTAAACATGTTCAGTTGTCACTGAGACGAAACCAAAATCTTTTTTTTCTTTATATTTTAACTTCTGATTTGTTTTTAATTGACGACTGATCGGATGATGATCAGCGGGCGGCTCGTCACTGTCAGATAACCTCACAGCACTGAGCCGCTCGCTGATAATCATCGCGATTATTACACGGCTAGTTTTTAAATAAATCAATCATTTTATTTCAAAATGATTTTATTGTTTCCGACAGGGTCTACAATCACAACTGTTTCCAACAGTCTGTAGTCAGAAATAACAGACCTAGAACTGACCAATCAGAAGGCAGCGCTGTGTAATAATGGATTTTGTGACACTGAGGTTCTCGTGTTGTTTATATTGTAAAAAGTAAAGTTTGTGTCTGAATGTAAATCTGATCGTTCACATTCCTCTGACGACTTGTCGGCTTTTAACTCTTCTTCTCCATCAGTCCTTTACTCGTGTGTTTATGAATGTGTGTACTTTGTGTATTTTAACTTTGTGTTTGTTTCTCTGAATGAAATGTAAAAAAATATCATGTTCTGAAAAAAGAAAAAACAAAGACAGAATGAAGAAAGTAAAAAATAAAACTTAAATTCTGCTGTTTTATTTTCATATTTTTCCTTCTCCACTGTCGATGAACTTGTTTTCTACATAAATCACTTTTTTTTTTGCCACTCTCATGTTAATAATCCAGACTGTGATTGGTCCTGACGACAGGAAGACAAACACATTCAAACAATCCAAACTTTATTCACACAGTGATTCTGTCACATACAACAGATCAAATTTTAACGGAACAGTCCAACACTTCAGACAATTGTTAAGTTGAGTTGTTTTTTTGTTTAACTTTGGATGAAGAGTCAAAGAGTTTCCTCTTCCTCAGGTCTTTATGCTAAGCTAGGCTAACTACGTCCCGCACGTCTGTCTGCATCCACAGAGATGAGACTGATGTAAGAACAGGACTAAAGTGTGGGACTGTTCCTTTAATTCTGCTGAGGTTTAACAGAGACGAGAGGCTCCAGGAATCCTCCCTGAGGGACTCCCTGAAGGAATCCACAGGATAGACCAGGACTAAAGTGTGGGACTGTTCCTGTCAACAGGTTTACCTCATGCTGACACATCATGACTCAGTCTGCCTGTCAGACGAGCTTGAGGGTTCAGTGTCTCAGATTCTCTCAGTATCCAAACATCTGTTTGATGGCGTGGAAGTAGAACCGCCTCCAGCCCTCCCTGGTGGACTCCTCCTCCCCCGCAGGGACTCCTCGACACTCCATCCTCAGCTCTGTCTCATCTCCTCTGTCCTCCAGCTCCAGACTGATGGTGGCATAGTGCTCTGATGGAGAGACGACAACACACAAAGTTCAGATGTCAGATTGTCCCTGAACGCAGCGGAGGAGAGGGCTCATGACATCATCACAGGAAGACGTACCGCTGGGCCAGGTCCTGAACCGCCACCTCATCTCGATCCTCCGGTCCGGTACCTGCAGGCAAGAGCAGCGTGTGGTTACCATGGTGATGTGACAACATAGCACTGATTGGCTGAGCAGCTGTGACCTCACCAGCTGTGTAAACTCTCCACTGACACTCCCGTCCAACATCTGGAACCTCCCTCCACGCCTACCGTCCACTGTCGCCGCCGAGCGCGTGAACACCTGTACAAACTGCAGAGACAGAGAGTGTTAACTGTGGTCTGGTCTGTCCTGGTCTGTCATGATCTGGTCTGCCCTGGTATTGGTCAGTCCTAGTCAGTCCTGGTCTTGCTCAGACCTGGTCTTGGTCAGTCTTGGTACCTCCTGGCCAATGAAGGTCCGGTACAGCTCATCAGGAGACGTTTGGAAAGTTTCCTTCAGGTCAAAGTTGCAGGTTGAGATTCGAACACCTTCAAGGCAGGGGGCAGGGCTAGATGAGCACTTGGGGACGGAGCTTTTCTGTAGGAGAATACATAGAGGTCAGAGGTCACATCCACACCTGACTCACCTGAGCACCTGGATGCATACCGGTGGTTTACTGGTCTGGATCTGAATCATCTGTTTTGGGGTCTGAGGCTGAGGCTGAGGTTCAGGTTGAGGCGGCTTCGGCTGGTCGGTGGTGGGAAGAATCATCCCCTGACTGAACTCTGTGATGTCAGAGGTTGCTCAAGTTACTAAGGGGATCAGCTCTGATTTGTCAGTCCTGCTGCATTCTGGGTAACAGACCTGACTTGAGCTGAAGGACGTACTCGCCCAGAACCCTCCGGACTTCCTGAACGCCACTCTTCCTCATGAGGTTGAGGAGCGGTGTGTCAGGCTGGTCTTTACTCAGAGACACCGAGATCTGGGCGGGGACAAAGTCATCAATATGATCATTGATACTGTGATCAATATAGTGATCAATATGATCAGAAGTTGTTGACTCACGTCAAGGTCGTCCATGTCGTTCTCGTCTGACAGGTTGGACACGTCGAGTGTTCCTCGGTACTTCAATCCGGCACTGGACGTCCCTGCGGAAGACGGCAGGTATGCGTTATGTTTCTTTAATACATTTTATTATGTAACAGGACGGTAGTGTGATGTCATCAGTGGGCCTGACATCATCAGTGACATCATCACTGACCCAGCCAGCTGGCCCTCAGCTGCCACTCGTAGAAGAAGAAGAGTTTTCCCTTGCGGTTGTTGATGGACGCCTCGCCCTCCAGTTTGTTGATGTCGGTCAGCTGGGCGACGCCCTCAGGTCCCTCCACCCGCACCGCCAGCAGCAGCTGACGGAGGTGCTCCGAGGACCAGCCGCTGACATCACGCTCTGTCCTGAGGGGCAGGAGGAGCAGTGTATTTCTGAATGAAACCATCACTGACCAGATGAACGCACACACATCAACTACAGCCCCGCCCCCTCTGACATCACAGCCTGTCCTCCAGCTGGCTGTGTTTAAAAAAGTGTTTAAAAATATCTGAACAGCTGAACTAGGCGGAGGATCAGGTAACACACACACCCTGCGGTCCAAAAATAAACACACACACACACACACACACGCACACGGTCATAATTTACTGGATTCTTCTTCATGTGACATGACTAAACTGATCCACTGACTTTTATCATCATCATCATAAATAATGTCATTTGGTTTATAAAAAAATAAAAACAAAGATCTGATATTTTTATTTTCTTAAAACTGTTTCAACAATCAGAGCCACGTTATATACTGTGTAGTGTGTATGTCAAACTATACACATTTATTTACATATATTTATTACACGGCTCTATTAAATGCTGCATTCTGATAGGTTAGTCGCGGCATTCTGCAGTCTGATATTACTGTGTAATGACCGCTGCTAGTAGCAACGGTCATTACACACAGTTGCTATGTAGCCCGGCGTTGCTATAGGGACGCTGCCCTGACAACAGTTACTTTTTTTAATCGGTTTTATCTGTTGCCTTTACTCCCCACATCTTTTCCAGCTCCTCTTTCAGCCCTTGGTATTTCTCCTTCTTCCTGATGTTGCTGTCATCGATTACCACTGCCTTCTTCTGTTGTTTGTCCCTCGACCTTGGGACTTCCAGCCCATATTCGGTGCGGATGTTCCTGTACATGATGCCCGCCACTTGGTTATGGTGTTCCATGTACGCTCTCCCTGCCTCCATCTTACATCCTGTTGTTATGGTCTGAACTGCATCAGGATCACCTGGGGTCCAGTCTGCTATGGTAGACCCCTGCTTCTATTGATCTGGTACCAAGTTCCTGTTCCTGTGCTGCCATGATTTGTGCTTCTGTTCAGTCCAGCCTTTTCCAGACACTGATAGGATTTCTTCTTCAGTTTGTCGGTGGTACACGCCATGATGATGGTTCATCTTCCTCTTCTGCTGCCTGAGGTATTCACTCAGCAGCTCATCTTTGGGGGCCATCTTCCTGATGTAGTCCTGGATCTTGGTTGGTTTGTTCTGGACAGTGACTCTGATGCTCACCAGTCCTCAGACCCCTTCGTACCACTTAGTGTACAGCCTTAGGGTGCTGGATTCAGTGTACGGTCTCAGGGTGCTGGACGTAGTGTACGGTCTCAGGGTGCCAGACTTAGTGTGCAGTCTCAGGGTGCTGGACTTGGGATGAAACCCTCCCTGCATTGTGAGAATTTTCCTGGTCATGATATCCTCTATCTCCTCCTTTGACCAACTTATTATAACAGCAGGGTATCTGATGAGTGGCGAGGCAAACGTGTTGATGGCTTGGACCTTGTTCTTTCTGGTCAGCTGACTTTTCAGGACATGCCTTACTTTGTGGAGGTGTTTGGCTGTGACTTCCTTGAGGCCCCCTCATGGTTCCCATTTGCCTGCAGGAGCCCAAGGTATTTGTAGTTGTCCTGAACATCAGTAATGCTGCTGTCTGGTAGTTCAACCTCCTCGGTTCTGATCATCTTCCTTCTCTTTGATACCATCCAACCACACTTATCTAGTCTGAATGACATTACAATGTCATTGTTGTAGATCCTGGACCCTAGATGTTGGACATTTCCAAACAGTCCAGCATCCATGTGTGTGGCACTGAGTCAAAGGCTGTCCTGAAGTTGATCCAGGTGGTGCACAGGTTTGCCGGCCTGGTCTTGCAGTCTTGGGTGACTGCTCTATTGACCAGTAGCTGGTGCTTGGCTCCTCTGGTGTTGCTACCAATTCCTTTCTGGCCTCCGCTCATGTATTAGACCATGTGCCTGTTCATCATAGCTGCTATGATGCCTGACAGGGGCTTCCATGTTGTACAGAGGAAGGGTATTGGCCAGTAGTTGGATGGGACCGCACCCTTATGGGGATCCTTCATGATCAGGACTGTCAGTCCCTGGGTCATCTGCTCTGGATGGGTCTATCAGCAGCTGGTTCATTTGTGTTGCCACGTTCATGATGTGCACTTACTCACTTTCATTAGCCACTTCTGCACAGTGTATATATCATTAGTTGTTATATTACATTGTTATACACACAACATATATACTACACAGTAAATAATGTTATAATACGTATATGTATACACACACACACACACACACACACACACATTATTGTACACTGTGTAGTCTATATATCATCATATATATATATATATATATATATATATACATCATAAGTATATCATTGTGTATACAGACATAATTACAGATTAACTGCAGATCTGTTAACGTTTGTTAAAAACATTCAAAGTTTAATTTTTCTCTCTGATCCACTTTTAAAGACATGTAAACAACAACAATAACAAACAATAATAATAATAACAGACCAGTGCCAGTTGTTGACGTTGGTGGCGTCGGCTCTTTGCTCAACGATCCATCGAGGATCTCCCTGTCCCCATTTAGCCATGACTGAGTACCGCGAGCTCTGAAGTACTGAAGTACCACTGACTGAAGTACTGAAGTACTACTGACTGAAGTACTGAAGTACCACTGACTGAAGTACTGAAGTACTACTGACTGAAGTACTGAAGTACTACTGACTGAAGTACTGAAGTACCACTGACTAAAGTACTGAAGTACTACTGACTGAAGTACTGAAGTACCACTGACTAAAGTACTGAAGTACCACTGACTGAAGTACTGAAGTACCACTGACTGAAGTACTGAAGTACTACTGACTGAAGTACTGAAGTACCACTGACTAAAGTACTGAAGTACCACTGACTGAAGTACTGAAGTACTACTGACTGAAGTACTGAAGTACCACTGACTGAAGTACTGAAGTACTACTGACTGAAGTACTGAAGTACCACTGACTAAAGTACTGAGGTACTACTGACTGAAGTACTGGACTGAAGTACTGAAGTACTACTGACTAAAGTACTGAAGTACCACTGACTGAAATACTGAAGTACTACTGACTGAAGTACTGAAGTACCACTGACTGAAGTACTGAAGTACTACTGACTGAAGTACTGAAGTACCACTGACTGAAGTACTGAAGTACTACTGACTGAAGTACTGAAGTACCACTGACTAAAGTACTGAGGTACTACTGACTGAAGTACTGGACTGAAGTACTGAAGTACTACTGACTAAAGTACTGAAGTACCACTGACTGAAATACTGAAGTACTACTGACTGAAGTACTGAAGTACCACTGACTAAAGTACTGAAGTACTACTGACTGAAGTACTGGACTGAAGTACTGAAGTACCACTGACTAAAGTACTGAAGTACCACTGACTGAAGTACTGGACTGAAGTACTGAAGTACCACTGACTGAAGTACTGAAGTACCACTGACTGAAGTACTGAAGTACCACTGACTAAAGTACTGAAGTACCACTGACTGAAGTACTGAAGTACTACTGACTAAAGTACTGAAGTACTACTGACTGAAGTACTGAAGTACCACTGACTAAAGTACTGAAGTACTACTGACTGAAGTACTGAAGTACCACTGACTAAAGTACTGAAGTACCACTGACTGAAGTACTGGACTGAAGTACTGAAGTACCACTGACTGAAGTACTGAAGTACCACTGACTGAAGTACTGAAGTACCACTGACTGAAGTACTGAAGTACCACTGACTAAAGTACTGAAGTACCACTGACTTAAGTACTGAAGTACCACTGACTAAAGTACTGAAGTACTACTGACTGAAGTACTGAAGTACCACTGACTAAAGTACTGAAGTACCACTGACTAAAGTACTGAAGTACCACTGACTGAAGTACTGAAGTACCACTGACTAAAGTACTGAAGTACCACTGACTTAAGTACTGAAGTACCACTGACTAAAGTACTGAAGTACTACTGACTGAAGTACTGAAGTACCACTGACTAAAGTACTGAAGTACCACTGACTGAAGTACTGGACTGAAGTACTGAAGTACCACTGACTGAAGTACTGAAGTACCACTGACTGAAGTACTGAAGTACCACTGACTAAAGTACTGAAGTACCACTGACTGAAGTACTGAAGTACTACTGACTAAAGTACTGAAGTACTACTGACTGAAGTACTGAAGTACCACTGACTAAAGTACTGAAGTACTACTGACTGAAGTACTGAAGTACCACTGACTAAAGTACTGAAGTACCACTGACTTAAGTACTGAAGTACCACTGACTAAAGTACTGAAGTACTACTGACTTAAGTACTGAAGTACCACTGACTGAAGTACTGGACTGAAGTACTGAAGTACCACTGACTGAAGTACTGAAGTACCACTGACTGAAGTACTGAAGTACCACTGACTAAAGTACTGAAGTACCACTGACTGAAGTACTGAAGTACTACTGACTAAAGTACTGAAGTACTACTGACTGAAGTACTGAAGTACCACTGACTAAAGTACTGAAGTACCACTGACTTAAGTACTGAAGTACCACTGACTGAAGTACTGAAGTACCACTGACTAAAGTACTGAAGTACCACTGACTTAAGTACTGAAGTACCACTGACTGAAGTACTGGACTGAAGTACTGAAGTACCACTGACTGAAGTACTGAAGTACCACTGACTGAAGTACTGAAGTACCACTGACTAAAGTACTGAAGTACCACTGACTGAAGTACTGAAGTACTACTGACTAAAGTACTGAAGTACTACTGACTGAAGTACTGAAGTACCACTGACTAAAGTACTGAAGTACCACTGACTTAAGTACTGAAGTACCACTGACTGAAGTACTGAAGTACCACTGACTAAAGTACTGAAGTACCACTGACTGAAGTACTGAAGTACTACTGACTAAAGTACTGAAGTACTACTGACTGAAGTACTGAAGTACCACTGACTAAAGTACTGAAGTACCACTGACTTAAGTACTGAAGTACCACTGACTGAAGTACTGAAGTACTACTGACTGAAGTACTACAGTAGTATTCCTGCTGCACTTACTGTACTCTCACTGCAGTACTTGTTCCCTAACAGTCTCCGATCGTCTCCTGAGTCTCTGCCTCTTCAGCTGAAACTTAAAACCAGCTTCACACTGTCACTTTAACTACTTCCTGTAATGCCTTTCAAAGTAAAACAACCAGCAGAGTCACGTGGTTTAACAGCATTAAAACATTTTAGGAGTTTGGTCTATATTTAAGGGTTAAATTGTATTTTGTCTACTTCTCTCCAACATCACCATGTAATGTGTTATTTGCTCTTTTATTATGTTGTATCATTTGTACTTAAATTTAAATTAAACATGTAACCTGAGATAAATGTGACTGAGCTCCTGAAAGAGACGCGTCGGTTTCTTCTGTTCAAAAGATAAAAATGTTTTTGTTTATTTTCCTCATCAAAGTGTTTCATAATATTTGACTTTAATAAATATTTTCAATTTAAACCGGAGCTTTACTCTGACGACTTCCGCTGTTTTTCACCTCCGGATCACTACAAGTCCCAGCAGCCTCCGCGCGGCCGGAAGTACTCAAACCTCCGTCTGCAAAGAAGAGGAGCTGCTGCAACGGAAGGTAAAAACAGCTGATCGATTCTGATCGAGTATCAGTTTTAAACACAACATCTGTAGGATCAATACACAGGATAAATGTCCGCGTTTTATGACGTCACTGCTCCCGCTTTTTTTCAACGTGAAACAAATAGTTACATCCGGTTTAAACTCTGACGTTATCCGTTAGCCTACTAGCATGCTAACTAGCCTCCTGCTGTCAGACAGACAAAATCCTCCAGCTGTGACACAAAAGACACAATAAATACACACGAAATATCTACAGTAAATACACAGGTAACACACATATGATGCACAGGAAATATATAATAAATACACAGGAAATACACATTTAATACAATAAAGGCATACAAAATAAACTCAAAATGCAGTGAACACACACTGTACTCAGCAGTCTGTTGATGTGTGTGACTGAGGCTGCTTGTGAACAGCTGATCTGCTGAATGTGTGAACGACACACGCCTGTTCGATCGAGTCAGAGTATGAGGACACCTGGACAGATGGAGACGTGCAGGTCCTGGAGGAAGTGACAGGGACAGAAACGTGTCTTTATTGTTCCTGTTTGCGTCGACAGGTTAAATAAAGTATGTGCTGTGTGTCCAGATGATGAAGAGTAAAGCAGACGAGGAAGACTACTGGAACAGCTCCAAGTTTAAAGCCTTCACCTTCGATGATGAAGATGACGAGTTCAGCAGGGTAAGAAACTGCACAGTGTGATGAGTGAGTCTGCAGGTGTGTCATTCACCAGTGTAACCTTCAGGTGTGTCAGTCACCAGTGTAACCTTCAGGTGTGTCAGTCACCAGTGTAACCCTCAGGTGTGACGTTGTGTTTGTCAGTTAAAGGAGTCGCGGCAGGCGGTGAACAGCATCCGGCGCCTGGTGGAGGATGATGATGATGACGAGGTGGTGAAGGTCAGCTGGAGCGGGGAACCTGTCGGGAGTAAGACTCTTATTATTGTTAATCACCTGTGCAAAATCCTGAGCTGCGATTGGCTGCTTGATGTGAATCATTGTCCTGTGTGTCCTCAGGTATCTCCTGGTCTGTCAGTGAGACAGCAGTATCCAATCAGAGGACAGACAGAGAGCCCGCCTTCCCCAAAATCAGCACAGAGACAACAACGCTTAGCAAGAGTAACTCAGGGTACTCTCTGAGCTCTCTGTTCAAAGGTGAGACAGGGGGACAGACAGGGGACAGAGGTGTGAGACAGGAACATGAGACAGGAACATGAATGAAACAGCTGTCTCTGTGTCTCTGCAGGAAAAACTAAAGGAGGGAACTTCCAATCGTTCACTGACTGTGAGTCTGAAACTACTAAACACTGTGTGAATGAGTGAGGGAGGGAAGGTGAACGGATGAGTGGGTCAGACAGTTAATGTTTGGTTGGAGGAGAGAGTGAGCAAATGAACTGATAAATGAATGAGTGACTTAAAAATGAAAGCATGAATGGACAAATGAGTGAATAGATTGACGAATTAATTAAGTGACGAAGTGAGGGAATCAGTGAGTACACAGATGAATGAATGAATCAGACTGATGTTGATATTTTTGTGTGTGTTAGCGTTCAGTGACTTGTCGGTTCGACTCTACGCTCCTGAACTCCGAAAACCCAAATCTGAGTACAAGGTAACAACAAGAAGATAATCTGATTAAAGACTGAAAATCTGACTAAAGATTGATAATCTAATTTAACTCTGATAATCTGACTAAAGATTGATAATCTAATTTATCTCTGATAATCTGACTAAAGACTGATAATCTGACTAAAGACTGATAATCAAACTAAAGACTGATAAACTGACTAAAGACTAATAAACTGACTAAAGACTGAAAATCGTATTAAAGACTGATAAACTGATTAAAGACTGATAATCTGACTAAAGACTGATAAACTGATTAAAGACTGAAAATCTGACTAAAGATTGATAATCTAATTTAACTCTGATAATCTGACTAAAGATTGATAATCTAATTTATCTCTGATAATCTGACGAAAGACTGATGAACTGACTAAAGACTGAAAATCTGACTAAAGACTGATAATCTAATTTAACTCTGATAATCTGACTAAAGACTGATAAACTGACTAAAGACTGAAAATCTGATTAAAGACTGATAATCTAATTTAACTCTGATAATCTGACTAAAGACTGATAATCTGATTAAAGACTCATGAACTGATTAAAGACTGATAATCTGACTAAAGACTGATAATCAAACTAAAGACTGATAAACTAAAGACTGATAATCTGATTTAAGACTGATAAACTGGCTAAAGACTGAACTGATTAAAGATTGATAATCTGACTAAAGACTGATAATCTGATTAAAGACTGATAAACTGACTAAAGACTGATAATCTGATTTAAGACCGATAAACTGACTAAAGACTGATAATCTGAATAAAGACTGATAAACTGACTAAAGACTGATAATCAAACTAAAGACTGATAATCTGACTAAAGACTGATAATCAAACTAAAGACTGATAATCTGATTAAAGACTCATGAACTGATTAAAGACTGATAATCTGACTAAAGACTGATAATCAAACTAAAGACTGATAAACTAAAGACTGATAATCTGATTAAAGACTGATAAACTGGCTAAAGACTGAACTGATTAAAGATTGATAATCTGACTAAAGACTGATAATCTGATTAAAGACTGATAAACTGACTAAAGACTGATAAACTGATTAAAGACTCATGAACTGATTAAAGACTGATAAACTGACTAAAGACTGATAATCTGATTAAAGACTGATAAACTGACTAAAGACTCATGAACTGACTAAAGACTGATAATCTGATTAAAGACTGATAATCTGACTAAAGACTGATGGACTGATTAAAGACTGATAATCTGATTAAAGACTGATAATATGACTAAAGACTGATGGACTGATTAAAGACTGATAATCTGACTAAAGACTGATAATCTGATTAATGATTAATAATATGATCACAAACTGTGAGGCTGCATTTCCTTTTTTTCTGGTGTACTAATGATGATGTCATCATGTGATGTCAGGATTATGTCAGTGATTGGTCACCTGAGGAGACAGTCCACAGGATGCAGCAGGGAAAGGTAACGCCCTCACCTGTCCGTCAACATGTCTGTGGCTTTGTGATTGGCTGGAGGGGGAGTGTCACAGTGTGTAGTGTCACAGTTTGTATTTGTACTGTGTGTGTTGCAGGGTGTATCTCTGGAAAAGTTTCGGTCTCTTCAGGACAAACTGCTGCTGCTGGATTACGCCGTCAGTGCACACGATGGAAACGTCATCACTGCTGTAACTTTATTTACAACCTGAACCTCAACATTATCTATACTTTATCAACACCACCTGACAACATGTTTTTTTTCTTACAGGTGTTAATTTATTTGAAGAGGACTCTGAGTAAAGGTGAGTCCGCTGGTTCAGACTCTGTACCGTGAGACAGGACATGTCATTAGGGAGGTAATGTTAGCTTTAACCCAGGGTTTTCAGGGTACACTGCCGCACTAACTGCACACCTGACCTACTCCAGGCAGGTTACATTGGAGATATCAGAATTAAAGCTCCGCCTACTGACCAATCAGTTCTGTTGGAAAATTCAATTTTTCAATTTTATTTATAAAGCCCAATATCACAAATCACAATTTGCCTCACAGGGCTTTACAGCATACGACATCCCTCTGTCCTTTGGACCCTCACAGCTGATCAGGAAAAACTCCCCAAAAAACCCTTTAACGGGGGAAAAAAAAACGGTAGAAACCTCAGGAAGAGCAACTGAGGAGGGATCCCTCTTCCAGGACGGACAGACGTGCAATAGATGTCGTACAGAACAGATCAACATGATAAATTAACAGTAATCTGTATGACACAATGAGACAGAGAGAGAGAGAGAGAGAGAGAGAGAGAGATGCAGGTAATGACAGTAGCTTACAACATTATTGAAAGTAATAATATAGTTGTAGTTCTGGCTACTGTGATACAATATGCTGAAAGTATGTATTAATATCTGGCAGTATACACGTGTGACAATAGTCATATGTGTATAATAACAGTAGAAGTATGACTAATGACTAATGATGGCAGCAGCAGCAGCAGGAGGCATCTGGCAGGACCACGGCAGCAGCACAACCACACACGTCACGCTGTCCAGGCACCGCTGTGATATGAGTTAATCTGAGAGACAGTGGAGCACAAAGGCTCCGGAGAAGAAGCCGAGTTAGTGACATCCAGAATGGCCGAGTTAGCAAGATGCAGTAATAGAATACGAGAGAGAGAGAGAGAGAGAGAGAGAGAGAGAGAGAGAGAGAGAGAGAGAGAGAGAGAGAGAGAGAGAGAGAGAGAGAGAAGGAGAGAGGGTGCCCGGTGTATTATAGGGGGGTCCTCCGGCAGACTAGGCCTAAGTCAGCCTAACTAGGGGCTGGTACAGGGCAAGCCTGAGCCAGCCCTAACTATAAGCTTTATCAAAGAGGAAAGTCTTAAGTCTAGTCTTAAATGTGGAGACGGTGTCTGCCTCCCGGACCGTAACAGGAAGATGATTCCACAGGAGAGGAGCCTGATAGCTGAAGGCTCTGGCTCCTGATCTACTTTTGGAGACTTTAGGGACCACGAGTAACCCTGCGTTCTCAGAGCGCAGTGTTCTGGTGGGATAATATGGCACTATGAGCTCTCTAAGATATGACGGAGCTTGACCATTTAGAGCTTTATAAGTTAACAGTAGGATTTTAAATTCAATTCTGGATTTTACAGGGAGCCAGTGCAGAGAAGCTAAAACAGGAGAAATATGATCTCGTTTCTTAGTTCCTGTTAGTACACGTGCTGCTGCATTCTGAATTAGCTGGAGAGTTTTTAAGGACTTACTGGAGCTACCTGATAATAGAGAGTTACAGTAATCCAGCCTAGAGGTAACAAAAGCGTGGACCAATTTTTCTGCATCTTTTCGGGTCAGGATAGGCCTAATTTTTACAATATTACGCAGATGAAAAAATGCAGTCCGTGAGGTTTGTTTTAAATGAGAATTAAAAGACAAATCTTGATCAAAAATTACTCTGAGGTTTCTTACGGTAGTGCTAGAGGCCAGAGCAATGCCATCTAGAGAAACTATGTCATCAGATAAAGAGTCTCTGAGTTGTTTGGGGCCAAGAACAATAATTTCAGTTTTGTCTGAATTTAACATCAGGAAATTGGTGCTCATCCAAGTTTTTATGTCTTTAAGGCAGTTATGGAGTTTAGTTACTTGATTACTTTCTTCTGGCTTCATCGATAAATACAACTGAGTATCATCCGCATAACAATGGAAATTTATAGAGTGATTTCTAATGATGTTACCTAAAGGAAGCATATATAGAGTAAATAGGATTGGTCCGAGCACAGAACTTTGCGGAACTCCAAAACAAACTTTGGTACGTAAGGATGATTCATTATGAACGTCAACAAATTGAAAACGATCAGATAAATAAGATTTAAACCAGCTCAGTGCAGAACCTTTTAGGCCAATTAAGTGATCCAGTCTCTGCAGTAGAATTTGATGGTCAATTGTGTCAAACGCCGCACTAAGATCTAATAAAACAAGTACAGAGACAAGTCCTTTGTCTGAAGCAATCAGAAGGTCATTTGTAATTTTAACTAGTGGTGTGTGTAGTACCAGTCAGACCTGGTCCTGGATCAGTCAGTCTGATCTGGACCTGGATCGATCAGACCTGGTCCTGGATCAGTCAGTTTGATCTGGACCTGGATCGGTAAGACCTGGTCCTGGATCAGTCAGATCTGGTCCTGGATCAGTCAGACCTGGTCCTGGATCAGTCTGATCTGGTCCTGGATCAGTCAGATCTGGTCCTGGGTCAGTGTGTCTGGTGTTGTTGACTCTTTGTGTTTCTCTGTTCAGAGGTTTTGTTTCGGGAGCTGGAGTCCAGACAAACAGCTCTGAGACACTTCATCCACTATCTGACTGAAACCAAAGACCAGAGGCTGCTGCTGGAGCTGCTCAGGTTTCTGCTCACACCTCTACCTGTATCTGTGTGAACACCTGGACACACCTGGGTAACGTACATGTACAGTATTTATCTGATGTGTCTTCTTCCTGTCCTCCTCAGAGCTCTGGGCAGGACAGAGGACGCAGCGGTACGTTCACACACTATAAACACACCAGCAGTACGCAGTACTGCTGCACATCTAAAGTATTAAAGGTACAAATCAGACCAACAGGAAGCTGATGTCATTTCCTATGTGTCTTAATATCAAAAGCTGCTGCAGTACAAAGAACACCTGAGCATTGCAGATGAAAACAAGAGGCGGGACTTCCTGAAGACCTGCATCAGGTGAGAGACTCCTGCAGGCAAGCGTACTACAGCACGTATACTAATACTTTATACTGATACTCTGACCTGATGAAGTGTAGTCAAGTCAAGTCAAGTCAAGTCAAGTTTATTTCTATAGCACATTAAGAACAACCTCAGTTGACCAAAGTGCTGTACAGGCAAGGAAGTTAAATACACAAATATAAATTAAATAAATATAAACATCCCTCTCTAAAAACACGATAAAATAAAACAATAAAATGTAATAAAATCACCAATAAAACATCATAAAACAAATCAAGATAAAATAAATAGTTCTAAAACCAAGATCTCATGCTTAACTAGTGCTGAAAGCTAGTGAGAAGAAATGGGTTTACAGCAGGGATTTAAAATGCTCAAGAGTCTGAGCAGCTCTTATATGAAGTGTACTTACTTTGACACTTATATTAATACTCTGACCTGATGAAGTGTACTTACTTTGACACTTATATTAATACTCTGACCTGATGAAGTGTACTTACTTTGACACTTATATTAATACTCTGACCTGATGAAGTGTACTTACTTTGACACGTATATCGATACTCTGACCTGACGAAGTGTACTTACTTTGACACTTATATTAATACTCTGACCTGACGAAGCGTACTTACTTTGACACTTATATTAATACTCTGACCTGATGAAGTGTACTTACTTTGACACGTATATCGATACTCTGACCTGACGAAGTGTACTTACTTTGACACTTATATTAATACTCTGACCTGATGAAGTGTACTTACTTTGACACTTATATTAATACTCTGACCTGACGAAGTGTACTTACTTTGACACGTATGCTGATACTCTGACCTGATGAAGTGTACTTACTTTGACACTTATATTAATACTCTGACCTGACGAAGTGTACTTACTTTGACACTTATATTAATACTCTGACCTGACGAAGTGTACTTACTTTGACACTTATATTAATACTCTGACCTGACGAAGTGTACTTACTTTGACACGTATGCTGATACTCTGACCTGATGAAGTGTACTTACTTTGACACTTATATTAATACTCTGACCTGACGAAGTGTACTTACTTTGACACTTATATTAATACTCTGACCTGACGAAGTGTACTTACTTTGACACGTATGCTGATACTCTGACCTGATGAAGTGTACTTACTTTGACACTTATATTAATACTCTGACCTGACGAAGTGTACTTACTTTGACACTTATATTAATACTCTGACCTGACGAAGTGTACTTACTTTGACACGTATGCTGATACTCTGACCTGATGAAGTGTACTTACTTTGACACTTATATTAATACTCTGACCTGATGAAGTGTACTTACTTTGACACTTATATTAATACTCTGACCTGACGAAGTGTACTTACTTTGACACGTATGCTGATACTCTGACCTGATGAAGTGTACTTACTTTGACACTTATATTAATACTCTGACCTGACGAAGTGTACTTACTTTGACACTTATATTAATACTCTGACCTGACGAAGTGTACTTACTTTGACACGTATGCTGATACTCTGACCTGATGAAGTGTACTTACTTTGACACTTATATTAATACTCTGACCTGATGAAGTGTACTTACTTTGACACGTATATCGATACTCTGACCTGACGAAGTGTACTTACTTTGACATGTATATCGATACTCTGACCTGATGAAGTGTACTTACGTTGACACGTATATCGATACTCTGACCTGACGAAGTGTACTTACGTTGACACGTATATCGATACTCTGACCTGATGAAGTGTACTTACGTTGACACGTATATTGATACTCTGATCTGACGAAGTGTACTTACTTTGACACGTATATCGATACTCTGACCTGACGAAGTGTACTTACTTTGACACGTATATCGATACTCTGACCTGACGAAGTGTACTTACTTTGACACGTATATCGATACTCTGACCTGATGAAGTGTACTTACTTTGACACGTATATTGATACTCTGATCTGATGAAGTGTACTTACTTTGACACGTATATTGATACTCTGATCTGACGAAGTGTACTTACTTTGACACGTATATCGATACTCTGACCTGATGAAGTGTACTTACTTTGACACGTATATCGATACTCTGACCTGATGAAGTGTACTTACTTTGACACGTATATTGATACTCTGATCTGATGAAGTGTACTTACTTTGACACGTATGCTGATACTCTGATCTGATGAAGTGTACTTACTTTGACACGTATATCGATACTCTGACCTGATGAAGTGTACTTACTTTGACACTTATATTAATACTCTGACCTGATGAAGTGTACTTACTTTGACACGTATGCTGATACTCTGACCTGATGAAGTGTACTTACTTTGACACGTATATCGATACTCTGACCTGATGAAGTGTACTTACGTTGACACGTATATCGATACTCTGACCTGATGAAGTGTACTTACTTTGACACGTATATCGATACTCTGACCTGACGAAGTGTACTTACTTTGACACGTATATCGATACTCTGACCTGACGAAGTGTACTTACTTTGACACGTATATCGATACTCTGACCCGACGAAGTGTACTTACTTTGACACGTATGCTGATACTCTGACCTGATGAAGTGTACTTACTTTGACACGTATGCTGATACTCTGACCTGACGAAGTGTACTTACTTTGACACTTATATTAATACTCTGACCTGATGAAGTGTACTTACTTTGACACGTATGCTGATACTCTGACCTGACGAAGTGTACTTACTTTGACACTTATATTAATACTCTGACCTGATGAAGTGTACTTACTTTGACACGTATATCGATACTCTGACCTGACGAAGTGTACTTACTTTGACACTTATATTAATACTCTGACCTGATGAAGTGTACTTACTTTGACACGTATGCTGATACTCTGACCTGATGAAGTGTACTTACTTTGACACTTATATTAATACTCTGACCTGATGAAGTGTACTTACTTTGACACGTATGCTGATACTCTGATCTGATGAAGTGTACTTACTTTGACACGTATATCGATACTCTGACCTGATGAAGTGTACTTACTTTGACACGTATGCTGATACTCTGACCTGACGAAGTGTACTTACTTTGACACGTATGCTGATACTCTGACCTGATGAAGTGTACTTACTTTGACACGTATATCGATACTCTGACCTGATGAAGTGTACTTACGTTGACACGTATATCGATACTCTGACCTGATGAAGTGTACTTACTTTGACACGTATATCGATACTCTGACCTGACGAAGTGTACTTACTTTGACACGTATATCGATACTCTGACCTGACGAAGTGTACTTACTTTGACACGTATATCGATACTCTGACCTGACGAAGTGTACTTACTTTGACACGTATGCTGATACTCTGACCTGACGAAGTGTACTTACTTTGACACGTATATCGATACTCTGACCTGACGAAGTGTACTTACTTTGACACGTATATCGATACTCTGACCTGACGAAGTGTACTTACTTTGACACGTATATCGATACTCTGACCCGACGAAGTGTACTTACTTTGACACGTATGCTGATACTCTGACCTGATGAAGTGTACTTACTTTGACACGTATGCTGATACTCTGACCTGATGAAGTGTACTTACTTTGACACGTATGCTGATACTCTGACCTGATGAAGTGTACTTACTTTGACACGTATGCTGATACTCTGACCTGACGAAGTGTACTTACTTTGACACTTATATTAATACTCTGACCTGATGAAGTGTACTTACTTTGACACGTATGCTGATACTCTGACCTGATGAAGTGTACTTACTTTGACACTTATATTAATACTCTGACCTGATGAAGTGTACTTACTTTGACACGTATATCGATACTCTGACCTGACGAAGTGTACTTACTTTGACACGTATATCGATACTCTGACCTGACGAAGTGTACTTACTTTGACACGTATATCGATACTCTGACCTGACGAAGTGTACTTACTTTGACACGTATATCGATACTCTGACCTGACGAAGTGTACTTACTTTGACACGTATATCGATACTCTGACCTGACGAAGTGTACTTACTTTGACACGTATGCTGATACTCTGACCTGACGAAGTGTACTTACTTTGACACGTATATCGATACTCTGACCTGACGAAGTGTACTTACTTTGACACGTATATCGATACTCTGACCTGACGAAGTGTACTTACTTTGACACGTATATCGATACTCTGACCCGACGAAGTGTACTTACTTTGACACGTATGCTGATACTCTGACCCGATGAAGTGTACTTACTTTGACACGTATGCTGATACTCTGACCTGATGAAGTGTACTTACTTTGACACGTATGCTGATACTCTGACCTGATGAAGTGTACTTACTTTGACACGTATGCTGATACTCTGACCTGACGAAGTGTACTTACTTTGACACTTATATTAATACTCTGACCTGATGAAGTGTACTTACTTTGACACGTATGCTGATACTCTGACCTGACGAAGTGTACTTACTTTGACACTTATATTAATACTCTGACCTGATGAAGTGTACTTACTTTGACACGTATGCTGATACTCTGACCTGATGAAGTGTACTTACTTTGACACTTATATTAATACTCTGACCTGATGAAGTGTACTTACTTTGACACGTATATCGATACTCTGACCCGACGAAGTGTACTTACTTTGACACGTATGCTGATACTCTGACCTGATGAAGTGTACTTACTTTGACACGTATATCGATACTCTGACCCGACGAAGTGTACTTACTTTGACACGTATGCTGATACTCTGACCTGATGAAGTGTACTTACTTTGACACTTATATTAATACTCTGACCTGACGAAGTGTACTTACTTTGACACGTATATCGATACTCTGACCCGACGAAGTGTACTTACTTTGACACGTATGCTGATACTCTGACCTGATGAAGTGTACTTACTTTGACACGTATGCTGATACTCTGACCTGACGAAGTGTACTTACTTTGACACTTATATTAATACTCTGACCTGATGAAGTGTACTTACTTTGACACGTATGCTGATACTCTGACCTGACGAAGTGTACTTACTTTGACACTTATATTAATACTCTGACCTGATGAAGTGTACTTACTTTGACACGTATATCGATACTCTGACCTGACGAAGTGTACTTACTTTGACACTTATATTAATACTCTGACCTGATGAAGTGTACTTACTTTGACACGTATGCTGATACTCTGACCTGATGAAGTGTACTTACTTTGACACTTATATTAATACTCTGACCTGATGAAGTGTACTTACTTTGACACGTATATCGATACTCTGACCTGATGAAGTGTACTTACTTTGACACGTATATCGATACTCTGACCTGATGAAGTGTACTTACTTTGACACGTATGCTGATACTCTGACCTGATGAAGTGTACTTACTTTGACACGTATGCTGATACTCTGACCTGATGAAGTGTACTTACTTTGACACGTATGCTGATACTCTGACCTGACGAAGTGTACTTACTTTGACACGTATATTGATACTCTGACCTGACGAAGTGTACTTACTTTGACACGTATATTGATACTCTGACCTGACGAAGTGTACTTACTTTGACACGTATGCTGATACTCTGATCTGATGAAGTGTACTTACTTTGACACGTATATCGATACTCTGACCTGATGAAGTGTACTTACTTTGACACGTATATCGATACTCTGACCTGATGAAGTGTACTTACTTTGACACGTATATCGATACTCTGACCTGACGAAGTGTACTTACTTTGACACGTATGCTGATACTCTGACCTGATGAAGTGTACTTACTTTGACACGTATATCGATACTCTGACCTGATGAAGTGTACTTACTTTGACACGTATATCGATACTCTGACCTGATGAAGTGTACTTACTTTGACACGTATATCGATACTCTGACCTGACGAAGTGTACTTACTTTGACACGTATATCGATACTCTGACCTGATGAAGTGTACTTACTTTGACACGTATATTGATACTCTGATCTGATGAAGTGTACTTACTTTGACACGTATGCTGATACTCTGATCTGATGAAGTGTACTTACTTTGACACGTATATCGATACTCTGACCTGATGAAGTGTACTTACTTTGACACTTATATTAATACTCTGACCTGATGAAGTGTACTTACTTTGACACGTATGCTGATACTCTGACCTGATGAAGTGTACTTACTTTGACACGTATATCGATACTCTGACCTGATGAAGTGTACTTACTTTGACACGTATATCGATACTCTGACCTGATGAAGTGTACTTACTTTGACACGTATATCGATACTCTGACCTGACGAAGTGTACTTACTTTGACACGTATGCTGATACTCTGACCTGATGAAGTGTACTTACTTTGACACGTATATCGATACTCTGACCTGATGAAGTGTACTTACGTTGACACGTATATCGATACTCTGACCTGATGAAGTGTACTTACTTTGACACGTATATCGATACTCTGACCTGACGAAGTGTACTTACTTTGACACGTATATCGATACTCTGACCTGATGAAGTGTACTTACTTTGACACGTATATTGATACTCTGATCTGATGAAGTGTACTTACTTTGACACGTATGCTGATACTCTGATCTGATGAAGTGTACTTACTTTGACACGTATATCGATACTCTGACCTGATGAAGTGTACTTACTTTGACACTTATATTAATACTCTGACCTGATGAAGTGTACTTACTTTGACACGTATGCTGATACTCTGACCTGATGAAGTGTACTTACTTTGACACGTATATCGATACTCTGACCTGATGAAGTGTACTTACGTTGACACGTATATCGATACTCTGACCTGATGAAGTGTACTTACTTTGACACGTATATCGATACTCTGACCTGACGAAGTGTACTTACTTTGACACGTATATCGATACTCTGACCTGACGAAGTGTACTTACTTTGACACGTATATCGATACTCTGACCCGACGAAGTGTACTTACTTTGACACGTATGCTGATACTCTGACCTGATGAAGTGTACTTACTTTGACACGTATGCTGATACTCTGACCTGACGAAGTGTACTTACTTTGACACTTATATTAATACTCTGACCTGATGAAGTGTACTTACTTTGACACGTATGCTGATACTCTGACCTGACGAAGTGTACTTACTTTGACACTTATATTAATACTCTGACCTGATGAAGTGTACTTACTTTGACACGTATATCGATACTCTGACCTGACGAAGTGTACTTACTTTGACACTTATATTAATACTCTGACCTGATGAAGTGTACTTACTTTGACACGTATGCTGATACTCTGACCTGATGAAGTGTACTTACTTTGACACTTATATTAATACTCTGACCTGATGAAGTGTACTTACTTTGACACGTATGCTGATACTCTGATCTGATGAAGTGTACTTACTTTGACACGTATATCGATACTCTGACCTGATGAAGTGTACTTACTTTGACACGTATGCTGATACTCTGACCTGACGAAGTGTACTTACTTTGACACGTATGCTGATACTCTGACCTGATGAAGTGTACTTACTTTGACACGTATATCGATACTCTGACCTGATGAAGTGTACTTACGTTGACACGTATATCGATACTCTGACCTGATGAAGTGTACTTACTTTGACACGTATATCGATACTCTGACCTGACGAAGTGTACTTACTTTGACACGTATATCGATACTCTGACCTGACGAAGTGTACTTACTTTGACACGTATATCGATACTCTGACCTGACGAAGTGTACTTACTTTGACACGTATGCTGATACTCTGACCTGACGAAGTGTACTTACTTTGACACGTATATCGATACTCTGACCTGACGAAGTGTACTTACTTTGACACGTATATCGATACTCTGACCTGACGAAGTGTACTTACTTTGACACGTATATCGATACTCTGACCCGACGAAGTGTACTTACTTTGACACGTATGCTGATACTCTGACCTGATGAAGTGTACTTACTTTGACACGTATGCTGATACTCTGACCTGATGAAGTGTACTTACTTTGACACGTATGCTGATACTCTGACCTGATGAAGTGTACTTACTTTGACACGTATGCTGATACTCTGACCTGACGAAGTGTACTTACTTTGACACTTATATTAATACTCTGACCTGATGAAGTGTACTTACTTTGACACGTATGCTGATACTCTGACCTGATGAAGTGTACTTACTTTGACACTTATATTAATACTCTGACCTGATGAAGTGTACTTACTTTGACACGTATATCGATACTCTGACCTGACGAAGTGTACTTACTTTGACACGTATATCGATACTCTGACCTGACGAAGTGTACTTACTTTGACACGTATATCGATACTCTGACCTGACGAAGTGTACTTACTTTGACACGTATATCGATACTCTGACCTGACGAAGTGTACTTACTTTGACACGTATATCGATACTCTGACCTGACGAAGTGTACTTACTTTGACACGTATGCTGATACTCTGACCTGACGAAGTGTACTTACTTTGACACGTATATCGATACTCTGACCTGACGAAGTGTACTTACTTTGACACGTATATCGATACTCTGACCTGACGAAGTGTACTTACTTTGACACGTATATCGATACTCTGACCCGACGAAGTGTACTTACTTTGACACGTATGCTGATACTCTGACCCGATGAAGTGTACTTACTTTGACACGTATGCTGATACTCTGACCTGATGAAGTGTACTTACTTTGACACGTATGCTGATACTCTGACCTGATGAAGTGTACTTACTTTGACACGTATGCTGATACTCTGATCTGATGAAGTGTACTTACTTTGACACGTATATCGATACTCTGACCTGATGAAGTGTACTTACTTTGACACGTATATCGATACTCTGACCTGACGAAGTGTACTTACTTTGACACGTATATCGATACTCTGACCTGACGAAGTGTACTTACTTTGACACGTATATCGATACTCTGACCTGACGAAGTGTACTTACTTTGACACGTATATCGATACTCTGACCTGACGAAGTGTACTTACTTTGACACGTATGCTGATACTCTGACCTGATGAAGTGTACTTACTTTGACACGTATATTAATACTCTGACCTGATGAAGTGTACTTACTTTGACACGTATGCTGATACTGACCTGATGAAGTGTACTTACTTTGACACTTATATTAATACTCTGACCTGATGAAGTGTACTTACTTTGACACGTATATTAATACTCTGACCTGATGAAGTGTACTTACTTTGACACGTATATTAATACTCTGACCTGATGAAGTGTACTTACTTTGACACGTATATCGATACTCTGACCTGACGAAGTGTACTTACTTTGACACGTATATCGATACTCTGACCTGACGAAGTGTACTTACTTTGACACGTATATTAATACTCTGACCTGATGAAGTGTACTTACTTTGACACTTATATTAATACTCTGACCTGATGAAGTGTACTTACTTTGACACGTATATCGATACTCTGACCTGATGAAGTGTACTTACTTTGACACTTATATTAATACTCTGACCTGATGAAGTGTACTTACTTTGACACGTATATCGATACTCTGACCTGATGAAGTGTACTTACTTTGACACGTATATTAATACTCTGACCTGATGAAGTGTACTTACTTTGACACGTATATCGATACTCTGACCTGATGAAGTGTACTTACTTTGACACTTATATTAATACTCTGACCTGATGAAGTGTACTTACTTTGACACGTATATTAATACTCTGACCTGATGAAGTGTACTTACTTTGACACGTATGCTGATACTCTGACCTGATGAAGTGTACTTACTTTGACACGTATATTAATACTCTGACCTGACGAAGTGTACTTACTTTGACACTTATACTGATACTCTGACCTGACGAAGTGTACTTACTTTGACACTTATACTGATACTCTGACCTGACGAAGTGTACTTACTTTGACACTTATACTGATACTCTGACCTGACGAAGTGTACTTACTTTGACACGTATATTGATACTCTGACCTGACGAAGTGTACTTACTTTGACACGTATATTGATACTCTGACCTGACGAAGTGTACTTATTTTGACACGTATACTGATACTCTGACCTGACGAAGTGTACTTACTTTGACACGTATACTGATACTCTGACCTGACGAAGTGTACTTACTTTGACACGTATACTGATACTCTGACCTGACGAAGTGTACTTACTTTGACACGTATACTGATACTCTGACCTGACGAAGTGTACTTACTTTGACACTTATATCAATACTCTGACCTGACGAAGTGTACTTACTTTGACACTTATATCAATACTCTGACCTGACGAAGTGTACTTACTTTGACACTTATATCAATACTCTGACCTGACGAAGTGTACTTACTTTGACACTTATATCAATACTCTGACCTGACGAAGTGTACTTACTTTGACACTTATATCAATACTCTGACCTGATGAAGTGTACTTACTTTGACACTTATATCAATACTCTGACCTGATGAAGTGTACTTACTTTGACACGTATATCAATACTCTGACCTGATGAAGTGTACTTACTTTGACACGTATACTGATACTCTGACCTGATGAAGTGTACTTACTTTGACACTTATATCAATACTCTGACCTGATGAAGTGTACTTACTTTGACACTTATATCAATACTCTGACCTGATGAAGTGTACTTACTTTGACACTTATACTGATACTCTGACCTGATGAAGTGTACTTACTTTGACACTTATATCAATACTCTGACCTGATGAAGTGTACTTACTTTGACACTTATATCAATACTCTGACCTGATGAAGTGTATTTACTTTGACACTTATACTGATACTCTGACCTGATGAAGTGTACTTACTTTGACACTTATATCAATACTCTGACCTGATGAAGTGTACTTACTTTGACACTTATATCAATACTCTGACCTGATGAAGTGTACTTACTTTGACACTTATATTAATACTCTGACCTGATGAAGTGTACTTACTTTGACACTTATACTGATACTCTGACCTGATGAAGTGTACTTACTTTGACACGTATATCAATACTCTGACCTGATGAAGTGTACTTACTTTGACACTTATACTGATACTCTGACCTGATGAAGTGTACTTACTTTGACACTTATATCAATACTCTGACCTGATGAAGTGTACTTACTTTGACACTTATATCAATACTCTGACCTGATGAAGTGTACTTACTTTGACACTTATATTAATACTCTGACCTGATGAAGTGTACTTACTTTGACACTTATATCAATACTCTGACCTGATGAAGTGTACTTACTTTGACACTTATACTGATACTCTGACCTGATGAAGTGTACTTACTTTGACACTTATATCAATACTCTGACCTGATGAAGTGTACTTACTTTGACACTTATATCAATACTCTGACCTGATGAAGTGTATTTACTTTGACACTTATACTGATACTCTGACCTGATGAAGTGTACTTACTTTGACACTTATACTGATACTCTGACCTGATGAAGTGTACTTACTTTGACACTTATACTGATACTCTGACCTGATGAAGTGTACTTACTTTGAGACGTATACTGATACTCTGACCTGATGAAGTGTACTTACTTTGACAAGTATGCTGATACTCTGACCTGATGAAGTGTACTTACTTTGACACTTATATCAATACTCTGACCTGATGAAGTGTACTTACTTTGACACTTATATCAATACTCTGACCTGATGAAGTGTACTTACTTTGACACTTATACTGATACTCTGACCTGATGAAGTGTACTTACTTTGAGACGTATACTGATACTCTGACCTGATGAAGTGTACTTACTTTGACAAGTATGCTGATACTCTGACCTGATGAAGTGTACTTACTTTGACACTTATATCAATACTCTGACCTGATGAAGTGTACTTACTTTGACACTTATATCAATACTCTGATCTGATGAAGTGTACTTACTTTGACACTTATATCAATACTCTGACCTGATGAAGTGTACTTACTTTGACACTTATACTGATACTCTGACCTGATGAAGTGTACTTACTTTGACACTTATACTGATACTCTGACCTGATGAAGTGTACTTACTTTGACACGTATGCTGATACTCTGACCTGATGAAGTGTACTTACTTTGACATGTGTATTTATACTCTGACCTGATGAAGTGTACTTACTTTGACACGTATGCTGATACTCTGACCTGATGAAGTGTACTTACTTTGACACGTATATCGATACTCTGACCCGACGAAGTGTACTTACTTTGACACGTATGCTGATACTCTGACCTGATGAAGTGTACTTACTTTGACACGTATATCGATACTCTGACCCGACGAAGTGTACTTACTTTGACACGTATGCTGATACTCTGACCTGATGAAGTGTACTTACTTTGACACGTATGCTGATACTCTGACCTGATGAAGTGTACTTACTTTGACACGTATGCTGATACTCTGACCTGATGAAGTGTACTTACTTTGACATGTGTATTCATACTCTGACCTGATGAAGTGTGGCTCATTGATTGTTTCTTTCCAGTCTTCCGTTTTCTCCCGAGGACTCTGCTCATGTTCAGGATCACTACACTCTGCTGGAGAGACAGATCATCATCGAGGTCAGGATCGCAAAACCAGTTTGATTTCCGTCACCCAGCCCACTTTACCTATCCCAGTGTGCCACAAATGAATCCAGGAGTCATTCATGTGCTGTCCCAGTTTAACTCCAGTTTGCATTGTTGCCAGGCAACCGACCGGCAGGCTGAGCATGGACGGAAGGTGGAAATCTTCCAGAAGTTTCCTAGAAGAGCTTCGATTCTCAACATGCCACTGATCACCACCCTGTACTACTGCTGCTTCTATCACTACACAGAGTCTGAGGTCAGTTTAACTAAACCAGACTGTAGAGGTTTCCACAACTACACAGAGTTGAACCAGATCTGTTGAATTACATCAATTGAGCCAGATTAGTCAAACCAGATTAGTTAAACCAGATTACTTGATTCAGATCAATTGAACCAGATCAGTTGAACCAGATCAGTTAAACCAGATCAGTTAAACCAGATCAGTTTAACCAGATTACTTGACTCAGATCAGTTTAACCAGATCAGTTGAACCTGCCTTCTGTTTGCAGGGAACCTACAGCAGTCCACTGAACATCCGTCAGACCTTTAAGGTGAGAGGAGACATTGTTTAATCATATTGAAGGTAAATGTTTTGTCATCAGTATCTGACTTTGTTGACCTTTGACCCCAGATTTCAGAGAAGCAGTACTTTGTGACGGCGTTGGCGGCGCGGGCGAAGCTGAAGGCGTGGTTGGACGTAGATGCTCTATTCACCAGCAGAAACTGGCTCGGCTTCACCAAGAAGAAGTCACCCCTCAGCTTCCAACGAGTTGTCGACATCCTGCAGAAAAACTCTGCCCCCACACAGGTGAGGTGGGCGGGGCCAAAATAACATTACTCACAATAAAAACAGGTGTTGTCCAGGTGTTTGATTGGCAGGAGGAAGAGGTAAAAAAGAGAGGTGTGTTTTTACAACAGGTGTGTTATAAGACTGACAGGTGTGTTATGTGATTGTTATGTGACTGACAGGTGTGTTATGTGATTGTTATGTGACTGACAGGTGTGTTATGTGATTGACAGGTGTGGTATGTGATTGTTATGTGACTGACAGGTGTGTTATGTGATTGTTATGTGACTGACAGGTGTGTTATGTGACTGACAGGTGTGTTATGTGATTGACAGGTGTGTTATGTGATTGTTATGTGACTGACAGGTGTGTTATGTGATTGTTATGTGACTGACAGGTGTGTTATGTGACTGACAGGTGTGTTATGTGATTGTTATGTGACTGACAGGTGTGTTATGTGATTGTTATGTGACAGGTGTGTTATGTGACTGACAGGTGTGTTATGTGATTGTTATGTGACTGACAGGTGTGTTATGTGACTGACAGGTGTGTTATGTGATTGTTATGTGACTGACAGGTGTGTTATGTGATTGTTATGTGACTGACAGGTGTGTTATGTGATTGACAGGTGTGTTATGTGATTGTTATGTGACTGACAGGTGTGTTATGTGATTGACAGGTGTGTTATGTGATTGTTATGTGACTGACAGGTGTGTTATGTGATTGACAGGTGTGTTATGTGATTGTTATGTGACTGACAGGTGTGGTATGTGATTGTTATGTGACTGACAGGTTTGTTATGTGACTGACAGGTGTGTTATGTGATTGTTGTGCGACTGACAGGTGTGTTATGTGATTGTTATGTGACTGACAGGTGTGTTATGTGATTGTTATGTGACTGACAGGTGTGTTATGTGATTGTTATGTGATTGAAAGTGTGTTATGTGATTGTTATGTGACTGACAGGTGTGTTATGTGATTGTTGTGCGACTGACAGGTGTGTTATGTGATTGTTATGTGACTGACAGGTGTGTTATGTGATTGTTATGTGACTGACAGGTGTGTTATGTGATTGTTATGTGACTGACAGGTGTGTTATGTGATTGACAGGTGTGTTATGTGATTGTTATGTGACTGACAGGTGTGTTATGTGATTGTTATGTGAGGTGTGTTATGTGATTGTTATGTGACTGACAGGTGTGTTATGTGATTGTTATGTGACTGACAGGTGTGTTATGTGATTGACAGGTGTGTTATGTGATTGTTATGTGACTGACAGGTGTGTTATGTGATTGTTATGTGACTGACAGGTGTGGTATGTGATTGACAGGTGTGTTATGTGATTGTTATGTGACTGACAGGTGTGATTGTTATGTGACTGACAGGTGTGTTATGTGACTGACAGGTGTGTTATGTGATTGTTATGTGACTGACAGGTGTGTTATGTGATTGTTATGTGACTGACAGGTGTGTTATGTGATTGTTATGTGACTGACAGGTGTGTTATGTGATTGTTATGTGACTGACAGGTGTGTTATGTGATTGTTATGTGACTGACAGGTGTGTTATGTGATTGTTATGTGACTGACAGGTGTGTTATGTGATTGTTATGTGACTGACAGGTGTGTTATGTGATTGTTATGTGACTGACAGGTGTGTTATGTGATTGTTATGTGACTGACAGGTGTGTTATGTGATTGTTATGTGACTGACAGGTGTGTTATGTGATTGTTATGTGACTGACAGGTGTGTTATGTGATTGTTATGTGATTGACAGGTGTGTTATGTGATTGTTATGTGACTGACAGGTGTGTTATGTGATTGACAGGTGTGTTATGTGATTGTTATGTGACTGACAGGTGTGTTATGTGATGTGTTATGTGACTGACAGGTGTGTTATGTGATTGTTATGTGACTGACAGGTGTGTTATGTGATTGTTGTGACTGAAAGGTGTGTTATGTGATTGTTATGCGACTGACTGACAGGTGTGTTATGTGACAGGTGTGTTATGTGACTGACAGGTGTGTTATGTGATTGTTATGCGACTGACAGGTGTGTTATGTGATTGTTAGGTGTGATGTGACAGGTGTGTTATGTGCGACTGACAGGTGTGTTGTGCGACTGACAGGTGTGTTGTGCGACTGACAGGTGTGTTGTGTGACTGACAGGTGTGTTATGTGATTGTTATGTGATTGACAGGTGTGTTATGTGATTGACAGGTGTGTTATGTGACTGAAAGGTGTGTTATGTGATTGTTATGCGACTGACAGGTGTGGTGTGCGACTGACAGGTGTGTTATGCGATTGACAGGTGTATTGTGCGATTGACAGGTGTGTTGTGTGACTGACAGGTGTGTTATGTGATTGATGTGACTGACAGGTGTGTTATGTGATTGTTATGTGACTGACAGGTGTGTTATGTTATGTGACTGATGTGACTGACAGGTGTGTTATGTGATTGACAGGTGTGTTATGTGTGACAGGTGTGTTAGGGGATTGTTATGTGATTGACAGGTGTGTTATGTGACTGACAGGTGTGTGTATGTGACAGGTGTGTTATGTGACTGACAGGTGTGTTATGTGATTGTTATGTGACTGACAGGTGTGGTATGTGACAGGTGTGTTATGTGACTGACAGGTGTGTTATGTGACATTGTTATGTGACTGACAGGTGTGTTATGACTGACAGGTGTGTTATGTTGTTATGTGACTGACAGGTGTGTTGTGTGATGTGTGTTGTTATGTGACTGACAGGTTGTGCGATTGACATGTGACTGACAGGTGTGTGTGTGACTGACAGGTGTGTTGTGCGTGACAGGTGTGTTGTTAGGTGTGTTGTGTGTGTGTTATGTGACTGACAGGTGTGTGCGACTAGGTGTTTTGTGTGATTGTTATGTGACTGACAGGTGTGTTATGTGATTGTTATGTGTGTGTTATGTGATTGACAGGTGATTGTTATGTTATGTGACTGACAGGTGTGTTATGTGATTGTGTGTGACAGGTGTGTTATGTGATTGTTATGTTATGTGACTGACAGGTGTGGTATGTGATTGACAGGTGTGGTATGTGATTGTTATGTGACTGACAGGTGTGTTGACAGGTGTGTTATGTGATTGTTATGTGACTGACAGGTGTGGTATGTGATTGACAGGTGTGGTATGTGATTGTTATGTGACTTGTTATGTGACTGACAGGTGTGTTATGCGATTGACAGGTGTATTGTGCGATTGACAGGTGTGTTGTGCGACTGACAGGTGTGTTGTGCGATTGACAGGTGTGTTATGTGACTGACAGTGTGTGTGACTATGACTGACAGGTGTGTTATGTGATTGTTATGTGACTGACAGGTGTGTTATGTGATTGTTATGTGACTGACAGGTGTGTTATGTGATTGTTATGTGACTGACAGGTGTGTTATGTGATTGTTATGTGATTGACAGGTGTGTTATGTGACTGACAGGTGTGTTATGTGATTGTTATGCGACTGACAGGTGTGTTATGCGATTGACAGGTGTGTTGTGCGATTGACAGGTGTGTTGTGCGACTGACAGGTGTGTTGTGTGACTGACAGGTGTGTCATGTGATTGTTATGCGACTGACAGGTGTGGTGTGCGACTGACAGGTGTGTTATGCGATTGACAGGTGTATTGTGCGATTGACAGGTGTGTTGTGCGACTGACAGGTGTGTTGTGCGACTGACAGGTGTGTTGTGTGACTGACAGGTGTGTTATGTGATTGACAGGTGTGTTGTGTGATTGACAGGTGTGTTATGCGATTGACAGGTGTGTTGTGTGACAGGTTGTTATGTGACTGACAGGTGTGTTGTGTGATTGACAGGTGTGTTATGTGACAGGTGTGTTATGTGACTGACAGGTGTGTTGTGTGATTGACAGGTGTGTGCGACTGACAGGTGTGTGATTGACAGGTGTGTTGTGTGACTGACAGGTGTGTTGTGCGATTGACAGGTGTGTTGTGCGACTGACAGGTGTTTTGTGCGACTGACAGGTGTGTTGTGCGATTGACAGGTGTGTTGTGTGACTGACAGGTGTGTTATGTGATTGTTATGTGACTGACAGGTGTGTTATGTGATTGACAGGTGTGTTATGTGATTGTTATGTGACTGACAGGTGTGTTATGTGATTGACAGGTGTGTTATGTGATTGTTATGTGACTGACAGGTGTGTTATGTGATTGACAGGTGTGTTATGTGATTGTTATGTGACTGACAGGTGTGTTAGGGGATTGTTATGTGATTGACAGGTGTGTTATGTGATTGTTATGTGACTGACAGGTGTGTTAGGGGATTGTTATGTGATTGACAGGTGTGTTATGTGATTGTTATGTGACTGACAGGTGTGTTATGTGATTGTTAGGTGTGGTGTGCGACTGACAGGTGTGGTGTGCGACTGACAGGTGTGTTATGCGATTGACAGGTGTATTGTGCGATTGACAGGTGTGTTGTGCGACTGACAGGTGTGTTGTGCGACTGACAGGTGTGTTGTGTGACTGACAGGTGTGTTATGTGATTGTTATGTGACTGACAGGTGTGTTATGTGATTGTTATGTGACTGACAGGTGTGTTATGTGATTGTTATGTGACTGACAGGTGTGTTATGTGACTGACAGGTGTATTGTGCGATTGACAGGTGTGTTGTGCGACTGACAGGTGTGTTGTGCGACTGACAGGTGTGTTGTGTGACTGACAGGTGTGTCATGTGATTGTTATGCGACTGACAGGTGTGTTATGCGATTGACAGGTGTATTGTGCGATTGACAGGTGTGTTGTGCGACTGACAGGTGTGTTGTGCGACTGACAGGTGTGTGTGCGTGACAGGTGTGTTGTTGACAGGTGTGTTGTGCGATTGACAGGTGTGTTGTGCGATTGACAGGTGTGTGCGATTGACAGGTGTGTTGTGACTGACAGGTGTGTTGTGTGACAGGTGTGTTGTGCGACTGACAGGTGTGTTGTGCGATTGACAGGTGTGTTGTGTGTTGACAGGTGTGTTGTGCGATTGCGACTGACAGGTGTGTTGACAGGTGTGTTGTGCGATTGACAGGTGTGTTGTGCGATTGACAGGTGTGTTGTGCGACTGACAGGTGTGTTGTGTGTGACGACTGACAGGTGTGTTATGCGACTGACAGGTGTGATTGTTATGCGTGACGATTGACAGGTGTGTTGTGCGACTGACAGGTGTGTTGTGCGACTGACAGGTGTGTTGTGTGACTGACAGGTGTGTTGTGCGATTGACAGGTGTGTTGTGCGATTGACAGGTGTGTTGTGCGATTGACAGGTGTGTTGTGCGATTGACAGGTGTGTTGTGCTATTGACAGGTGTGTTGTGCGATTGACAGGTGTGTTGTGCGACTGACAGGTGTGTTGTGCGATTGACAGGTGTGTTGTGTGACTGACAGGTGTGTTGTGCGATTGACAGGTGTGTTGTGCGACTGACAGGTGTGTTGTGCGACTGACAGGTGTGTTGTGCGACTGACAGGTGTGTTATGTGACTGACAGGTGTGTTGTGCGATTGACAGGTGTGTTGTGCTATTGACAGGTGTGTTGTGCGATTGACAGGTGTGTTGTGTGACTGACAGGTGTGTTGGTGCGACTGTCAGGTGTTGTGCTGACTGACAGGTGTGTGTTGTGCTGACTGACAGGTGTGTTTGTGCGATTGACAGGTGTGTTGTGTGACTGACAGGTGTGTTGTGCGATTGACAGGTGTGTTGTGTGACTGACAGGTGTGTTGTGTGACTGACAGGTGTGTTGTGCGACTGACAGGTGTGTTGTGCGACTGACAGGTGTGTTGTGCGATTGACAGGTGTGTTGTGCGACTGACAGGTGTGTTGTGTGACAGGTGTGACTGACAGGTGTGTTGTGCGATTGACAGGTGTGTTGTGTGACTGACGATTGACAGGTGTGTTGTGCGATGCGACTGACAGGTGTGTTGTGCGATTGACAGGTGTGTTGTGCGACTGACAGGTGTGTTGTGCGACTGACAGGTGTGTTGTGCGACTGACAGGTGTGTTGTGCGATTGACAGGTGTGTTGTGCGACTGACAGGTGTGTTGTGCGATTGACAGGTGTGTTGTGCGACTGACAGGTGTGTTATGGGACTGACAGGTGTGTTGTGCGACTGACAGGTGTGTTATGGGACTGACAGGTGTGTTGTGCGATTGACAGGTGTGTTGTGTGACTGACAGGTGTGTTGTGTGACTGACAGGTGTGTTGTGCTGATTGACAGGTGTGTGTGTGACTGACTGACAGGTGTGTGCGATTGACAGGTGTGTTGTGCGACTGACAGGTGTGGTGTGTGTTGTGCGATTGACTGACAGGTGTGTTATGGGACTGACAGGTGTGTTGTGCGACTGACAGGTGTGTTATGTGCGACTGACAGGTGTGTTATGACTGAGGTGTGTTGTGCGACTGACAGGTGTGTTATTGACAGGTGTGTTGTGACAGGTGTGACTGACAGGTGTGTTATGGGACTGACAGGTGTGTTGACATGACAGGTGTGTTGTGTGACTGACAAGTGTGTTGTGTGGACTGACAGGTGTGTTATGCGATTGACAGGTGTGTGTTGACAGGTGTGTTGTGTGACTGACAGGTGTGTTGTGTGACTGACAGGTGTGTTATGGGACTGACAGGTGTGTTGTGCGATTGACAGGTGTGTTATGCGATTGACAGGTGTGTTGTGTGACTGACAGGTGTGTTGTGTGACTGACAAGTGTGTTGTGTGACTGACAGGTGTGTTGTGTGACTGACAGGTTCTGCAGGACTACGTGGCGCTGGTTGATGATGCGGAGCTGAGGATCACTTTGGCTCAGAAACATAAATGTCACGACATCGTCATCAACGTGAGACTGTTTACATTCTTACTGCTCTCTGATTGGACGATTATTTAATGAACCACTCAGAATCAAATGTCTTCTGTGAAACCTGACACCTGATGCAATGTGTTACTGTGATGTCATGATGACTACGTGTCTCTGGCCAATCAGACGTACCGGGACCTGAAGGACCGGCAGCAGTTGCTAGGATACCGGGCGAAGGTGGAGAGAGGGTCGGCGGAGGAGAGGAAGATTGATGAGCTGCTCAACAACCAGGTGAGGAGGAGGAGGAGTCATCTTCATTGTCTTCCTCCTGTGACCTGTCTCATGTCTTTTCTTCTTCTCTTTCAGCAAATCCGGTGGAAGAACTGAACGTTTAACTAAAGACTTTTACCTTGAAAGAAAAGAGGCTGTTTCCTGTGTGAAGAGATGAGCCGTCACCGTGACAACAGGAATGTCCTGTCAGATCACGCCTGCTTCATCCTCATTGGTCGCAGAGAGGAGTGTTCAGATTGTCCCCGCCCACAGAACTCTGGGTGGGTGGGGTTTATTTTTGTGCCGAGTCATCTCACAGCCATCACAGAGTTGTCGGCGAGTCAGCGTCAAGAGTTATTGCCGAGTCATTCCTAAAACAATAAAGTCATTTAAAAATGTGAATCAAGTCTTTTTATACTGGAGAAGGAGAGAAGGAGAGAAGGAGGGAGGAGATGAGAAAGGAGGGAGGGAAGGAGGAGGGGAGGGGGTAGAGAAAGGGAGGTGGAGAAGAAAGTGAAAAAAAGAGGAAGGAGGAATCATGTAAAGGAGGAAATACAGAAAAGAGAAAAATTAGATAGCGAAGGAAGGAGGGGGAGAGGAATTATTGAAAGAAAAGAGGAGATAGAGAAGGAAATGAGGTGATTGAGGAGGTAGAGAAGGAAGTAAGGGAGAGAATGAAAGGAGTAGATGGAGGAGGCAAGGAGGAAAGGAGGAACAGGTAGAGAAGGAAAGGAAATGTGGAGTAAGAAATGAGGGGAAGAGGAATTATTGAAAGGAATGAGGAGATGGAGGAGGAAGAGAAGGAAGTAAGGAGGGAGACAACAGGTTCGTTGGAGATGAGCCAGTCCTGCGCAGATTCGATCATCAGCGATCGGCGCACAATGCATGCTGGTTAGTTTTGTGTCCGACTTCATCCCGACTTGCTCTGACGTATCACAGAAGTGGACGGCGATAAAACCGCGAGAGCGAAGCGGCCGCAGTTTTTAGAGCCAGGCGCTGCAGCTGCTCTCCACCGACTGCACCGCCTGGCTCTCACCTGATCTAACAGCTGATTGGTTCAGATGTCGACTCAACAAGATGACGTTTTAGATCAACTTTTATTTTTGTTTAATTTCTGAGATTTAAATTTGATTTGTCTGACCTGAAGGTTTATTCTGTGACTGATGGTGAAGTTTAGTCGTCACAGACTGAACTCATTCATCATAAACCACACAGAGTCTACTGTGTATGAACACTGGACTGTTACTCAAGTGTTCACCATCACACAGACTGGTGGTCATTCTTAGTTCATCTCCAACGAGCCTATTAAAAGGAGTAGATGGAGGAGGCAAGGAGGAGAGGAGGAACAGGTAGAAAAGGAAAGGAAATGTGGAGTAAGAAATGAGGGGAAGAGGAATTATTGAAAGGAATGAGGAGATGGAGGAGGAAGAGAAGGAAGAGGACCGGACAGAAGGAAATGAGGGGTAGAGAAGGAGAGGAGGAGACAAGGAAAGGAGAGAGGTGGAGGAGAGGAGTCGTCGTCCTGCAGTAACAAAACGCGGCCACAAGATGGCGGCGGTTTCTTTCAACATTAAAGTTGATGGTAGTTCTGTTAATATGACGTCACTCAGTGTTCGCCGATCGATCAGAGTGATTATTGATTATCAATTCTGATCAGCTTCCGGTTGTTTTTTCATCAGAAGATGTCAGGGATGAATAAATGAAGATGAAGCGATGAATTAAAGATGAATGAATGATGCTCCTCCTGGAGTCTCTGCTGTCACGTGACCCGCAGCGGCACCCGTCACGTCACTTCATTGAGAGTCAGACGGCACGAGGAGGAGACACACGGAGGATGCACGCGACCGCGGTGAGTTTTTACTTTTTAATTAAATTTACTATCAAAGGTTCACACCTGTGTAACTTTATACGGTATCAGAGTATCATCTCAGTACTCGTATACTCGAGTACACAGAGTATTACTGTCATTTAATATCAATATATTATCAATACAAACAGCTATCACATGATGATCATAAAATACTTAGTAGTAAGTATTAGTAATATATCTGTGATATTTATACTTCACACACTGTCAGAGTCTCTTGTAATAATCAATAATCAATGAATCATTTAGGCTATTAATTCTCTATAAATATAAAAACAGTTTAGCAGGTTGTGATAAATATACATTATTATTAATATTAATAACAACAACGGAAGCCGTGGGGAAACACAAACACTGGTCAAATATGTGATAAATGAAGATTATCGATTTACTTATTGATATTTATGATCAGTGTATTAACAACAAACAGCAGTCCAACATTAATAAAATGATTTTACATAAATAGATTTTTTCAGTATACCTAAAATATATTCAATAATGAATAAAATCTCTATAATATGAACATAATATTTTACTGTAATATAAAATATGAAATACTTTATAAACACTTTTATATATAGATATATGGGGGGGGCACTGCTTTGACACTCACAAGACAAAAATAACTTCTATAATAACATGATCATGTATTGATACTGCACATCAATAATATAAATAAAAACAGTAATTGTCTGCTGTCGTTTGAGCTTCTTATTAAACAGTTAATCAATAAATTTGCTTTGTGCGTGAACCGATCGATGATCAATAATATTCAGACAAACATGTTTGTTTTTGAAGCATCTGTTGTTCATCATTATTTAATTCATGTTTCAGCAAAAGAGGTCAGTGATCAATAATTCAAACTCAGCCCCGCCCACCTCCAACATTCAGAGCACCCGATTGGATGCTGCTGTCAGTTACAGTTTGATTGACAGATGTTTTAAAAACAACTTTAATTTATTCAGTCTGTTAAAATTTAATTATTGATCAGAGGTGGACGGACATGAACTCATACTTCTGCTGCTCTTCGTCGGGAGTCACAGCCGCCGCGTGGAAAAGATGTTTTTGTTCATTTTTCAGACACAGTGAGGTCAGAGAGTAACGAGCCAATCACAGCACAGCTGCTGTTTCCAGTAGAGACAAAGAACATCAGAGAGGATGATGGGAGATTAGTCTCAAACAGCTGCTTTTAGCTTTATGTTGAATTAGACGACTGAACTTGAGGATGACACACACACACACACACACACACACACACACACACACACACACACACACTTCTGTGGTTTTGATTCTTTCCTGGTTCAATAAAATAAAATCACAAATATTTGTTATTAATTTTTTCTCAGTTTAAAACAATTAAAAAGGTAAACAATCACATGTTTTAATAAAAAGTCAAATGATTGAACTATTGTATGAAAACCACGTATCTCCAGGTCAGAGAGTGATTTTTAAATGACGAACTGAATCTGGAGATACATGGTTTCCAGCAGACGTTTCACAGCCTGACACCCAGAAAGCATCTGAGAGACATTATTGTGACGCAGACTTCCTGCTGACTGTCAGAGAGGAAACTGAAACACTGATGGAACATTTCAAGCAGTGATTCAGGTCCTGATGCACATTTTATTTTCACGGCAGTGACAGGAAATCAGTCATCATCGACTGATCGGACAATGATGATTAAAACAAAAAAAAGTTTAATCTGATGTGAAAATCAAAAACCATAAGATGACTTCTCGGAAACAATCTGAGGCGCTGTCTTTCAGACCACATGATAACAACAATTAGTAACAGACGGTGATAAGTGAGGAAATGTGTCACTGAAGACTGAAGAGTTTATCGGCTCAGATAATCAGTTCAGATTTTCTTCATTGAGTCGAAGTTATCAAACGTCCCTGAGACATTTTTTTTTTTTTAAAGTTGTCATTCTGACACCGTCTCCACCAAACCGTTTCAGTCCAGCACCTTTGGAACCAGCAGTAATCCTTCAGACATGGTACCTAGACCCTGGGTGTGTTCAGACAGTCCTCTTAAATGTGGGCGGGGTTGTTGTCACTCACTGCTCCGTCCAGCACTCGCTGTATTTCCTCATCAGCGGTGACACAGATGGAAGTCTGCACCTGGTTTATCGTCCACAGAACGAGGCTGCACGCCCACATTTTCACAACAAAATACAACAGGCTGCAGTGAGAGTCTCTCTCCATGGGATATTTAAAAATAGCAGCTTTGTGCATTTAGTCCTTCTCAGGCAAGCTCAGGGGTTTAGTGTTGCTGTAGCCCACAGGAAGTGAGGATTAGAATATATGACCTTCACATAATCCGCTCCAAATCAATCTATATTTTTAAAGTCATTACTAAAAGTGTGAGTCATATAAAAACTAAAGTGATGGTCAAAGTTGTCACAGTGAAATTTAAGGTGTGCTGATGGATTCACGTCATCAACTCATGCATTGAGTAACATTACAAGTTAACGTTCCACCTTAAAAGTTGCCGGCAGTCGGCCCAGTGAATGAAGTGATTTTTTTCTCTTTCATTTTATAGTTGTAGTTTACTGATGTATGAACAGAGGTTACATAAAACCAGAGTGAGCGTCCTCTACTGACCAATCAGACTGCAGGGTTTCTAGCTCCACCTTTTAGTACCAGATCTGTGTGCTAGGTACCCCAACAGAGGGGGGACCAAACATGGGGACGCTAAGGAACGCTGCTGTTGGGACCATCCACAACTTTCACTGTGGAGACAGAAAAAAATTAATTAAATTAACTGAACTGCTCAGCCTTCATCAGCAACAGCAACATCATCATCATCATTATCATCATCAGCCGACAATAAGAATGAAAACCCAGAGACGTGATGATGATGGTAGTGATGATGTGGAGATGATAACAGCTTGTCTCTGAATCTCACTTCTGATTCTGTGACTTTTATTTTTTGTCTTCTTTGTCAAACTTATCTTGAATCTGATTGGTCGTCTCTGTCTTCCTGCAGACATCATGCACGAGTCTTCGACAACCGAGACACTTCCTCTGACGAACACCACTGGTTCCCCTTTGTGCGAGCCTCTGTATGAAGAGGGCCGTCTGCCACTGGTGCTGCTGTACAGCCTGGTGCTGGCGGTAGGACTGCCCGCCAACCTGCTGACCGTCTACCTCACCTGGCTGCAGGTGTGCAGGAAGAACGTGCTGGGCGTTTACCTGTGGAGCCTGTCGCTGTGTGACCTCACCTACCTGGGAACGTTGCCGCTGTGGGCGCACTACGTCAGCAGAGGTCACTTGTGGTCATGGAGCTCAGTTGCCTGCAAGCTAACGGGCTACATCTTCTTCAACAACATGTACATCAGCATTTTCCTACTCTGTTGCATCTCCTGTGACCGCTACGTCGCCGTGGTCTACAGTGTCGAGTCCCGTGGCCTCCGCCGACAGCGGCATGCTGCCCTAATCGCTCTTGGCATCGTGTTGCTGGTCGCTGTCGGTCATGCCCCCGTCTTCACCATGACGGAGGGCGATGCCGCTGAGGGCGACCGCCGCTGCTTCGAACCAAGTCAGAGCAGCGCCAAGGTGACAGGCTTCAACTACGCCCGCTTCATCATTGGCTTCCTGAGCCCGCTGCTGGTGCTGGTGGTGACAAATCGGGGCATCCTGGCCAATGTGCGGCGCAGCACGGGGCTGCGGCAGGAGCAGAAGGAGCGTGTTCGCTGGCTGGCCCTGGCGGTGGTGGTGCTGTTCCTGGTCTGCTTCGCCCCATACCACATCATCCTGCTGGTCCGAGCCATCCTCTTCCACTTCCCTGAGCTGGAGGACGGCCCCTGTCTGTTTGAGAGGACGATATACACACCCTACACCATCTCGCTCGGCCTGTCCACCATCAACAGTGCTGTCAACCCCATCCTCTACGTCCTGTCCAGCGACAACATCCGCAAAGAGCTGAGCCGAGGCCTCGTGCGGGTCTGTGACCGAGCACACCTGAGACCACGATCAGACAGCAGCCAGAACAAGATCCAGCCCAACAGGAACTCCTCAGACCTGCATGTGATGACCGAGACCGAGAGACCACAGGGAGGACCACCACCAGGGACCTGACCCACCTCAGCTAGACTCTACTGGTCTCTTCTGGAATCTGCTGGATTCTGGTGGTCTCTGCTGGACTCCACTGTTATCTGGTGATCTCTGCCAGGCTGTACTGGACTATACGGGTCTCTACTGGTGTCTGGTGGTCTCTACCAGACTTAACTGGACTCTGGTGGACTCTACTGGTCTCTAAAGGTCTTTACCAGACTCTACTGGTCTCTGGTGGTCTCTGCTGGACTCTGCTGCACTCTACCAGACTCTGGTGGACTCTGCTGCACTCAAGTGGACTCTGGTGTTCTCTACCAGACTCTGCTGGACTGGTGGTCTTTAATGGACTCTACCAGACTCTACTGGTCTCTACTGGTTTCTGGTAGTCTCTGCTAGACTCTGGTGGACTCTGCATGACTTTAGTGGACTCTGGTGTTCTTTACCAGACTTTGCTGGACTGGAAGTCTCTAATGGTCTCTGGTGGACAGTGGATCTGAACAGTTTGTCCTGACTGGGCGCTGAAAGGAGGCAAGGACTACTCCTGCTGGTCTGGACAAATCAGGACACAGAGGATCAATAAATGTTATAAATAAAGTTTCAGACGCCTCCATCAGAAGAACTCAAACTGTTTCCTGTTTTTAAAACCCTCTCATTCTGTGTTCATGTTCAATTTGTCTTTGTAAATAAAGTTGTTTTCATCACAGAAGCAGCAAACGTGTCCTTCAGGTAAAACTCAAACAGGAAGTCAGACAGATAAAAAACTGACCTCAGACCAGCCGACACACTTTTACATTTCTGCTTTTTATTTTTGTAGCCTGAAAAAAACCTGCTGTGATGTCAGACAACACCGGCGCTGTTTGTTCGCAGTCTGATCAGTGTCAGACTTTTTTCTGTCTCACTGACTGAACCGTGTTTGTCCTTCCTGTCACCTTCAGTTCCCCTCTGATCAACCAACCATCATCCTCATCCTCCATGACACGCCTCAGATCAGAACAGAACAGACATCACTCTGTCCCCTGAGGTGTCCCCCAGGGTTCACTGCTTGGTCCTCTTCCTTTCATCTTCTAAACACTCAGACAGATCCTCCGTCACCGCTGCCACTCACTCCGCCCGCTCCACCTGCCTGACAGACATTAAAGGGACAGTTCAGATCTTTTGAGGTGGGGTTGCAGGCTGGAGTACAGAAGCTTAGTGATGTCCTGCTGTGGACAAGGTCAGCAGCAAAATGTATTTTAGACATTTAAAAAATCTGTATCGGGGAAAGTGTTCGCTATATTGAGAATATTTTCACAGCTTCACCTTCATGTCACTCAGTGATTTCCAACAGGAAACTGGAGCTGTTATATCTCTCTCGTCACAGCCAGACTCCAGTGATAAAACCAGTGATTTAACATGAGTGAACTCAGGAGCTGCTGGTCGACTGCTGCCTCCATCAGTCTGTGTGTTTGTGTCAGTGTGACTTTGGTGTTTTAAAGGTTAATCCAGATTCACAAAAGTCACACAGTGACACAAACACACTGACTGATGGAGGCAGCAGTCGACCAGCAGCTCCTGAGTTCACTCATGTTAAATCACTGGTTTTATCACTGGAGTCTGGCTGTGACAAGAGCAGAGACAGAACTGAAGCTGTCTGTTCAATGTTTCCCCGTCAGAACGAGCTGTCTGACAGAAAGGTGAACCAGTGAAGACATTCTTAATGTAGCCTAAAGTTAAACTGATACTGATTTTTTTTTTCCGGTGTCTAAAGTACATTTTGTTGCTGACCCCGCCCACAGCACGACATCACTGAGCTGTCATGTCTCCTGTCAGTAACACACTGACTGTGGTTCAGTAACTGATTCAACTCCACCTCAAAAAATCTGAAGTGTCCCTTTAAAACAATGATGCAAAAAAATGTTCTGAAACTAAACTGCTGTGAGTCTGAATCTTAATCACTGACCCCCCCCCCCCCTTCAGAATTTCACCATCAGTACTGGGTTTGCCACCTCTGAGTCATCTCTGACACCACCGCCCTCTACTTCCTGCCACATATCAACTACTTCACCAAAACAGCCTCCCTCCACCTCTGTCATGTCACCCACCACTGACCTTCTCTGTCAGCGCAACACGCATCCAATCAGCTGTAAGATCCAGGCGTCACTATGGCAACAGTTTCTTCTGTATCAGTGCGTCTCAACCTTTTTACTTCAAAACTGATTCATTAGGTCAGAGACCAGATCAGGGAGTGTGAGAGTGAGTGTGAGTGTGTGTGTGTGTGTGTGTGTGTGTGAGACTACACGGTGTAAAAACAGAATTTCCCCTCGGGTGTTAATGACATATATCTTCCTCTTCTTGGTCTGAAGCAGAGGAAGTGAAACAGTGAAACACAGCAGACTCTCTGACCCTCTGTAGTGGACTCAACACTGAAAATTAACTGTACTCCATTTTTCTGAGAACCGCAGCTCTGTGATACCAAAGACCCTTTTAACACAGAGATGGCGCCACAGAGCCGCCACGACGTCTCTCCTCCACGCCGCCTTCTCATGTTTACACAGAACCAAACAACAGCAGCATCATGTGGCTCCAGTGTGTGATGTCAGACAGCATGATGACATCACAGAATCAAAAGAGGCGCGACATGTAACGCAACAGCGTCAGCCTCTAGTGTGACATATAACATACGTGTCAGCAGCTCTTTATAAACAATAACAATGACATCACGTGTCGGTAACAATCATTTAGCGTCCCTGTTATATGGCAGCTGATCTCGTCCTCTGCTCGGAGGGTAAGGAGCTCCTGTTAGCTGCTAACTGCTAACAGCTGCTTTTTAAATCTCCCGCTGTGGGTCGAACACATAACATGTTGTCAAAATGTCACACTAGTTCTGCAGACTGTCCCTTTTACACAGACGCTGTTTCGGTGTTGTTGCTTCCTGCTCTGACGCCTTAAAGACGAGACAACTCTGTTCCCCAGTTCTGTGATCGTACCTTTTATACAAAACAGTGAAGCAGCACAACGCCTTAAAGAGACAGTGTAAAAGTGGCGACTGTCGTTAACAGATGTAGGTATGTACAGAACTCTTCTGCCCGCCTGCTAACCAGTCCATCCTCATATGACCACATCACCCCAGTCTGCATGACCTCCACTGGCTTGAGTGAAACTCAAGAGACATTTCAAGATTCTACTCATCACCTGTAAGGCACTGAACAACATGGACAAAGGGCCAACAGAGGGCCGGCCCTCTGTCGTCGCAGGGTAGGCCCTTAGTCAGTACGTGGCCGGCCAGGTGCCAACAAAGGGCCGGTCACGTACAGACCACAGACCAACAAAAGTTGAGGCGACGTTGATCTCTAAACTGAAACAAAGCATTTATTTTCGTGTGTGAAGACTTCATCGGGGGGGGGGGGGGGGGGGGGGGGGGGGGGGGGGGGGGGGTCAGAGCACAGTCAGCTGTCTGCAGGTTCATTAATAACAAGAAAACTGGCAACTAATCAGTCCGGCTGGATGATGTGGTCACACCTGTGGTTGTCATGGTAACGGCAGGTGGTCATACTGCAGGAGAGACGAGTCGACCAGGTCAGACCAGATCCACGTCAGTCCAGAGGAAACTGAGGTTGCTCTTGTTTCATCTTTAATAGGTGTCGACACTTGCTCTCATTTCACAGGTCACACTGAGGTTTCCTCCCACACTTTGAATCACGTTTCAACACACTGAAATAAAAGTTTTTTTTGTGCCTGAATATTGTTTTGTGAAAAGCTGCTGCAGATGATCAACTGGGAGAACTGGGAGGTATCAGCTGGAGAACACAACAGGACCATATGATAAAGCCTCAGAGTCTGAACTCACAGTAGAAAATATCATGAAGAGTACACACATTATTCTGAAGTTCAGACGCTTTTCAAAATAAGAAGGTAAAATATGAACTGAAAAGAGTCGGACAACACGGACTGATCAATGTCTTGAGGAGCTCACTGAGTATAAAAGCTACAGTGATAAAGACACCGGCCCTCCTCACTCTGATTTAAATATTGTTATTTTCAACTATGAAACTGGGCTCAGCCTTAGAGATAGGGGGAGGAGTCAGACATCTGGAGGGAGCTCGGAGTAGAGCCGCTGCTCCTTCATGTTGAGGTGGTTCAACATCTGATCAGGATCCTCCTGGTCCAGCTGGTAGGAGGCCCCGGGGCAGACCCAGAACACACTGGAGGGATTATAGATCTCATCTGGTCTGGGAACACCTCGGGATCCTCCAGGAGGAGCTGGAGAGTGTTGCTGAGGAGAGGGATGTCTGGAGGACTTTGCTCAGCCTGCTGCCCCTGAGACCTGACACTGGACGAGTGGACGAAGATGGATGTAAAAACAGAACAAAAGCTGACAGGTGATAAATGTAATTTGCAATTTTGCTGCTATTCTTTACCTCTGTTGTGCAGCATGCAGTGTGCAGCGTGCTCTCTCTGGAAGCAGCGAGCAGTCCAGAAAACAGAATAAGTCGACCCGATCATTCGGGAAGTTCTCAGTTCTGCCCTCAGGCCGACGCCATCATGCGCCCGCATGAAAAACAAGTCGATACACAAATTCCTTTGTTCCCTCTGCTGTCAGGACTCGAATTGTTGACAGGAGCCAACCTGCAAATATCTGGGTCGCCCCTGTGCATCATGTGAGTGTTCTTTTGTCCTCGTCTTTGACCTGTGTCCTCCTGTCTGCCAACATGTATGAGGCCTCTGCAGAGAGCCGGAATGACGTCATGGTTTCTGTCGCTGCAGCCTGTTGATCTGTGCACCTGTCCTCACCGACATGTTGATGTCTGATCACTGCTGTTTGTTTATTTATTTAATCTGTTTACATGGACGGGACAGGCTGTAGAAATGAGCTGCTCTTCTGGGACTAATAAAGTTTCTCTGGTTTATAAAAAAATAAAATAAATAAAATTCTGAATCTAAATATATATATATATATATATATATATATACACATATATAAACTAATATGTTTTAGTTTCCCAGGCTGCTCTGAGAGGCTGCAACAAATAAAGCTGAGTTATTGATCCTTCAGTGTGCAGAGTCAGAGCGTTGGACAGGAACTGAGAAAGGATGGTTCGATCCAAATATCGCAGCAATAACATGCACAAAGGAAGCGATGGAGGCAGCAGACAGGTCGTCTATCTCTGACATCACATAAAATAACACACTGCACTCTGCAGAATTTCACTCTCTCAGGACACATCAAAGACAACCTCCTTCCTGTTTTCTGCTTTGTTTCCATGGTGATGGAAAATTATAGAAGTGTGAGGGTGGAACCACAAACAGGAAGTGACACCATTCGGCCTTTTTGCTCTCCAGGTGAAACTTCAGGGCCCATCTGTTCAAAGTCTTTCATATCTGGAGATGCCACCTTGTTCTGTCCAGGAGCTGCTTTTTCATTTCAGTTTGGTGACAGTTCTTCAGAGCAACAGTGGATCAGATCTCCCTGATCCAGATTCGGACTCTTTAAGATCACCTGATCCAGATGATCAGAGCTCTGAATGAAACTACAGATCAGCATCGACTGCTGGATCTGTGAGAACAGGTGGAACAGTCAGTGTGCGCTCAGTGTTAGTGTTTCATCTGAAGAGACAGGAAACAGCACTGAGGATCAAACTGTCAGAAAACACTTTGATATAAAGACATAAGATTAAAATTAAATTAATTTTCTCAAAGTTTTTATTTAAATGGGATTATTTCATGATAAACAAACATGAATCTGACTGAAAGGCTGAACAGGAAGTCTGCAAATTAGCCTCTTGATCTATAATATGCTCCATGGTTTGCTCCTCTCCACACGCACACAGTGGGCTCAGGCTGCTCCCTCGTCTGTGAAGGCTGGCCAAGCAGGGACCTTGACCAGTCCTAAATCCGTTCAAGGTCGACCACTGTCTCCTTGGGAGGTTGGTGCAGAGACTGGTTGAGTCAGGTCTGACACTAGATGTTTGTTCGGGGTGTCTTTGGATTCCCATTCAGTCACCCAGGCAGACAGGGCATCAAAGTCAGTGGATGGGTGGGTGGGGGGGGCGTCTAGATCGGAGATGGGCAGGTGGTGGGTGGGCATCTTCACTGAATCATCTTAACAGTTAAATTAATCGTATAATTAATTTGAAAGTTTCATTACATTTTATTCCTTAAATCCAGTCCAGCCCTCTGCTGGTCCGAGTGTCAGATGGAGCGGTGTAAAGTACACCGACACCGAACTGTGGAGCAGTGGACACGTGTTCTGTGGACTGACGAATCACGCTTCTCTGTTTGGGAGTCAGATGGACAAGTCTGCTGGGAGAACATTAGCGCCTGGTGGGGGAGGGATGATGGTACGGGGCTGTTGTTCAGGGTTTGGGCTCCACCCCTTGTCGCCAATGAAGGACAACCTTAAAGGTCCTGACACACCAAGCTGACAGTTGGCCATCGACCAAAGTCGGGCTGTTGGTGAGCATGTGTCACCCTAGTTTTTGCGGTGTGTCCCGCACCATCGGCACTTCGGTGTCTTTTCGGCCGATTGAGCATGTTGAATTGGCAGCGGAGCTTGTCGGTGAGAGAGATCACTCTGATTGGCTGTTCAGGTTTCATTTCCTCGCCCCTGTAGTGAAACCGGGGCTAACCGGTGCTCCCTCCTCAGGCTCCACTTCACTCAGCTGCCCCACAGACCCGCTGCTTCTTCACACTTTAACCTGAATAACAAACCGGAGCTAGCTGGGAGCGGCTAGCGGAGTGTTAGCCGCAGCATGACCGGAGGGAAGCACAGCCAGTTAGCCTCCGCTAGTCTCTGAGCTAGCCCCGGCTCTCCGTTTGGATCCAACCGGAGCACCGAGCCCTGGTTTGTTATTCAGGTTAAAGTGGGAAGAAGCAGCGGGTTTATTGGGCAGCTGAGTGAAGTGGAGCCTGAGGAGGAAACACCGGGACCGTCTGGATGTAATAGTCCGTGGAGGTGCTGCGGTGCTCGGCTGCACAGACAGGAAACCCCTCGGCTGACAGGATGTACCACTCTCTCACTCACGTCGGATGTAGTCTGTGTAGTGTGTTCAAATGCAATTAACACAGGGCGGCGTGAGGCGACGCAACAGTTGGCTTTCGTCGCCGCTAGTTCTAAGGTGCGGATGTCGGTGATGTCGGTTTGGTGTGTCCGCACCTTATTGCTTCAGCACACCAAGACATTTTGGACGATGCTTTGCTTCCAGCTTTGTGGTAACAGTTTGGCCCTTTTCTGCTCCAACATGACAGTGCCCCGGTGCATAAAGCAGCGACTATACAGACATGGTTTGATGAGTTGGATGTTAAAGAACAGAGGCCTGACCTCAACCCCATCGATCACCTTCAGGATGACCTGCGAGCTGGACCCTCTCGTCCAACATCAGCTGACCTCATCAACACTCTACAGAATGAATGGACACAAATTACCACAGAAACACTCTGATGGAAATCCTTCAAAGACAAGCTGAAGCTGTTGAAGGGACCGACTCCATGTGAAGGTTCATGTGTCTGAGTCCAGTGTCGTCACAGTCCCTGTAGGTGTGACCGTCAGGCGTCTGAAGACTGGAGTCCTGACAGTGTCTACAGCTGTTGATGATGATGTCAGATGAAGTAACGCAGCAGTTTAATTTTTACTTGATAAATTAGTTGAACTATAATCTGATCAATAAATTAGTGGATTAATTTCCTGCCGACTGAATTGATTAGATGACTGATGGTCACATCTCAGAGCTGACGTTCTTTTAACGATGTTACAACAGTTTTTGATGCTGATCTCTGATCACCTGACCATCACCTGTTTATTAATCGATCAGCTGATTAATTTGATTTCAATAAACGACCTGCAGCTCAACATGTTACTGAGGTTCAGTCATGTGACATCACAGGACAAACACAAACCTACAAACCTTTAACATGTCAGTGACCTGATTCCTGCTCTGTTCTGCTCTCTGATTGGCTCTGCTGTCTCTGGGTGTTGCAACAGGCCACGCCCCCTCTTGAATATTTAATAAACCTGTCAGACACAACTGGGGGTGAAATACATTATTAATAACTGACCTGAAATCTGCTGCACATTAAATCTGACAAAAACAACTAAGTCTGCCGCAGCGCCCTCAGACATTGATGATGTCACAGTGATGTCACAGTTGTTTCTCTAGTTTTTTATTTGTTGTGATTTATTTATGAAACATGTCATCAGTACGTTCTGATGTTCTGATGGAAAAGACAAAATACTGGCTCCTCCAGAGTCGTTACATCACAACGCTCTCTGTTCACTGATCCAATCAGCTGCAGCAGCGGGACGAAGGAAGTGCTTGAGACACAGGAAGTGCTTGAGACACAGGAAGTGTTTGAGACACAGGAAGTGTTTGAGACACAGGAAGTGTTTGAGACACAGGAAGTGCTTGACAAACAGAAGTGTCTGACACACAGACTCTTGAGATTCTTTTATTGAGTTTCCGTCAGCTGCTAACATGTCTCATAATTACAAAGATTCTTTAACTGGTGATTCTGGAAGAAACAAAGCAGTAGTGTTCAGGTGTGCCCCCCCCCCCCCCCCCCCCCCCCCCCCCGAGGTCAGAGGTCAGGGGACAGGGTCGAAGGGGGCAGCAGGAAAGATCATCACTGACACAAAATCAAAGATTATTTTTCTCCTACAACAACAACAACAATGATGATGATGATGATGATGTGCAACTTTAACAAAACTTTAAAATTAATTCATACAGTGTTTTTTCATCAGAGTGAGACCTCCTGTCTGTTAGCTCCACCGCTAACAACCTGCTAAAGCTTAACAGGAAGTTATTTAACAAAGAAGAAGAAGAGGAGGAGGTGGTGATTGGTCCCACAGAGCCAATCAGACTAAAGGTCAAAGGTCAAACACAGCAGCCATCAGCAGGGGCGGGGTTAAAACCAGGGGGCGGGGCTTCCCAGCAGGTAAAATCCAACGAAAATAAAAGCAGCAGGAAGCTCAGACTCACCCTGCCACAATAAAATCAAGTAAAATCTAAACTCTGTCTGCACCCTGATTGGTTTATTAAGCCCCTCCTCCCTCAGGTGTAGGGGGGGGCGGAGCCTCAGGGGTCCATCTCCAGGCCGTCCAAGGTGAGCTGGCTGCGGTGGGGGGAGTTTGGACTGGGGGGGCTGCTGGGGTTAGAGCTGTTGGAGGGGGTCGAGTGTTTGGTCGAGTCGGAGTCCGGCTGGATGGAACGAGAGAGAGAGAGACGGTTAGAGACACGGTTCAAGAGGGAGACAGGTAAAAAGAGAGATGGGGGGAGAGAGTAGGCCTGTCATGATAACAAATTTTGCTGGACTATAAATTGTCCCAGAAATTATTGTGATACACGATAATATTGCCGTTTTGATACCATTTTTCAACTAATATAATAATAATGGTATAATAATGCAAGTACACCCTTTTAAAGATAAATAAACTTTATTTCTTAAGAATATTTAAAATTGGAATTGTATTATGAAAAAAGACATTGTAAATATCCAAAATAAATAATCAAAACAACCAAAAACAATAAATAAATGGACTGTCAGTCTCTGTTAACAAAAAATACACTTGAATAAAAACCACACACAACTGAAACAATAAATAAAGCATAACGTCTCTGTAAACAAAATTGCACTTCAATATATATTAAACATTAGGCTCAGACATTAAGATATTTAACAGGCAAAACTGCCAATCCAGTAAGGACCTTTGTAAACAAAAAGTGCAAACTAACAACAAAAACACTCCATATGAATAAAAGCAGGTGCCTCAACAGGCCACATGCAAATCTGTAGCTACTTTAATTTGGCAGATTTCGAGCAAGAAAGACCAACATGTTGACCTTCTGTGGCTTAAGGCAGGATCTCTCAGGAGTAGCGATGTTGCCAGCTGTGCTAAACATTCTTTCTGAGCTGGTGCTTGTTGCACAAATGCACATGTATTTTTTGGCCAACTTAGCCATCAAAGGATATCTTCTTTGATTGTCACGCCACCACATCAAGGGATCACAAGATGCATCAAGTGCATCTTCTTGGAGGAACTTGGTCAGCTCTGCATCAGCCTGCACCCTTTTTGGAACTGCAGCCTGAGCCTGACCTGTGAGATGAGCTCTTCTGTTTTGAAGAAGATCACTCAGCCTCTTCTTCTTGGTGGGCACGGCAGCAGGAGGTTCATCTTCGTTTCCTCCAGCAGCTTTGCTGCAGCTCTCACTACTGGCACCTTCTCCACTTCCTTCTGGCTCTTTTAAGTCCAGTAGCTCTTGCACAAGCTGATGTTTGACGTCATCCAATGCATCTGCCTTCTCCATGCTGCCACGATACCTTGGATCCAAGATGGTGGCCTTTCTCAGGAGGACTTGGATTGCAGGTGAGCTGTATTTTTCAGTCAGTACCCTGCAAATATTTTGTTTAATACTGGCTGTCAGTGCAGTGTCGTCAGGGCCTGGAGAGAGAAGGTCACCTTTAATCAGTTCCAGCACAGGCTGAACTGAGGACACTGTGACATACTTTTCCCCTGAGAGCACACATGTGAAGTCAGCCAGTGGTTTCATTGCTGCGTTGATGGACTCCAACACAGACACATCCTGCCAGGTTGGGTTGAGGTGGCTATGTTTTCTGTCTTGAACCAGGACATGTCTTATGGCTGGGGAGTTGCTCCAGCACCCTCTCTACCATCTTCTGCTTAGTGCCCCATCGTGTGGCAACATCCTGTGGGAAAAATAATATTGTTCTTGTTCATTACTTAGTCTATATCTACATTATTAAACACAGCTTTTTACATTTCCATTATTTATCATTATTAATTTGAATATTTGTATGTTATTTTATATATGCTAGGGCATATATGCATACTTAAATACTACAGTCTCAATTAGATTGTGATTATATATAAATACAAACATGCTCATGAAAGTACAGACATTACAGGCTGCTATAAAATAAAAATAACAACTCTTAATATTTTGTTAAATGAAACTACCAATGAAGAATTAAACACGAACTACTCACCAGCATTAGACTGTGCTGGGGAAGATTAGCCTCACTCTGTGCCTTCCTCAGGTCTCTCCTCTTAATCCAGCTCAGGTTGAATGTGTTGACCAAACTTTTACAGAGTCCTATGGCACACGCTGTCCGATCTTTGTCGCTGTCCAGACCATGGGACACAGCAAGATGGAGGTTGTGGCCAAAGCAATTGAGCCATGGCCAGTCAAGATTCCTTACTGCAGCAACAATGTTAGCACCATTGTCTGTAGTGATGCAGACTAGTTTGTGCTCATCCAGTCCCCAGTCTGCTAAAGCAGACTTCAGGTATTCTCCAAGGGTGTCAGCAGTATGGTTATCTGGAACATATCTGGTCTCTGAACACTTGGAGTGCAGGGTCCATTCAGCAGTTATGTAGTGTATGGTCAAGCTCATATAGGGGTCATGTTTGAGCTTGACCACATGTCTGTAGTGGCAGAGTAAAATGGGAGGTCTTTGATCTCCTTCAGTGTGTCGTCTTTCACGGTGTTGTACAGTTGTGGAATTGCCGTTTGTGACACGTATGTTTTCCCTGGCAATTCGTACTGCTGGTCAAATGTTTGTAACATTTGTTGAAATGCCGGCTTTTCGACGGTGTTAAAGGGCTGCATCTCTTTGGCGATGTAGCGAACTACACCGTCTGTGAGTGCGCACCATTTGGCACTGTCACGTTCATATTTCATTTGCTTCATAAACGCCCCAGTGATGGTGGACTGTCGGGAAGATGTTGACGGCCCCTCTGCCTCTTTGGTAGACGTTTTTTTTCCCAGGTGGGAAAACTGCAACGGGTGGTTGTGTTTGAGCTTTTAGCATAAACTGTTTTGAAACAAATGCAACATAATGGCTCATTTATGTTCTGTGGTTCACCGCGGTCATTTGGCTTAAATCCAAAGTGTTCCCACACGTCAACTGTTGCTTTCAGCTTAAAAACCAATTCCATTGTTATTTATTCCTCCAAATCTCTCCCTCTACTCCTCACGGGCCTCTCATGCTGCACTCTGTGGCGCGCCAGGTGCCCCGCCTCCCCACACAGAGACAGAGTGACTGACAGGAGGAATCACTCCTCATTACGCTAAGGAACCGAGAAGAGTCAGTTGATGCAGCGAAGTTAACTCATTATCCAGTGTCTTTGGTAAATGAAAATATTCGAGCCCGGCAAACTTATCGAGCTCATTTTTAATTATCGTGCAATTAATTGATTTATTGATTATCGCAATAGGCCTAGGAGAGAGAGAGAGCGAGATGGTTAGAGAGAGAGAGAGAGACAGTTCAAGAGAGAGACAGATAAAGGGAGAAATGGAGAGAGAAACGGTTGGAGAGAGACGTTCAAGAGGGGGACAGGTAAAGGGAGAAATGGAGAGAGAAACGGTTGGAGAGAGACAGTTCAAAAGGAAGACAGGTAAAGAGAGATGGATGGAGATAGAGAGAGAGAGATGGTTTCCAGAGAGAGATGGTTAGAGAGAGAGAGAGACGGTTCAAGAGGGAGACAGGGAGAAATGGAGAGAGAGAGAGAGAGAGAGAGAGAGACAGTTAGGGAGAGACCATTCAAGAGGGAGACAGGTAAAGGGAGAGACGGATGGAGAGAGAGAGAGATGGATTAAGAGAATGAGCAAGAGAGACACACAGAGAGATGGGTAGAGAGATATATGGTTAGAGAGAAAGAGAGAGGTAGAGAGAGACGGTTAGAGAGAGAAAAATTAGAAGACAGAGATGGTTAGAGAGAAAATGATGGGTAGAAAGAGAGATAGGTGGAGAGACAGATGGTTAGGGAGAGAGAGACAGAAATGGTTAGAGAGACACACATTGTTCAAAGGAAACGTCTCAATAAAGATTTGGTTTCAAACTTGACTCATTAGGTCGTGTATACGAAGCTCTGAGACTCCGCAGAAACCAGGACTCTGAGTTACCTCTCGGTCCAGGTCGTGGTCCGGTTCAGAGGTGCTGCGAGACGAAGCTCCTCCCCCAAAGTCTGAACCAATAACAACACAGATTACAGATGACATCACAGCTTTCCCCCTGAGCAGAGTGTCATACTACACACTAAACACTACACACTAAACACTACACACTAAACACTACACAGTTTTTACTGCACTCTAATATGATACAGAGTAAACGGCACAATAACACTGCAGGTTCTACACACCAATATTACACACTACACACTAAAACACCACAGTATGTGTGACATGTGATCATGACCTGTGACCTGTGTGTACTTAGTGTACAGATGTAGTTCATCACTTAATACTGACAGGAAATGATTTAATGTGTGACATCACATGAACATTTTGTTTTGTTTGTTAGTTTGTGTGTGTGTGTGTGTGTGTACCTGAGGCGGTGCGTGTGATGTGTGTCTTGCTCCTCTGTTGCCGGGAGATACTGGACAGTGGGCGGGGCTTGTCTTTAACCAAGTCATCCTGAGAAGAAGGCATCACACTCTGCGCACACACGCACACAGAAACACACACACACGGACACGGACACACACACACACACACACACACGCACATACACACATATATATATAAAGCACATTAAAGCCTCCATGTGTTCACATGGTGTGTGTTCAGCGCAGGTGTGAACACTGTAAGGTGTGAACGCTTTAAGGTGTGAACGCTTTAAGGTGTGAATGCTTTAATGGTATGAACGCTTTAATGGTATGAACGCTTTAGGTGTGAACACTTTAAGGTATGAATGCTTTAATGGTATGAACGCTTTAATGGTATGAACGCTTTAATGGTATGAACGCTTTAGGTGTGAACACTTTAATTGTGTGAACACTTTAATGGTGTGAACACTTTAAGGTATGAATGCTTTAAGGTGTGAATGCTTTAAGGTGTGAACGCTTTAAGGTATGAATGCTTTAATGGTATGAACGCTTTAAGGTGTGAACGCTTTAAGGTGTGAACGCTTTAATTGTGTGAACACTAAAGTGTGAACGCTTTAAGGAGTCAATGATTTAATGGTGTGAACGCTTTAATGGTGTGAACACTTTAAGGTATGAACGCTTTAATGGTGTGAACGCTTTAATGGTGTGAACACTTTAAGGTATGAACGCTTTAATGGTGTGAACGCTTTAATGGTGTGAATACTTGAGATGTGAATGCTTTAAGGTGTAAACACTTCAATGGTGTGAACGCTTTAATGGTGTGAACGCTTGAAGGTGTGAACGCTTTAATGGTGTGAACGCTTTAATGGTGTGAACGCTTGAGATGTGAATGCTTTAAGGTGTGAACACTTCAATGGTGTGAATGCTTTAAGGTGTGAACGCTTCAATGGTGTGAACGCTTTAATGGTGTGAACGCTTGAAGGTGTGAACGCTTTAATGGTGTGAACGCTTTAATGGTGTGAACGCTTGAAGGTGTGAACGCTTTAATGGTGTGAACGCTTGAGATGTGAATGCTTTAAGGTGTGAACACTTCAATGGTGTGAATGCTTTAAGGTGTGAACGCTTCAATGGTGTGAACGCTTCAATGGTGTGAACGCTTTAAGGTGTGAACGCTTCAATGGTGTGAATGCTTTAAGGTGTGAACACTTCAATGGTGTGAATGCTTTAAGGTGTGAACGCTTCAATGGTGTGAACGCTTTAATGGTGTGAACGCTTGAGATGTGAATGCTTTAAGGTGTGAACACTTCAATGGTGTGAACGCTTTAATGGTGTGAACGCTTGAAGGTGTGAACGCTTCAATGGTGTGAATGCTTTAAGGTGTGAATGCTTTAAGGTGTGAACACTTCAATGGTGTGAACGCTTTAATGGTGTGAACGCTTGAAGGTGTGAACGCTTTAATGGTGTGAACGCTTTAATGGTGTGAACGCTTGAGATGTGAATGCTTTAAGGTGTGAACACTTCAATGGTGTGAACGCTTTAATGGTGTGAACGCTTGAAGGTGTGAACGCTTTAATGGTGTGAACGCTTGAGATGTGAATGCTTTAAGGTGTGAACACTTCAATGGTGTGAACGCTTTAATGGTGTGAACGCTTGAAGGTGTGAACGCTTTAATGGTGTGAACGCTTGAGATGTGAATGCTTAAAGGTGTGAACGCTTTAATGGTGTGAACGCTTGAAGGTGTGAACGCTTTAATGGTGTTAACGCTTGAGATGTGAATGCTTTAAGGTGTGAACACTTCAATGGTGTGAATGCTTTAAGGTGTGAACGCTTTAATGGTGTTAACGCTTGAGATGTGAATGCTTTAAGGTGTGAACACTTCAATGGTGTGAATGCTTTAAGGTGTGAACGCTTTAATGGTGTTAACGCTTGAGATGTGAATGCTTAAAGGTGTGAACACTTCAATGGTGTGAACGCTTTAATGGTGTGAACGCTTGAAGGTGTGAACGCTTTAATGGTGTGAACGCTTGAGATGTGAATGCTTAAAGGTGTGAACGCTTTAATGGTGTGAACGCTTGAAGGTGTGAACGCTTTAATGGTGTGAACGCTTGAGATGTGAATGCTTAAAGGTGTGAACGCTTTAATGGTGTGAACGCTTGAAGGTGTGAACGCTTCAATGGTGTGAATGCTTTAAGGTGTGAACACTTCAATGGTGTGAATGCTTTAAGGTGTGAACGCTTCAATGGTGTGAACGCTTGAATGCTTTAAGGTGTGAACGCTTGTGAAAGGTGTGAACGCTTCAATGGTGTGAATGCTTTAAGGTGTGAACACTTCAATGGTGTGAATGCTTTAAGGTGTGAACACTTCAATGGTGTGAATGCTTTAAGGTGTGAACGCTTTAATGGTGTTAACGCTTGAGATGTGAATGCTTTAAGGTGTGAACGCTTCAAGGTGTGAACGCTTGAGGTGTGAACGCTTTAAGAAGTCAAAACTTGAGGTGTGAATGCTTTAAGGTGTGAACGCTTGAAGGTGTGAACGCTTCAATGGTGTGAATGCTTTAAGGTGTGAACACTTCAATGGTGTGAATGCTTTAAGGTGTGAACGCTTCAATGGTGTGAACGCTTTAATGGTGTGAACGCTTGAGATGTGAATGCTTTAAGGTGTGAACACTTCAATGGTGTGAATGCTTTAAGGTGTGAACGCTTTAAGGTGTGAACGCTTTAATGGTGTGAACACTTGAGATGTGAATGCTTTAAGGTGTGAACACTTCAATGGTGTGAACGCTTTAAGAAGTCAACACTTGAGGTGTGAACACTTAAAGGTGTGAACGCAATGGTGTGAACGCTTTAATGGTGTGAACGCTTGAAGGTGTGAACGCTTTAATGTGTGAACGCTTTAAGAAGTCAACACTTGAGGTGTGAATGCTTTAAGGTGTGAACACTTCAATGGTGTGAACGCTTTAAGGTGTGAACGCTTCAATGGTGTGAATGCTTTAAGGTGTGAACACTTCAATGGTGTGAATGCTTTAAGGTGTGAACGCTTCAATGGTGTGAACGCTTCAATGGTGTGAACGCTTTAATGGTGTGAATGCTTTAAGGTGTGAACGCTTCAATGGTGTGAATGGTGTGAACGCTTTAATGGTGTGAACGAAGGTGTGAACGCTTTAATGGTGTGAACGCTTGAGATGTGAATGCTTTAAGGTGTGAACACTTCAATGGTGTGAATGCTTGAAGGTGTGAACGCTTCAATGGTGTGAATGCTTTAAGGTGTGAACACTTCAATGGTGTGAATGCTTTAAGGTGTGAACGCTTCAATGGTGTGAACGCTTCAATGGTGTGAACGCTTTAAGGTGTGAACGCTTCAATGGTGTGAATGCTTTAAGGTGTGAACACTTCAATGGTGTGAATGCTTTAAGGTGTGAACGCTTCAATGGTGTGAACGCTTTAATGGTGTGAACGCTTCAATGGTGTGAACGCTTGAAGGTGTGAACGCTTCAATGGTGTGAATGCTTTAAGGTGTGAACACTTCAATGGTGTGAATGCTTTAAGGTGTGAACGCTTCAATGGTGTGAACGCTTGAAGGTGTGAACGCTTTAATGGTGTGAACGCTTGAGATGTGAATGCTTTAAGGTGTGAACACTTCAATGGTGTGAATGCTTTAAGGTGTGAACGCTTTAAGGTGTGAACGCTTTAATGGTGTGAACACTTGAGATGTGAATGCTTTAAGGTGTGAACACTTCAATGGTGTGAACGCTTTAAGAAGTCAACACTTGAGGTGTGAACACTTAAAGGTATGAACGCTTTGAGTTGTGAACGCTTGAGGTGTGAACGCTTTAATGTGTGAACGCTTTAAGAAGTCAACACTTGAGGTGTGAACACTTAAAGGTATGAACGCTTGAGGTGTGAACGCTTGAGATGTGAATGCTTTAAGGTGTGAACACTTCAATGGTGTGAATGCTTTAAGGTGTGAACGCTTCAATGGTGTGAACGCTTTAATGGTGTGAACGCTTGAAGGTGTGAACGCTTTAAGGTGTGAACGCTTCAATGATGTGAATGCTTTAAGGTGTGAACACTTCAATGGTGTGAATGCTTTAAGGTGTGAACGCTTCAATGGTGTGAACGCTTGAAGGTGTGAACGCTTTAATGGTGTGAACGCTTGAGATGTGAATGCTTTAAGGTGTGAACACTTCAATGGTGTGAATGCTTTAAGGTGTGAATGCTTTAAGGTGTGAACGCTTTAATGGTGTGAACACTTGAGATGTGAATGCTTTAAGGTGTGAACACTTCAATGGTGTGAACGCTTTAAGAAGTCAACACTTGAGGTGTGAACACTTAAAGGTATGAACGCTTTGAGTTGTGAACGCTTGAGGTGTGAACGCTTTAATGTGTGAACGCTTTAAGAAGTCAACACTTGAGGTGTGAACACTTAAAGGTATGAACGCTTGAGGTGTGAACGCTTGAGATGTGAATGCTTTAAGGTGTGAACGCTTCAATGGTGTGAACGCTTTAATGGTGTGAATGCTTGAAGGTGTGAACGCTTTAATGGTGTGAACGCTTGAGATGTGAATGCTTTAAGGTGTGAACACTTCAATGGTGTGAATGCTTTAAGGTGTGAATGCTTTGAGGTGTGAATGCTTTAAGGTGTGAACGCTTTAAGGTGTGAATACTTGAGGTGTGAACGCTTGAGGTGTGAACGCTTTAAGGTGTGAACGCTTGAGGTGTGAACGCTTGAGGTGTGAACGCTTTAAGGTGTGAACGCTTGAGGTGTGAACGCTTTAAGAAGTCAACACTTGAGGTGTGAATGCTTTAAGGTGTGAACACTTCAATGGTGTGAATGCTTTAAGGTGTGAACGCTTTGAGGTGTGAATGCTTTAAGGTGTGAACGCTTTAAGGTGTGAATGCTTGAGGTGTGAACGCTTTAAGGTGTGAACGCTTTGAGGTGTGAATGCTTTAAGGTGTGAACACTTCAATGGTGTGAATGCTTTAAGGTGTGAACGCTTTGAGGTGTGAATGCTTTAAGGTGTGAACGCTTTAAGGTGTGAATGCTTGAGGTGTGAACGCTTGAGGTGTGAACGCTTTAAGGTGTGAACGCTTGAGGTGTGAACGCTTTAAGAAGTCAACACTTGAGGTGTGAATGCTTTAAGGTGTGAACACTTCAATGGTGTGAACGCTTTAATGGTGTGAATGCTTGAAGGTGTGAACGCTTTAATGGTGTGAACGCTTGAAGGTGTGAACGCTTTAATGGTGTGAACGCTTGAGATGTGAATGCTTTAAGGTGTGAACGCTTTAAGGTGTGAACGCTTGAGGTGTGAACGCTTTAAGAAGTCAACACTTGAGGTGTGAAGGCTTGAGGTGTGAACGCTTTAATGTGTGAACGCTTTAAGAAGTCAACACTTGAGGTGTGAAGGCTTGAAGTGTGAACGCTTTAAGGTGTGAACGCTTTAAGAAGTCAACACTGCTTGAGGTGTGAACGCTTGAGGTGTGAACGCTTTAAGAAGTCAACACTTGAGGTGTGAAGGCTTGAGGTGTGAACACTTAAAGGTATGAACGCTTTGAGTTGTGAACGCTTGAGGTGTGAACGCTTTAATGTGTGAACGCTTTAAGAAGTCAACACTTGAGGTGTGAAGGCTTGAAGTGTGAACGCTTTAAGGTGTGAACGCTTTAAGAAGTCAACACTTGAGGTGTGAAGGCTTTGAGGTATGAACGCTTGAGGTGTGAACACTGAGGTGTGAACACTTTAAGGCGTCAACGCTTGAAGGTGTGAACACTTTAAGGTGTGAACACTTTAAGGCGTCAACGCTTGAAGGTGTGAACACTTTAAGGCGTCAACGCTTGAAGGTGTGAACACTTTAAGATGTGAACACTTTAAGGCGTCAACGCTTGAAGGTGTGAACACTTTAAGGTGTGAACACTTTAAGGCGTCAACGCTTGAAGGTGTGAACACTTTAAGGTGTGAGCGCTTTGAGGTGTGAACGGGGGGCAGTATCTCAGTCCATAGGGACTTGTGTTGGGAACCGGAGGGTCGCCTGTTCGAGTCCCCGTCCAGACCAAAATATGGAGCGTGGACTGGTGGCTGGAGAGGGGCCAGTTCACCTCCTGGGCACTGCCGAGGTGCCCTTGAGCAAGGCACCGAACCCCCCAACCGCTCGGGGCGCCTGACCAAAGGGCAGCCCCCTCACTCTGACATCTCTCCACTTTGTGCATGTATAGGTCCTGTTTGTGCATGTGTGTGTCTTTCAGACCTGTGTGTAATTGACAAGCAAGAGTGAAAACATTGAATTTCCCCTCAGGGGGATTAATAAAGTAAATAAACTTGAACGTTTGAGATGTGAATGCTTTCAGGTGTGAACGCTTTAAGGTGTGAACACTTGCAGATGTGAACGCAGCATCAACCTGGCGAATGTTTCAAGCTTCACACAAACCAAACCAACCACCACAGACCAGGCAGTAGGGGAGTGTGGGAGTCGGGGGGGGGGGGGGGGGGGGGGAAGTGGGGGAGATAGAGAGAAGCTGGCCTACCCTTCCCAGAGAGGAGGTGGAGGGAGAGGAGGAGGAGGAGGAAGGCTGCAGGAGGCTCTGCTGGGAGGAGGAGGAAGAGGAGGCGTCTTTCTGCAAGAAGGCGCCGGCCGACGCCGACGTCATGTGATAGATGTGCTCAAAGTTGGAAGGGGGAGAGATGAGGGTGTGGCGGGAGGAGGAGGAGGAGGGGGAAGGAGACGGGGAGGGGGAGAGGGAAGTGACATCACAAACCTGAACACCGGGGGTGAAAGAGGGGGAGGGGGTGAGGAAGGTGAGACGGGGAGGAGGAAGAGGAGGAGAGCAGAGAGGAGGAGTCAGTGTGATGAACAGAGCTGTTGGAGGGGAGAGGAGGTGGGGGAGGAGAACATGCCGGCAGGAGGAAGAGAACGAGGAGGAGGAGTTACCAGAGGGAGGTCCATGAGGACCTGCATGCCGTCTCCTGGTCCCATGTGAGCCACGTGGTTAAAGTTTGTAGGATTAGAGATCATCTTGGACCTGAGCTCCGGATCCCTCAGCATCTCCCTACACACAACACACACACACATTACACACTTATGTACTCACACACACACATTACACACTTATGTACTCACACACGTTACACACCAAAGTACACACACATGTACACATGTGAGTCACCTCCTCTGCTGAAGTCGTTCCTCCTCAGGAACCTTAAACAGGAACTTCCTCTTGCTGCGAGTTCGAACCATCAACTTCCTGCTGTGGTCCGACGTCTCCGGGATGGTGAGGTCACCCTCTGAGGACAGACAGGTGGAGACAGACAGGTGCAGACAGGTGAGCTTCAGGGTGGACACAGACAGGTGGTGCTCAGTGTCCAGGTGTGTCCGTGGTTACCTGATGATGTGTTGCTGAAGTAAATGAGACGAGGAGGTTCAGAGCTCAGCAGGTTCAATGTCCCTTCAACATTTAGAGGTCGGATCTGAGGACACGGAGACAGAGACGTGATTGGACAGTTCTAAACTGTGTGTGGCTGTTTGCTGAGCTGTGATTGGTCAGCTCAGAGCAGTGCTGGGCTGTGATTGGTTACCTTGCGGAGGGAGATGGTCTGAACCCACTCTGTGGTGTGAATATCGAAGACGTCGAGCCCGTACTCACTGTAGACCGTCAGGTGGGATGAGTTAGAGCCTGTAGACACAGACAGGTGATCAATAACCTGTCAATGCTGATTAATACCTTTATGATGTGATAACACATCACCACCACCAAGTTCACATGATATTTAACACTGATCAACAACTGACACTGACCATCGTAATAAAACACCGCAAACAGATAAAACTGCCAAATATTCACACTGATATACCTGAGACACAAGAGACCAGTCTGAACTCACCTGACAATCAGCTACATCAGTCTTAACTCACCTGTCTGATCTCACCTGTCTGAACTCACCCGTCTGAACTCACCTGACAATCAGCTACATCAGTCTTAACTCACCTGTCTGACCTCACCTGACAATCAGCTACATCTGTCTTAACTCACCTGTCTGATCTCACCTGACAATCAGCTACATCAGTCTTAACTCACCTGTCTGACCTCACCTGACAATCAGCTACATCAGTCTTAACTCACCTGTCTGACCTCACCTGACAATCAGCTACATCAGTCTTAACTCACCTGTCTAAACTCACCCGACAATCAGCTACACCTGTCTGACCTCACCTGACAATCAGCTACACCTGTCTGATCTGATTTACCTCCATGATGGCATACTATCTGTAGAATAAATGACGTACTGCATGCGAGCGGCGTTGCAGGCCACATCAACTCCTGGGTTCGGGACCGGCGTCCCTGTCCGTCCACGTAGATGCCGAGCTGGCTGAAGCAGAGCAGCAGCTCGGAGGATCCCACCTCCAGGGCGTGCAGGGCGTCCAGAGGCTGCTGGGCCAGGAAGGCCAATGAAGGGTCGGCGGGGCTCACCAGGCTGATGGGAGATGACTCCCCCTGCAGGGCAAGCAGAGCGAAGCCTGAAGGATACCCGACGCACAGCCGCTCCCTCACCATGCCCAACCACTGCACCATGCCCGGAGCCTGCACCTCCCACAGCTTCTTATGGTGGGGCTTCGCTCGAGTGATCTCATAGCACTGAACCTGCAGGATCAGAACCAGAGCGTTAGAACAGACCCGGACTGCCACAGCGAGGGGGCGGGGCTACAGGGACATCTGCAGGTGTTCAGGGTGTTCAGTGACCTGACGTTTGACGGCAGCCAGCAGGCAGGCGGGGCCTCCGGGTCGGAGCACTCCCGTCGTCAGAGCCTGGCATCCTTTGGTCTCCGCCAGCTTGATGTCGAAGGCGGACTCGGCGCCCTCCAGTGCCCCCCAGGGATGAAGGTGAACGTGGCGATTCCGACCACAGAGCAGAGCGATGATCTTCTCTTTAGGGATCAAATCGATCTGACAAACCTTCTTACTGTCGGCCGCTCGCACAATCACTGCAGAGAGACACAGAGGTTAGACATGTGGTGGATATCTACTGTCTGTCTGTCCGTCTGTGTGTCTGTCTGTCCGTCCGTTTGTGTGTTTCTGTCTGCCTGTCTGTCCGTCTCACCGTCTCTGGTGACCTCGACCACAAACAGTCCATCTTCAGTTCCCAGAGCGATCCTCTCCCGATCTGCAGAGACAGTAAACATCTTTAAGAATCACCAGTGACTGATTCTATATCATCAACACAGTTTAACCTGTAAGAATTTCAGTTTTTAAAGATTGATTAAAGAAAACATTCACAGAACGTTCTGTACCCGCCGCTCCCCAGTAAACCTTTTCATAAACCACAGACCCTCTGAAATATTTAAAAGCTGTCAGGTTGACAGATTGTAACTTCCGTCTTTATGCAGACGACGCCGTCCTTTATTTCACTGCAGGTTCTGTTCATGCTGCTACTCGAATGCAGGATTTATACTTCAGCACTGAACTGACGCTGTAACTGTGGTGTAGGTTCTGTGTCGGTGTAGAGCGTACACTGCTCACACTTTTGTTTCCACTGAGGGAAAAAATGATTTTTAGCTTCCAAAAATACAGCAACGCTGCGCCGTGTAGCTACATTTCTGGAAAGGTGCATATCCGGCTACGTGACTATGCAGAATCCTGTTTTAGATATAGTTTATCAGCCTTTACTTCTACGGTTTACTGTTCTTTGTACTTTATTCTTTTTACTTGTGTCTGTATATAATGGACGGACCTCAGCACCAGAGTTCTCCGTCAAAGAGTTTTCTGAGGTTTTAAATAAAATGAATGAATGAGTGAATAAAAGAATAAATGAAAATCTCAGAACTCTCTGTAACAAACTAAACTTTTATCAAGATGACATTAAAAGAATAAAACCCGAATCAGAGCCGCAGGAGACTCAGAGTCCTTCAGTAGTCATCAGTGGAGGTTGGTACTGACCCAGAATGGCAGCGGACAGTGCGGTCTTGATGATGGGCAGCGAGGCGTCGTAGGCCTCGTGCGGAACGTGGACCTGTCGGTTCTTCAGCAGGTTCTTGGCCAGGATACTCTGCAGACCCTCCAGGATCCTGACCCACTTCCTTTTCTCCACCTCGCTCTCTGCCAGCACCAGCAGAGACACCGAGGACAGCTGTGAGATCAGCTGTGACGACGTCACCTGGCAAAAACAACAATAAGGGTCAGTACACAGGGAGGTCAAAGGTCAGAGGGCGAGGGGTCAGAGGGGGCGAGCTCTCCTACCCTGAAGATGCAGGGGACGTCCTTCCTGGTGGCGTGGATCACATCTGATGCCAAGACGGAGCTGACGGAAAACTCCTCATCTCTGTTACACACGCCACAATATTTCCCATATCAATCATCAATCAATATAGTCTATCTGACAATACAGAATGTTCATCACATAAGATAAGAGGAAATCACACTGTTCGACTATGATACAACCTTCTCAAGACAAACTAAAACATCCAAAACCTTCTCAAACCTTTTAAGACAGGACTACAAGATGCACCAAACCTTTGAGACAAACCAAACCCGTGACAGACTGAATCTCCTTGAGGCTTTTCAAAAACTCTGAACAGTTCAAGAAACTTCATAAAAAGGACAAGAAAGTTTTTCAAAGTCCTCTGAAGTTCTTGAGGGGTCCCAGACTACCTCAGATGCTCCATCTATGTGCAGACAGACAGAAAGACAAGCAGATGGACAGACAGACAGGTAGACAGTTACCTGAGATCCAGCACCAGACTGGCCACCACCCCCGGCTGGGTGGACTTTCCCTCTGGGATGTCGTAGAGAAACAGTTTACAATCAGAGACCACGGCGTAAGCGCGCTGCCAGCCCTTCTTCACCCCGCTGGGCTTCGGGATCTGACAGAGAGACGGCGACACGTGAGTCTGTGGAACTGCAGTAAAACTACGTTAGTACTGCGTCAGTACTTCATCACTTACCCTGACATAGCCCTTATAGGCGGTGCCGATGCCTCTCTGGACATCGATGCCCTGCGGCCTCTTGGCCTGCTCTGCTGGGATTGGACAGACCAGGGGGGCGTGGTCTTTACAGGAGACATGGCAGATGAAGGAACACACTGAGGAGAGACGGACAGGAAGTCAGGAACCTTCATCTCTACACGTCATACAATCATATCAGAGTTTGATGATGTGTTCTGACTCAAAACAATGTTGATAATATACTTACTTTATTAACCCTTTGAGACCCACATGGACCCATTTTTGTCTTTTTTTAGTGGGATGCAGGCTGTCCCAATGGGGAGACAGCAGGTCTACAGTATGTGTCTCACACAAGTGGTTTACATCATCTGAAATCTGGAACCTGAAGATTATCTTGAGATTCAGATGAGCGCTGCATGTCGAGTGTTTCTGCTTGGGTCGGGCATCTGTAAAGGCCCTGACACGCCAAGCTGATAGTTGGCCGTCGACCAAAGTCGGGCTGTCGGTGAGCGTCTGTCGCTCTAGTTTTTGCAGTGTGTCCCGCACCGTCTGCACTTTGGTGTCTGTGGCTTTTCAGCCGATTAAGCATGTTGAATCGGCAGCAGAACTTGTCGGTGAGAGAGATCACTCTGACTGGCTGTTCAGGTTTTATTTCCTCGCCCCTGTAGTGAGTGAATCTGCCTGTAGTGAAACCGGGGCTAACCGGTGCTTCCTCCTCAGGCTCCACTTCACTCAGCTGCCCCACAGACCCGCTGCTTCTTCACACTTTAACCTGAATAACAAACCGGAGCTAGCTGGGAGCGGCTAGCAGAGTGTTAGCGGCACCATGACCGGAGGGAAGCACAGCCAGTTAGCCTCCGCTAGTCTCTGAGCTAGCCCCGGCTCTCCGTTTGGATCCAACCGGAGCACCGAGCCCTGGTTTGTTATTCAGGTTAAAGTGGGAAGAAGCAGCGGGTTTATCGGGCAGCTGAGTGAAGTGGAGCCTGAGGAGGAAACACCGGGACCGTCTGGATGTAATAGTCCATGGAGGTGCTGCGGTGCTCAGCTGCACAGATAGGAAACCCCTCGGCTGACAGGATGTACCACTCTCTCACTCCGCTCTCTCTCATGCAGGAGCAGAACGTACGTGCTACTTGGCCGTCGGATGTAGTCCGTGTAGTGTGTTCAAATGCAACTGACACAGGGCGACGTGAGGTGACGTAGATGACGCAACAGTTGGCTTTCGTCACCGCTAGTTTTTTGATGTCAGTTTGGTGTGTCTGCACCTTAATGTGTATATGTAAGTTTAGTGTATATGGAGTTAAAACATTATGATGGAAGTAAAGGACGGCTATTCCCATGCTCAAATACGTCTCATATGTTGTTGCTGCAATTCTTGGGTTGATATCATTTGTCACACAGATTCAGTGCTGAATTTAATTTAAATTTAATTATTGAAAATTAATTATTTGAAAATACAGAGATGTTCATTTCTGTCTGCATCATCCAGCCCTATAACAAGCTCTATTTTGATGCTTTTTAATGAACTCTGTCACCTTGTTTTCACCCAAAGAACCAAAAAGAATCTCAGTGTCAATCAGTTTATCTTCACTGTGACCTACAGAATGATGGAGGGTCAGCAGGGACCCTGTCCTGGGCCAGATTTGGCACCCGGGCGGTAATTTGAGTATCACCACTGTAGAGGAAGGATCTGGATCACTGCTGCTGCATCTCAACATTTAACTGGGAGCAGCTTCGACCTGGAGGCTCCGCTGCCTCAGCGTGTGTGTGTGCATGTGTATGTGTGTGTGTGTGCGTGTACCTTCACAGGCGTATCCCTGTCGGATGAGTCCCACCATCAGAGAGGTGCAGTGTGTGCACTGAGTGGGACTGGAGAATGTCTTGATGCTCAGCTGGTGAGCTTTGGGCTGTGAACACACACACACACAATGGTTTAATATCAAACTTTAACCCCTCCAACGTCCCACCTCAGGAAACGGCAGCATACCTTTGGTGTGGTCAGTGCTGAGCTCTGGTAGAGGGGGGAGGGGCTCGCTGGGACTGAGGCTGCTTTAACTTCCTGTTGACACAAACAGATAAACAGTCAGGATGTGTGACGGACAAAGGAACAGCTGTATGATGTGGACAGAATCAGTGTGTGGGACTGACCTCATGTTCAGAGGTGGTGGAGGGCGAGGGGGGCGTGGTCTCTGATTTCTGGGGGCTGGGGTCTATGTCTGTGGTCTGAACATGAAACAGAAGAAACGATTGAAGAGACAGAGGCAAAAACAAACACACACACGCACGCATGCACGCACAGCTATGACAGCAGCTCTGCCAGAGTTTTTGTGTTGAATTGTGAACTGCATATCTGTCATTATATATTATATCTTGTTTTGTGTTGGTGTGAAGGCACTAGATCTTTGTATTTCTTTAAATGTATCTGAATAATCTAATGAGGGGTGCACCGTGTTGAAACGGCCAGCCAAAATGCAGTAAAAAGATGTGCAGTAATATTCTGACAGTTGCTTTTATTTTGAAAGTCAGTGACACCAGTGTAACCTTTGACCCCGTGGTCACATTGGTCACTGACGTGCAGGACTCCAGCCATGAAACTTTGCAGCCCGAGGATGAGGTGGCAGCCTACATGGAGTTCAGATCCTTTGGAGGTGTGATGGTGGTGGAAGGAGCATGCTAACATGTTTCCTGACCTGGCAGTGATTGAATGTTTTCACCATCCAGTCAAAGAGACGTCCAATTCAAGAGAACCAGCTTCATGTGAGGGACTGGAGCCTGGGGGGGTTTGATCAGGGGTCTTTTATTAACGGGTGTGGGCAGATGTTGGTTTTCAAAATGGACCCGTGCAGGACTCTAGCAGTGCCTATTACAGACCATAATATCCTGTTGTGTCACCATGGTTACACTGTCCTGAGCTAAATGATGGAGGAGCTGTAACGTTCACTGTGTCACAGTTTGTCTCTGACATCAGATCTGCAGCGTTCACACATTACGACACATCACAACAGCACAGACACAAACTTCACAATGTGTACATAAACACTACACACACTAACAGCAGTGACAAACGTGTGTTTAAAGATCCACCAATAAAAACTATTTTAAATCCGTCTGACGACTGGTGAAAAACTGACGGTGATCACAAACAGACCGATACATCAGCAGGAAGTACACATCAGCACTTCCTGTGAACACAAAGACGTGTTTCTGATTGACGTAAAATATCAACATGTAGAAGAGCTGATGAAACACACGGTTGTCACAGAGTTTGATTATCAAACACTTTACAGGATGTGACCTGTCAGAAACTCTGACAGCGGATGATGTAAACACGCCATCAGCTACTGTTAGTACTTCCTCTGTGGTGAAACTGTCGTACTGCACTGTGTGTACTTTGACTGGAGAACAGACGAGTGGACACATCTGGTTTAATCATCATAAGGACAAAGCTAACGAGGCTCTGAATGCAGGAGGGCGGGGCTTATGTGTGTGGGTGGAGCTCGGGTGAGCCAATCAAAGCAGTGGTGGTTACAGGTCGCTGCACTCTACGTCACCTACGATTAATTATTAGCACAATGCTAGCAGCTACGACTGAGGTTAGATCTGACAGCTCTCTGCCCCGGAGGATTGTGGGTAAGGGGGGCAGTGTGCAGGGGATTGTGGGTAACCTGACGGATGAACTTACGTCTTCCCAGAGAGCAAGCAGCGAGGAGGCGGAGCAAACTGACGCCTCCATGTTGGAGAGAGAAACAAACAACAACACCTGAGTGACATCATCGTCGTCATAGTGACATCATCATCATGTGACCTGCTGCTAGGTGAGTTCTGAACTGTGATTGGTTGAACAGGAATCAGTTACCGACCGACCGACAGACAGACAGACAGACAGACAGACAGACAGACAGACAGACAGACAGGCAGGCAGACAGACAGACAGACAGACAGACAGACAGACAGACAGACAGACAGACAGGCAGGCAGGCAGGCAGGCAGACAGACAGGCAGGCAGACAGGCAGACAGACAGCAGACAGGCAGACAGGCAGACAGACTCACCCTGAAGGTGAGGTCCGGAGCCAGAGGGGACGTGTTGAAATATTCAAAGATGGAGTCCTGGAAGTCTGGAAGCTTCAAACCTGCAGGGACACAGAAAATACAGATGAACACATGAACAAGTCTCTGCTGCTGGAGGTGAACACATGATACATCTGGAGTAAAAACTTCAGACTCAGACAGTTTTCTATCTTGTCCTGATTTATCTGGAGCATTTTATTAGCAGCTGATCAACCTGAGCATCAACAGGACGTACACGTCACCATCATGAATCTAAACTAAGCACATAAAGTAATGCAATGTGTGTTTGGTAGATTATTTCTTTGCTGTAACAAAGCTTCTTGTCAATAAATCTTATATCGTTGGAAAGCCTGTTTATTTCCTTTTTAAATGGAGCCACATTTGTAAGGAACAGGCAGTATGTGTATGAGTACTTGAGTATGAGTATGTGGGTTGCATCCATGAAAAATTGGCCAATAGCTTTTTTTGCTGTTGACTCTTGTTTTGAGCTTCTAGTTCAGCACTTAGGAACCGCAGGGTCCTACGTTAAGGTTTTTTCCTACTTGCCCTGCCGGGCAAGTACTTCTCAAATCTACTTGCCCCATCTAAATTCTTACTTGCCCTGCCTTAGAGATTCTTTTTCTGGCTGTGTGGTGCATATTCTTCGCTCATGACTTATATCTTACGTCAGCAGAGACGCTCAGCCAATGGAGGCAGCAGCACATAAAAAAGCAGCACACTGCAACTGGCCCCTCCGAGGACAGAAACAGGAGAGGAAATACACGATTACAGGCCTGGAGTTAAGATATTTTTAGGGCAAGGCCACTTTGGCCTTTGATAAATATAAATTTATTAGGGCATCACGGCCAAAACCAATGGCGCAATAACAATATGTCCTAACTACATTGAATAAAGACAAAACAATATGTGTACTCAGTACTGTATAAAACAGTACTGAGTTTATTAAAACTGGGTGCGCTTGACTGGGGATATATCTCGTTTCTTGTTTTGATTTATGTCCCTTATTTTTTAAGTCTTTGAAATCTCTTTATTCTTTTGTTATCTCCTAGTTATTAAGAAATTATTATTAGAAAAAGATTCTTTATTGTCCTTTCTCAGCACATTACATATATTTGACCTCTGCATTTGACCCATCCTACTGTATACACTGGGAGCAGTGGGCAGCCGCAGTGCAGCGTCCGGTGACTAACTCCAGTTCTTTAGCCAATGCCAGTGGTCACGGTCACTGACAGGAGTATTCACCTAACATAGCCTACATATCTTTAGTTATATAATTATTTATATGTCTATGTATATTTTTACATAAATCCCCAATATTTCATTTGCCTTTAAAAAAAATCCTCTTCCTTCATTTAATTTGACAGTGTTTATTGTATTGTATTATATGTATTAATTCTCTACAGGATCTTGCATGTTCTTTAATGTGTGTTCAATTTATTAGAAGGAAAAAACAAAAAAATGTTTTGGTGAACCCTGCAGCAAAGTGAACCCTCTTCCTCAGAGAGGATCTTTGCCTCCCAGTTTGTTCCTGGCGATAAAGCAGAGTCCACTCCTCCCAGTCATAATAATACCCACATTCCTCGAGGCAGCGGCCGAGGAGGGGGAGTTGCAGCCATTTTTAACTCTAGTCTGTTAATCAGCCCTAAACCTAAACTAGATTATAATTCATTTGAAAGCCTCATTCTTAGTCTTTTACATCCGACCTGGAAAACCTCGCAGCCACTTTTATTTGTTATAGTGTACCGTGCTCCTGGCCCGTATTCTGAATTTGTATCTGAATTCTCAGAGTTTTTATCCAGTTTAGTTCTTAAATCAGATAAAGTTATTATTGTAGGCGATTTTAACATTCATGTCGACGTTGATAATGACTCCCTGGCTACCGCGTTTTTCTCATTAATAGACTCCATTGGCTTCAGTCAGGGTGTACATGAACCCACTCACTGTTTTAACCATACCCTCGATCTAGTTCTGATGTTTGGAATTGAAATTGATAACCTAAAAGTCTTTCCACAGAATCCCTCGCTATCGGATCATTATCTGATTACTTTTGATTTCTTTTTACTCAATTACACGCCACTCAGCAACAGTTACTATACTAGATGTTTATCAGATAGTGCTGTCGCGAAATTTAAGGAAAAGATTACTTCATCGTTAAATTCAAGACCAATACCTTCAGTAACAGAGGTTTCCTGTGCCGACTTTAACCTCTCCCAAATTGATAATTTTGTCGATAGCGCCGTAGGCTCGCTGCGAACAACACTCGACTCTGTAGCTCCTCTTAAAAAGAAGTTAAAAAAGCAAAGAAAGTTCGCTCCTTGGTATAACTCTCAAACCCGTAGGTTAAAACAAATATCGCAAAAATTTGAAAGGAATTGGCGATTAACCAAACAGGAAGAATCTCGTTTAATCTGGACAGACAGTCTCAAAACCTATAAGAGGGGCCTCCGCAATGCCAGAGCAAACTATTACTCAGCATTAATAGAAGAAAACAAGAACAACCCCAGGTTTCTTTTCAGCACTGTAGCCAGGCTGACTGAGAGTCAAAGCTCTATTGAGCCTTGTATTCCTTTAGCCCTTAGCAGTAATGATTTTATGAGCTTTTTTAATGACAAAATTCTAACTATTAGAGGCAAAATTCATGACCTCCTGCCATCAGATGGTAGGCCTACCTATCTAACCTCAAACACAGCTGTAGAACCTAATATATATTTAGATTGCTTCTCCCCAATTTCTCTTCAAGAATTGACAGCAGTGATTTCTTCTTCCAAATCATCAACGTGTCTCTTAGACCCCATCCCAACTAGGCTACTTAAGGAGGTCTTTCCTGTAGTTAACACTCATATATTAGATATGATCAATATATCCTTATTAACAGGCTATGTACCACAGTCTTTTAAGGTAGCTGTAATTAAACCTCTACTAAAAAAGCCCACCCTGGATCCAGAGGTGTTAGCCAACTATAGACCAATATCTAATCTTCCCTTTATGTCAAAGATCCTTGAGAAAGTAGTCGCAGACCAGCTGTGTGATTTTCTCCATGATAATAATTTATTTGAGGAATTTCAGTCAGGATTTAGAGTGCATCATAGCACTGAGACAGCACTAGTTAAAATTACAAATGACCTTCTGATTGCTTCAGACAAGGGACTTGTCTCTGTACTTGTTTTATTAGATCTTAGTGCGGCGTTTGACACAATTGACCATCAAATGCTACTGCAGAGACTGGATCACTTAATTGGCCTAAAAGGTTCTGCACTGAGCTGGTTTAAATCTTATTTATCTGATCGTTTTCAGTTTGTTGACGTTCATAATGAATCATCCTTACGTACTAAAGTTTGTTTTGGAGTTCCGCAAGGTTCTGTGCTCAGACCAATCCTATTTACTCTATATATGCTTCCTTTAGGTAACATCATTAGAAATCACTCTATATATTTCCATTGTTATGCGGATGATACACAGTTGTATTTATCGATGAAGCCAGAAGAAAGTAATCAATTAACTAAACTCCATAACTGCCTTAAAGACATAAAAACCTGGATGAGCACCAATTTCCTGATGTTAAATTCAGACAAAACTGAAATTATTGTTCTTGGCCCCAAACAACTCAGAGATTCTTTATCTGATGACATAGTTTCTCTTGATGGCATTGCTCTGGCCTCTAGCACTACCGTAAGAAACCTCGGAGTAATATTTGATCAAGATTTGTCTTTTAATTCTCATTTAAAACAAACCTCACGGACTGCATTTTTTCATCTGCGTAATATTGCGAAAATTAGGCCTATCCTGACCCGAAAAGATGCAGAAAAATTGGTCCACGCTTTTGTTACCTCAAGGCTGGATTACTGTAACTCTCTATTATCAGGTAGCTCCAGTAAGTCCCTAAAAACTCTCCAGCTAATTCAGAATGCAGCAGCACGTGTACTAACAGGAACTAAGAAACGAGATCATATTTCTCCTGTTTTAGCTTCTCTGCACTGGCTCCCTATAAAATCCAGAATTGAATTTAAAATCCTACTGTTAACTTATAAAGCTCTAAATGGTCAAGCTCCGTCATATCTTAGAGAGCTCATAGTGCCATATTATCCCACCAGAACACTGCGCTCTGAGAACGCAGGGTTACTCGTGGTCCCTAAAGTCTCCAAAAGTAGATCAGGAGCCAGAGCCTTCAGCTATCAGGCTCCTCTCCTGTGGAATCATCTTCCTGTTACGGTCCGGGAGGCAGACACCGTCTCCACATTTAAGACTAGACTTAAGACTTTCCTCTTTGATAAAGCTTATAGTTAGGGCTGGCTCAGGCTTGCCCTGTACCAGCCCCTAGTTAGGCTGACTTAGGCCTAGTCTGCCGGAGGACCCCCCTATAATACACCGGGCACCTTCTCTCCTTCTCTCTCTCTCTCTCTCTCTCTCTCGTATTCTATTACTGCATCTTGCTAACTCGGCCATTCTGGATGTCACTAACTCGGCTTCTTCTCCGGAGCCTTTGTGCTCCACTGTCTCTCAGATTAACTCATATCACAGCGGTGCCTGGACAGTGTGACGTGTGTGGTTGTGCTGCTGCCGTGGTCCTGCCAGATGCCTCCTGCTGCTGCTGCTGCCATCATTAGTCATTAGTCATACTTCTACTGTTATTTTACACATATGAATATTGTCACACATGTATACTGCCAGATATTAATACATACTTTCAACATATTGTATCACAATAGCCAGAACTATAACATTATTACTTTCATTAACGTTGTTGTAAGCTACTGTCATTACCTGCATCTCTCTCTCTCTCTCTCTCTCTCTCTCTCATTGTGTCATATAGATTACTGTTAATTTATTATGCTGATCTGTTCTGTACGACATCTATTGCATGTCTGTCCGTCCTGGAAGAGGGATCCCTCCTCAGTTGCTCTTCCTGAGGTTTCCACCGTTTTTTTCCCCGATAAAGGGTTTTTTTTGGGGGAGTTTTTCCTTATCCGCTGTGAGGATCTTAAGGACAGAGGGATGTCGTATGCTGTAAAGCCCTGTGAGGCAAATTGTGATTTGTGATATTGGGCTTTATAAATAAAATTGATTGATTGATTGATTGAACCGTCTTTCTTCTCAGAGTATCTTTGTCCCATGAGAGCAGGCAGCATGCTGTTCTTATCTATCGCGCTGCTCTCCGTGTCCGCATTTAAAACAACGTTCGCTGGTGATTTGACAGTCACTAGAAGCACATTATGACCCTTTGTAAAAGTTTCTGTCGTACCTGTGTTGTACATGAGCTAACGTTAGCGGCTAAGGACTGAGAGGCTGTCCAGTATGTGTGTGTGTGTGTCCGAGTCGGTGCTGCTTGCCCAATCGGGCATGTCTGTGCAGGGTCTGCTGGCCCGACGGCTATTTTTACTTGCCCCGGGTATTCAGGCAACTGTTAATGTCGGACCCTGAACCGTAGGTAGTCTGCTACAGATCTGCAGTCAAGGTTTGCAGGACAATATGTCCGACGGCTCTCTTCCCAAACAATCCAGAACAGACTACAAGCAGCCAATCTCCAGTCTCATAGGATTGCCAGGAGGCCTGCAACCGCTGCCCTTCACTGTCAGGCCCATCTGTGCTGGTGTCGGCAACACGTGCACTGGAACCTTAACATGTGGAGGAACGTTAAGTTCAGCGATGAGTCCAGATTCTGTCTGCAGCAGTTGGATCGTAGGGTCAAAGTGTGGAGAAGACACAGTGAACACTTCACTGATTGCGGCACCGATAGAGTAACATCTTTTAGTGGAGGCAGTGTGATGGTGTGGGGAGGCATCTCCCTCACTGGAAAAACAAAGCTTGTCATCATTGGAGGCGATCTCGCTGCAGAGAGATATGGAGATGATATTATGCAACCAGTGGCAATCCCATATCACCACAGTCTGGAACCGAACTCTACCCTCCAAGATGAGAACGCTCGTCCCCACAGAGTGGAGTTTATCAGAGACTACCTCTAGACTTCCGGAGTGGAGAGGAGCGACTGGCCTGCCAGCAGTCCTGACCTCAACCCCACTGAACACTTGTGGGATCAGCTTGGGCGTGTTGTTCGTGCCAGAGTGACCAACACAACCATGTTGGCTGACTTGTGACACATGCTGGTTGAAGAATGGGATGCATCCCACAGCAGTGTGCGACCAGGCTGGTGACCAGCATGAGGAGGAGGTGCCAGGCTGATGTGGCTGTGTATGGTTCCTCCACACGCTACTGAGGCTCCTGTTTGTTAAATGAATAAACTGTTAAATTGCCAAAATGTCTTGTTTCTTCAGACTTCAATCATCCAATCCACCAAACAAGAATCAACAGCAAAAAATAGCTGTTTGGCATTGGCAGAGAAGATTTGGCTATTTTTTCATGGGCACAACCCACATACTCAGCTCTGCTGCTCATCCCACAAATGCATGATCCTTACAAATGAGGCTTCATTTAAAAGGGAAATAAACAGGCTTTCCAACAGTATAAGATATACTGACAAGAAGCTTCGTTACAGCAAAGAAATAATCTACCAAACACACATTTCATTACTTTTTGTGCTTCGTTTATATGAAGAGCTGCTGGGGGTAAAGGAGAGCTCAGCGTCCAGGAGACTGAGACTGACAGGTTGCTCTGGAAACTCCCAGTCAATGTGAGGTTGCATTTATTTTTAACCGTGCAACACTTTCAGACTAAATAAATAAATCAATAAGTGGACTCAGTGCAGAGACCTTCACGGTGTGCTGCTTGTTTTACTGCCGTGTTGACTGAACGACTCAGAACATGTTACTGAGTGAATGAGAAACCAAACAAGATTCTTTGCTTCAAACTGTCACATAACATTTACAGCCAAAGTTACACTGCCACCTGGTGGAGACCCTGACACCTACAACACCTACACTGATGAACTACACCAGCAGCTGACCGGTATCTGTGACAAAACGTGACTGGGTCATCTCTGATTTAAAGCCTGATGCAGCAACTTCAGCTACCAAAGAGACACTTTTGACCAAAAAGAACTAAAAAAATCTGCCTGGAGCCACAAAACATATTTAAGTGTTACGGTAACACTGTGTACTGAGTCTAAATGATCCTGTCAACATATCGACATAGGTCTAAACGACCTTTCACAATTATATTTTACCACGAGACGGCTCCTCTGCAGTGGGCTGTTTCTAATTACATGGTACTTTAACTTTGCAGCGTTGGCAGTCAAACAAATCTGAACACCCACTATTAAATTCTGAATTTTCCACTGAGACTTTTACTTTAATGGATTTGGAATCTATGGTTAACCTTGCTGGGGAGACTCAGGATGAGACACTGCTGGGCAAAATTTAGAGAAAAAGGCACCAGGTCGTGGACGTGACGCACATTTTAGTGAATGCACTACTGCATTCCAAAGAACTCGATCTTTGGAATCTAATCTAAAAGTGCAGCTGTCGCACCCTGAAAAACAGGTGCTTGGGAACGCATGCTCTTGCGTTTGAGCACGCCTGCCTTGAGTCTACACTGAAAACACTGAATTTGAGGGCGTAAAAAACGCAGCACGTGTTCAACCCTGAAGGCTCCAGAGCAGCAGGTTACCGACTCCTGGCCTGATGAAGTGTGGTCACCCGCTGAGGCAGCTGAACCAACCGGTCTGTTTTTACCTAAGGGGACGTGGACAGATAACGTGAACCCAGGTCGTCTCACCTTTGTCAGAGTGGGAGCGACTGTCCTCCATCTCTCTCTTCAGACTCTCCATCTGCTCCCCCATCTCCCGACTCCGCTCCTCCGACTCCTTCAGCTTACTGCACACACACACACAGACACAGAGGGAGAGACAGATGAGGAGGCGGACAGGTGAGAAGAGGGATGGCGTGTGTCTCTGCATGACCTCTGACCTCTCCAGGTTGATGTTGGCAGCCTTGACTTTGCGCAGCTCCTCCTGAACCAGCTGTTTGGCTCTGATCTCGGCGTCCAGAGCCGACTGCAGCTCCAGGCGGGCTGACATGTCCACCTTCTGACTGCGCCGCACCTTCCACAGCGGGTCCTGCAGGGAGGGGGCGGGGACAGCTGATCAATGACAACTCTGAATCAAAGCCCCGCCATACCAGAGCCCCACCACAGGCAACAACACTGATCATTTAATGTGCTTTCAGACGGCGAGCAGCTCACTGTCACCATAGTCACCACAAACAGGACGTGACTTTAACAGATCAGATTATAAACCCATCATTGGATCACTGATTTATCAGAAGCTATATTGATTATATGATTCTGATCAGCACTTCCTGTGTGATGAGGTCACAGGTGGACAGCAGTGGTCTCAGGTGTCTGGAAGCACCTGAAGTTTGCCCTCACTGGCAGCAACAAATGGAGCAGTCAGCCAATCAGAGCAGCCCATGCACATAGTGTTGTTTGATCATGATGTCTGACCCCATGTGACCTCCTGATGGATGATGTCACTGATTTGGTTGCCGGGTGAAATCATATGGCACTACCCCTCCTGATACTGGAAAACCTGATCTCAGAGCTCTGCAAAGTCCAGAGCCCTCAGGGACTAATGGGACCTCCTCAGAGTTGATGAGGATCCCTGAAGGATTCCTGTACAGGCTGATGTACAAGCCAATAGCCATGCAAGCTTCTTAGACCCCACCCATAATGAGGCAGAGTGAATCCTGATTGGCTGAAAGCAGTGACTGACACACTCACCCTCCTGTCTCCACCAATTGGAGGCCAAGGCTTCTTAGGAGGCGTGGCCACTCCTGACTCAGGCTGAGACAGCAGATTGAAAGAAAAAAAACTACTGAGTACTACTGACACATGTACTACTGACACATGTACTACTGACAGTACTACCGACAGTAGTACTGACAGTACTACCGACACATGTACTACTGACAGTACTACTGACACGTACTTCTGACAGTACTACTGACACAAGTACTACTGACACATGTAGAACTGACACATGTACTACTGACAGTACTACTGACACATGTAGAACTGACACATGTACTACTGACAGTACTATTGACAGTACTACTGACACATGTACTACTGACAGTACTATTGACAGTACTACTAACACGTACTACTGACAGTACTACTGACACGTACTTCTGACAGTACTACTGACACAAGTACTACTGACAGTACTACTGACACATGTACGACTGACACATGTACTACTGACACATGTACTACTGACAGTACTACTGACAGTACTACCAACACATGTACTACTGACAGTACTACTGACACGTACTTCTGACAGTACTACTGACACAAGTACTACTGACACATGTAGAACTGACACATGTACTACTGACAGTACTACTGACACATGTACGACTGACACATGTACTACTGACAGTACTACTAGCACATGTACTACTGACAGTACTACTGACACATGTACGACTGACACGTACTACTGACAGTACTACTGACAGTACTACTGACACATGTACTACTGACAGTACTACTGACAGTACTACTAACACATGTACTACTGACAGTACTACTGACACGTACTTCTGACACAGTACTACTGACACAAGTACTACTGACAGTACTACTACTACGACTGACACATGTACTACACAGTACTACTGACACACATGTACTACTGACAGTACTACTGACACACTACTACTACTGACAGTACTACTGACACATGTAGAACTGACACATGTACTACTGACAGTACTACTGACACATGTAGAACTGACACATGTACTACACAGTACTACTGACAGTACTACTTCTGACAGTACTACTACATGTAGACATGTACTACTGACAGTACTACTGACACAGTACTACTACTACATGTAGAACTGACACATGTACTACTGACAGTACTACTGACACGTACTTCTGACTGTACTACTGACACGTACTTCTGACAGTACTACTGACACAAGTACTACTGACAGTACTACTGACACATGTACTACTGACAGTACTACTAACACATGTACTACTGACAGTACTACTGACACATGTACTTCTGACAGTACTACTGACGCAGGTACTACCAACAGTACTAGTGCCACAAGTACTACTGACAGTACTACTGACGCAGGTACTGCTGACACAGGTACTACTGACACGAGTATGACTGATATTAAGTCTGAAATAAGAACTACTGACAGGTTGTGAGGGTCTGTGGGTGTTGTTGCTCTGAACTGGCTCATACTGGTTTCAGTGTGTAGGTGTGTGTTACCAGAGGTCGTGGTCCCAGACTGGAGCTGCGCAGAGTTTCCAGTTCCTCTGTCATCTTAGTGGCCAGAGCCTGAAGGTACCCACGGGCATCCTTCTCATCACTGACCCTGAAACACCACAGACACGTCAGTCACAGAGTGTCCACCACAGACACAGACACGTCAGTCACAGAGCGTCCACCACAGACACAGACACATCAGTCACATAGCGTCCACCACAGACACAGACACGTCAGTCACAGAGCGTCCACCACAGACACAGACACATCAGTCACATAGCGTCCACCAGACACAGACACGTCAGTCACATAGCGTCCACCAGACACAGACACGTCAGTCACAGAGCGTCCACCAGACACAGACACGTCAGTCACAGAGCGTCCACCACAGACACAGACACATCAGTCACATAGCGTCCACCAGACACAGACACGTCAGTCACATAGCGTCCACCAGACACAGACACATCAGTCACATAGCGTCCACCACAGACACAGACACATCAGTCACAGAGCGTCCACCAGACACAGACACATCAGTCACATAGCGTCCACCAGACACAGACACGTCAGTCACATAGCGTCCACCAGACACAGACACGTCAGTCACAGAGCGTCCACCAGACACAGACACGTCAGTCACAGAGCGTCCACCACAGACACAGACACATCAGTCACATAGCGTCCACCAGACACAGACACGTCAGTCACATAGCGTCCACCAGACACAGACACGTCAGTCACAGAGCGTCCACCACAGACACAGACACATCAGTCACATAGCGTCCACCACAGACACAGACACGTCAGTCACAGAGTGTCCACCACAGACACAGACACGTCAGTCACAGAGTGTCCACCAGACACAGACACGTCAGTCACAGAGCGTCCACCACAGACACAGACACGTCAGTCACAGAGCGTCCACCAGACACAGACATGTCAGTCACAGAGTGTCCACCACAGACACAGACACGTCAGTCACAGAGCGTCCACCAGACACAGACATGTCAGTCACAGAGCGTCCACCAGACACAGACATGTCAGTCACAGAGTGTCCACCACAGACACAGACACGTCAGTCACAGAGCGTCCACCACAGACACAGACACGTCAGTCACAGAGCGTCCACCAGACACAGACATGTCAGTCACAGAGTGTCCACCACAGACACAGACACGTCAGTCACAGAGCGTCCACCAGACACAGACATGTCAGTCACAGAGCGTCCACCAGACACAGACATGTCAGTCACAGAGTGTCCACCACAGACACAGACACGTCAGTCACAGAGCGTCCACCACAGACACGAAAGTCACATAGCGTCCACCACAGACACGAAAGTCACATAGTGTCCACCACAGACACAGACATGTCAGTCACAGAGTGTCCACCACAGACACAGACACGTCAGTCACAGAGCGTCATGTCAGTCACATAGTGTCCACCACAGACATAGACATGTCAGTCACAGAGTGTCCACCACAGACACAGACACGTCAGTCACAGAGCGTCCACCAGACACAGGCATGTCAGTCACAGAGTGTCCACCACAGACACAGACATTTCAGTCACAGAGTGTCCACCACAGACACAGACACGTCAGTCACAGAGCGTCCACCAGACACAGACATGTCAGTCACAGAGTGTCCACCACAGACACAGACACGTCAGTCACAGAGCGTCCACCAGACACAGACATGTCAGTCACAGAGTGTCCACCACAGACACAGACACGTCAGTCACAGAGCGTCCACCAGACACAGACATGTCAGTCACATAGCGTCCACCACAGACACGAAAGTCACAGAGCGTCCACCACAGACACGAAAGTCACATAGCGTCCACCACAGACACGAAAGTCACATAGTGTCCACCACAGACACAGACATGTCAGTCACAGAGTGTCCACCACAGACACAGACACGTCAGTCACAGAGCGTCCACCAGACACAGGCATGTCAGTCACATAGTGTCCACCACAGACATAGACATGTCAGTCACAGAGTGTCCACCACAGACACAGACACGTCAGTCACAGAGCGTCCACCAGACACAGGCATGTCAGTCACAGAGTGTCCACCACAGACACAGACATTTCAGTCACAGAGTGTCCACCACAGACACAGACACGTCAGTCACAGAGCGTCCACCAGACACAGACATGTCAGTCACAGAGTGTCCACCACAGACACAGACACGTCAGTCACAGAGCGTCCACCAGACACAGACATGTCAGTCACAGAGTGTCCACCACAGACACAGACACGTCAGTCACAGAGCGTCCACCAGACACAGACATGTCAGTCACATAGCGTCCACCACAGACACGAAAGTCACAGAGCGTCCACCACAGACACAGATACGTCAGTCACAGAGCGTCCACCACAGACACAGATACGTCAGTCACAGAGCGTCCACCACAGACACAGACACGAAAGTCACAGAGCGTCCCCTGCAGGTCGGACTCACCACTGGATGATCTCTGCGATCTGAGCCTCCCAGTGCGCCACGCTCTCCTTCTTAGACGACAGGTCCTGTAGTTCGTCCTCCAGCTGGCGATTCTGAGCCGTCAGTTTGTCCACAAATGAACACAGCTGAGAGAGACGTACAGTTACTGAGCATGTGCAGTGACAGTAACAGTGTTAGAGATATTCTGACCGACTGATTGATTCCATACAGGCTCACAAGACATTAGACAGCTGCAACAGCCTCGACGATCACATGACAAATAATAATGTATGAATTTCAAGAGAACATTTAAGAAGATTCACAGATTCTTGTGGACTCAGTCCTTCAGGATTTTGTCACCTTGTCAGTTTCAGTCGTCAGTTTGCGATTTTCTTCTGTCAGCATGTTTTTCTCTCGTTCAGATTTCTCCTTCAGAGCTGCAACAGCTTCATCCATCTCAGTTTGTCTGCAGAGACAAGAACAAAACCTGGATCAGGACTCACCTGTCCCTCTAGTTTAACCTGGTTCGGGACTCACCTGTCCCTCCAGTCTCACCTGATGCAGGACTCACCTGTCTCTCTTGGCCTTGTCCAGCTTGTCTCGGAGCTGCAGCAGCTCCTTGTTGGCAGCGAGCTGCGCCCCCTCGGACTCCTGCAGGTCTTTACGGAGGTTTTTGATCTCTGAGGAGTGGGCGGAGTCTCTCCTCAGCAGCTCCTCCTCGTAGAACAGGACCTTCTTATCGAGCTCCGCCTTGACACGGGACAGCTCCTGCTGAGACTCCGCCCCACCAGCTGCTGCTCCCCGACCCTGCTGAGACTGAGACCAGAACCCCGATCATGTAACGTAAGGACTGGGATCTTTAGGACATATACATAACGCTCCATCACAGTGCGGTGTTTCCCATACATTCATTTATCTGTGGCGGTGCGCCACGAATAAATTATCTCCGCCACATATAGATTTTTCTGCTTTTGGCGCTACCTGTTCGACCTCGCTCATAAACACATTATAATGGGACTCACTGTCTGTGAATGTAGGTTGTCGTTACAATTCCGGTGCAATAGGTGGCAGTATGCATCCTAAAGACGCACTTAACACACCTGGTCCACCAGAAGAAGAAGTAGAAGCAGACGTAGTAGCAGAACGGATCCAAAGACGAAAGTAAGACCTTTCGGTACAAATATGTGGGCAAACAAGTCCAAAAGTGGTCCGAACAACTCTAACTCATCATGTTATATTAGCCTGAGTCTGTATTAACATAGCTGGAAGCTCAACATGTGCAGAGACATTAACTCACGCTGTTAGTAGTGTTAACTGCAGCATGAGTCCCGTAGCAGCTCACCCCCGTTAATCAATTACAGCGGCTCCACCGGCAACGGAAGCGGCGCGACAACCACCGTCTGTCTCGCGACAACTCTCTATTTTACGTGGCTCTTCTATTTTTGTTGCGCTATGCTCCCCTATGCGACCCTCCAGCAGATAAAAACTACATGAAATCGTGTGCTAAACGAGCACAATATGTTTTTAAATGAATAAACCATTATCAGAGGTGATATGTGATGATTTTTTTTTTCATGCATTTACCCATGTTTATCTGTGACATTGTGTAAATGTCCGTGGCAGACATTTGAAAGTGAGTAGATGACAAACAGTAGGCCTACAGTAAACTTGTAGATAACTCAAATATATGTAATAACTTAGGTGGGAAATGCTTTAACATTTCATGCAGCCTCTTGGCTCGGCAAACGGTAAACAACCCCGCTGGCTTCTCTACGTGTCGCTTCCGTACACAGTCAGTACAGCCCAAATGAATAGTGTGCCAGGGCTGATGTCAAAACCCTGAAGTTTAGCATTGCGCTGGTTCCCAGAAGAGAAAGTGAATGTGATTTTTGCATTGTGTTTTGGATTATGTCAGAAAATAAGCTCTGTGGCTAACACAAGTTTATGATACTTACAGGTTTTGTTCAGAGAGATAATCTTCACATATGAACACCTTTCATACCGCATTTGAAGCTTAAATGCGATCACCAGAAGTAAAAAGCTAACGTTAGGCTTTAATGGACTACATGACTACTCCACGGTCGCATGACTCTTGACGTCACCGCCACTAAGCTTTCATCTGATTTCGGCCGCTTTATTTTGAAAACATTGTATAATGGGGAAATCGCACTGTTTAAGCTAAATAAGAAGCTATAATGGCGGACTGCCAGCACTCTCGCCTGTTCGGGGTTGATGACGTTTAATGTCCCTGACAGGGATTGTAGTCGTATTTGAGGCATTTTACCAAAATCCCATTCAAAAAACATATTGACTTTTAGATGAGAGAACCGGAAGTGCTAAAAGTGCCAACGGAGTTCTGGGTTTACTGGCACACTCTATACGCCGTGATGCTACGCTGACGTGACGCTTACGTTTGCAGCCGGTGGAGTCCGGCCCTAAGGTTCTGCTCGTTATTAATTAACTCTGACGTTGGATGTTCACTCCTTCACACAGATGAGTATTGAAAAATATTTTCAATACCCCCCCCGGACCACACCACCACAAATAGATTCCTGTCCTGTGGGAAACACTGCAGTGTGTTAGTTTAAAGGATTGAATAAATAAAACTGGATCAGACTTTGGATCAGGTTCAGCTCCCTGTGCGGTCAGAGGAATATAATATGTCACAGAGGGTCCTCACAGGTACAGTAGTGTGAACAGTGTGTATGTGTGACCTCTGACCTTCAGGCTCTGCAGCTCTGTCTCCAGCTGTTTGGAGTAAACCTCACTGTGCTCCCTCAGCTTCCTCTCCTTCGAAGCCTCTGCCTTCGCATCGTCCAGCTGAGCCTCCAGCTGAAAACACACAGAATGCTTTTATTCTGAAGGTTTCCCCCTCCTTCCTGTCCTGTGCAGCTTACATCTTCTCTGAGGCTGCATTCACACCAGAGCCACCGTCGCAGGGAGGAGCTGCAGGGTTGTGATGGTCAGTGGCTTGTTTGAGTGGAAGGTGGAAAGTAACCCGATCTCTCCATCTGGCAGAACATTCGTCTTCAGTTTGTTTATCTGAGCCTTAACGATCTGGAGAATTTATTTGTTTTCTGTAACAGCTTATCCTGTTGGGGGGTCGCAGGGGGTGGAGCCTATCCCAGCTGACATTGGGCGAGAGGCAGAGTTCACCCTGGACAAGTCACCAGACTGTCACGTTCATAAACAGAGACAGCAGGTATAAATATATGTTGGTGTTTGTTGTCCTCTGGTGGTGAACAGGAGGAACGACAGGAGGTTCAGTTTATCAACAGTTTGGACAGAAACAAAAAGGGCTGGGACTTTAACACATTAATTTCAATTAATTAATTACAGAAAAAAATAATGCCATAAAAAAGAAAACGCATTTATTCGCATCTTTCTCAGTTCCCTAATTTCTGGCACACTGGTAACACTGACGCACACACTCCAGCCTGGTGGGTGGCGGTAATGCACCTGAAGAGTGTCTGCCAGCCGCGAAGAAGATGCACAGGATGCATCAGTTTTTTTTCATCCTAGAAACACAATTAAAAAAAAAAAATCTGATTTTTTTTCTGGGGCTTTCAGCCACACTTTTTGGTTTTCATCGTCTTTACTGAGCAGACCGTGAGGAGTTCACCTCCAATCAGGACGATGTGTTCACCAACACATTTCATAAGAAGCAGATTTCTTTAGACACGACATCATGACCTAAGTCTGCTCAGTCAGCGTCTCCGTCTCACCTCCTTGCGGTTCTTCTCCGTCTTACGGATGTCCTGTCTCATGGCGTCCATCTTCTGCAGAAGGGTGTCCATCTCCTCCTCTTTGTCCCGGAGCTGTCGGGACAGACGCTGTTTGGAGGAGCGGAGGTCGGCCATCCTCTCCGACAGGTCTGAGAACTCCTGCAGGGCCAGCTTCCTCTGAGAGTGAGCCTCCTTCAGCTCCTTTGTCTGACTTCTCAAACGCTCCAGAGAGTCGGCCAGCTGCTGCTCAAACAGAACGACAACACACACGTCATACTGGGGACACACTAGGGACACACTGGGGGATATATTGAGGACACACTGGGGACATATTGGGGATACAATGGGGACATACTGGGGACACACTGGGGACACACTGGGGATACACTGGGGACACACTGGGGACACACTGGGGACACAATGGGAACATACTGGGGACAAATTGGGGACACACTGGTGGACATAGTGGGGACACAATGGGGACATACTGGGGACAAATTGGGGACACACTGGGGACATAGTGGGGACACACTGGGGACACACTGGGGACATACTGGGGACAAATTGGGGACACACTGGGGGACATAGTGGGGGGGGACATAGTGGGGACACACTGGGGGACACACTGGGGACACTGCATCACACTCATTTCTCAGCTCCTCGCTCACAGACCTGATGGACAGATGTTGACTAACAGCTGGGTCACTGAGTGGCTATTAGGTAAATACCTTATGGACGTCGTCTTTCTCCTGTTTCAGCGTCTTCACCTGCTTCTCCAGGGTCTTCAGTTTGGAGGCGGAGCTCTCGTAGTCCTGTCTGAGTGTGACCGCCTCCTCCAGCTGGTGCTCCAGCCTATCAGAGTCTACCACAGCAGAGGGGACAGGACTTACTCACTGTTAAAGACCCACAAAAACTACAAGTGCTACTGCTGCTGCAGCTCCATCACCTACGACATCAACTACCGGCTGCTGCAGCTCCATCACCTACGACATCAACTACCGGCTGCTGCAGCTCCATCACCTACGACATCAACTACCGGCTGCTGCAGCTCCATCACCTACGACATCAACTACCGGCTGCTGCAGCTCCATCACCTACGACATCAACTACTAGCTGCTGCAGCTCCATCACCTACGACATCAACTACTAGCTGCTGCAGCTCCATCACCTACAACATGAACTGCTCTCACCTGCCAGCTTCTTCTTCAGCCGTTCGATCTCCTCGTTCAGCTTCTTGATCTCTTTGTCGCGACTCAGAGTTCCTCCTCGGGCCGGAGCCTGCAGCGCCTGAGTCGACTCTGCAACATATACATAGTGCCACATCAGAGTACTACATCAGAACTACATCAGCACTTCGTCAGTACTACATCAGAGTACTACATCAGAACTACATCAGAGTACTACATCAGAGAACTACATCAGAATACTACATCAGAACTACATCAGTACTACATCAGAGTACTACATCAGAACCACATCAGAGTACTACATCAGAATACTACATCGGAACTACATCAGTATTACATCAGAGTACTACATCAGAACTACATCAGAGTACTAAATCGAAACTACATCAGAATACTACATCAGAACTACATCAGTACTACATCTGAATACTACATCAGAACTACATCAGTACTACATCAGAGTACTACATCAGTACTACATCAGAATACTACATCGGAACTACATCAGTACTACATCAGAACTACATCAGAATACTATATCGGAACTACATCAGTACTACATCAGAATACTACATCAGAACTACATCAGTACTACATCAAAACTACATCAGAGTACTACATCGGAACTACATCAGTACTACATTAGAGTATTACATCAGAACTACATCAGTACTACATCAGAGTACTACATCAGTACTACATCAGAATACTACATCAGAATACTACATCAGAACTACATCAGTACTACATCAGAGTACTACATCAGAACTACATCAGCATACTAAATCAGAATACTACATCAGAACTATATCAGAATACTACATCGGAACTACATCAGTACTACATCAGAACTACATCTGAGTACTACATCAGAACTACATCAGAATACTACATCAGTACTTCATCCAAACTACATCAGTGTACTACATCAGTACTACATCAGAATACTACTTTGGAACTACATCAGCACTACATCAGAACTACATCAGAACTACATCAGTACTACATCAGAGTACTACATCAGTACTACATCAGAACTACATCAGAATACTACACCAGAACTACATCAGTATTACATCAGAGTACTACATCAGAACTACATCAGAACTACATCAGTACTACATCTGAATACTACATCAGAACTACATCAGTACTACATCAGAGTACTACATCAGTACTACATCAGTACTACATCAGAGTACTACATCAGTACTACATCAGAATACTACATCGGAACTACATCAATACTACATCAGAACTACATCAGAATACTACATCGGAACTACATCAGTACTACATCAGAATACTACATCAGAACTACATCAAAACTACATCAGAATACTACATCGGAACTACATCAGTACTACATCAGAGTACTACATCAGAATACTACATCAGAACTACATCAGTACTACATCAGAGTACTACATCAGTACTACATCAGAATACTACATCAGAACTACATCAGTACTACATCAGAGTACTACATCAGAACTACATCAGCATACTACATCAGAATACTACATCAGAACTACATCAGAATACTACATCGGAACTACATCAGTACTACATCAGAACTACATCTGAGTACTACATCAGAACTACATCAGAATACTACATCAGTACTTCATCCAAACTACATCAGTGTACTACATCAGTACTACATCAGAATACTACATTGGAACTACATCAGCACTACATCAGAACTACATCAGAGTACCACATCGGAACTACATCAGTACTACATCAGAATACTACATCGGAACTACATCAGTACTACATCAGAATACTACATCGGAACTACATCAGTACTACATCAGAGTACTAGATCCAAACTACATCAGTACCACATCAGAACTACATCAGAATACTATGTTGGAACTACAGCAGTACTACATTAGAGTATTACATCAGAACTACATCTGAACTACATCAGTACCACATCAGAGTACTACATCCGAAATACATCTGAACTACATCAGTACCACATCAGAACTACATCAGAGTACTACATTGGAACTACATCAGTACTACATCAGAGTACTACATCAGTACTACATCCTAACTACATCTGAACTATATCAGTACCACATCTGAACTACATTAGAACACTACATCGGAACTACATCAGTACTACATCTAAACTACATCAGAGCACTATATTGGAACTACATCAGTGCTACATCCTAACTACATCTGAACTACATCAGAGCACTACATTGGAACTACATCAGTACTACATCCTAACTACATCAGTACCACATCAGAACTACATCAGAGTACGACATCAGAGTACTACATTGGAACTACATCAGTACCACATCAGACTACTACATCAGTACTACATCCTAACTACATCAGAACTACATCGAAACTACATCAGTACTACATCTAAAGTACATCAGAGTACTATATTGGAACTACATCAGTACTACATCCTAACTACATCTGAACTACTTCAGTACCACATCAGAACTACATCAGAGTACTACATTGGAACTATATCAGTACCACATCAGAGTACTACATCAGTACTACATCTGAACTACATCAGTACCATATCAGAACTACATCAGAACACTACATTGAAACTACATCAGTACCACATCAGAGTACTACATAAGTACTAGATCAGAACTACATCTGAACTACATCAAAGTACTACATCCGAACTACATCAGAGTACTAAATCTGAACTACATCAGCACCAAATCAGTACCACATCAGTATTACATCAGTACTACATCACAACTACATCGGTACAACATTAGTACTATATTAGAGTGCTGCATTAAAACTACATCAGAACTACTACATCAGTACTACATCAGAACTACATCAGAACTGCATTAGTACTACATCAGAGTACTACTTCAGAACTACATCAGTACTACACGGCGGTCTGTGTACTTGTGGTGTCTCACCCTGCAGTTTTCGGTTCAGCTCCTGTTTCTCCTGCTCCAGTCGGCGGATCCTCCTCTCGAAAGCCTCCACTTCCTGCCCTCCTCCTCCTCCCTCCTCACCCTCCCCCTCCTGGCGGATGCCGAGCTCCACCCGGCTGACGGAGCTGCAGTCAGCGAAGCAGCTGTCAGTGGTGTAGGTGAAGCCAACAAAGGGGAGGTGCTGCCCAGTAAAACCAGTGTGAGATACTGGAGGGCCGATGTCCTGCAGAAAAAACACTCAGTGAGACTCGATGACCGTCACATTCTGGAGCGTGTGTTAGTATACGGATAGGTCATGGTTCAGGACCAGACCGCGGGACTCCAGACAGGACCTGTGAGACTAGAGCAAGAACCTGAGAGACTAAAATCAAGACCTGAGAGACTAAAGTCAAGACCTCAGAAAGACTAAGATCAGGACCTGAGAGACTAAAGTGAAAACCTCAGAAAAACTAAGGTCAGGACCTGAGAGACTAAAGTCAAGACCTCAGAAAGACTACGGTCAGGACCTGAGAGACTAAAGTCAAGACCTGAGAGACTAAAGTCAAGACCTCAGAAAGACTAAGGCCAGGACCTGAGAGACTAAGGTCAAGACCTGAGAAAAACTAAGGCCAGGACCTGAGAGACTAAAGTCAAGACCTGAGAGACTAAAGTCAAGACCTCAGAAAGACTAAGGCCAGGACCTGAGAGACTAAGGTCAAGACCTGAGAAAGACTAAGGTCAGGACCTGAGAGACTAAAGTCAAGACCTGAGAGACTAAAGTCGAGACCTCAGAAAGACTAAGGTCAGGACCTGAGAGACTAAAGTCAAGACCTGAGAGACTAAAGTCGAGACCTCAGAAAGACTAAGGTCAGGACCTGAGAGACTAAAGTCAAGACCTGAGAGACTAAAGTCGAGACCTCAGAAAGACTAAGGCCAGGACCTGAGAGACTAAAGTCAGGACCTGAGAGACTAAAGTCAAAACCTCAGAAAGACTAAGGTCAGGACCTGAGAGACTAAAGTCAAGACCTGAGAGACTAAAGTCGAGACCTCAGAAAGACTAAGGTCAGGACCTGAGAGACTAAAGTCAAGACCTGAGAAAAACTAAGGTCAGGACCTGAGAGACTAAAGTCAAGACCTGAGAGACTAAAGTCGAGACCTCAGAAAGACTAAGGTCAGGACCTGAGAGACTTAAGTCAAGACCTGAGAGACTAAAGTCGAGACCTCAGAAAGACTAAGGTCAGGACCTGAGAGACTAAAGTCAAAACCTCAGAAAGACTAAGGTCAGGACCTGAGAGACTAAAGTCAAGACCTGAGAGACTAAAGTCGAGACCTCAGAAAGACTAAGGTCAGGACCTGAGAGACTAAAGTCAAGACCTGAGAAAGACTAAGGTCAGGACCTGAGAGACTAAAGTCAAGACCTGAGAGACTAAAGTCAAGACCTCAGAAAGACTAAGGCCAGGACCTGAGAGACTAAAGTCAGGACCTGAGAGACTAAAGTCAAAACCTCAGAAAGACTAAGGTCAGGACCTGAGAGACTAAAGTCAAGACCTGAGAGACTAAAGTCGAGACCTCAGAAAGACTAAGGTCAGGACCTGAGAGACTAAAGTCAAGACCTGAGAAAAACTAAGGTCAGGACCTGAGAGACTAAAGTCAAGACCTCAGAAAGACTAAGGCCAGGACCTGAGAGACTAAAGTCAAGACCTGAGAAAAACTAAGGTCAGGACCTGAGAGACTAAAGTCAAGACCTCAGAAAGACTAAGGCCAGGACCTGAGAGACTAAAGTCAAGACCTGAGAAAAACTAAGGTCAGGACCTGAGAGACTAAAGTCAAGACCTCAGAAAGACTAAGGTCAGGACCTGAGAGACTAAAGTCAAGACCTGAGAAAAACTAAGGTCAGGACCTGAGAGACTAAAGTCAGAACCTGAGAGACTAAAGTCAAAACCTCATAAAGACTAAGGTCAGGACCTGAGAAAAACTAAGGTCAGGACCTGAGAGACTAAAGTCAGAACCTGAGAGACTAAAGTCAATACCTCAGAAAGACTAAGGTCAGGACCTGAGAGACTAAAGTCAAGACCTCAGAAAGACTAAGGCCAGGACCTGAGAGACTAAAGTCAAGACCTCAGAAAGACTAAGGCCAGGACCTGAGAGACTAAAGTCAAGACCTGAGAAAAACTAAGGTCAGGACCTGAAAGACTAAAGTCAAGACCTCAGAAAGACTAAGGCCAGGACCTGAGAGACTAAAGTCAAGACCTCAGAAAGACTAAGGTCAGGACCTGAGAGACTAAAGTCAAGACCTGAGAAAAACTAAGGTCAGGACCTGAGAGACTAAAGTCAGAACCTGAGAGACTAAAGTCAAAACCTCAGAAAGACTAAGGTCAGGACCTGAGAGACTAAAGTCAAGACCTGAGAAAAACTAAGGCCAGGACCTGAGAAAGACTAAAGTCAAGACCTGAGAGACTAAAGTCAAGACCTCAGAAAGACTAAGGCCAGGACCTGAGAGACTAAAGTCAAGACCTGAGAGACTAAAGTCAAAACCTCATAAAGACTAAGGTCAGGACCTGAGAGACTAAAGTCAAAACCTCATAAAGACTAAGGTCAGGACCTGAGAGACTAAAGTCAAGACCTGAGAGACTAAAGCCGAGACCTCAGAAAGACTAAAGTCAAGACCTGAGAGACTAAAGTGAAAACCTCAGAAAAACTAAGGTCAGGACCTGAAAGACTAAAGTCAAAACCTCATAAAGACTAAGGTCAGGACCTGAGAGACTAAAGTCAAGACCTGAGAGACTAAAGCCGAGACCTCAGAAAGACTAAAGTCAGGACCTGAGAGACTAAAGTCAAAACCTCAGAAAGACTAAGGTCAGGACCTGAGAGACTAAAGTCAATACCTCAGAAAGACTAAGGTCAGGACCTGAAAGACTAAAGTCAGAACCTCAGAAAGACTAAGGTCAGGACCTGAGAGGCTAAAGTCAGGACCTGTGAGATTAGAGTCAGGACCTGTGAGACCAGGGTCAGGACCTGAGATAATTAAGTAAGCACTTTAGAGACCCGAGTCAGTACCTATAGGACTAGAGTCACGGCCTGAGAGTCCCGACTCACGACCTAAGAGTCTTGGGTCTGGGCCTGAAGATTACAGGCTAGACCCGAGAGACTCAAGCCAGGACCTGAAGGACTAAAGGCAGGACTTAGATGACTCGAGCCATTACCTGAAGACTCAAGTCAGGGCCTAAAGGACTTGAGTCTGGACCTGAAGGACTTGAGTAAGAATCTGACAGACCAATCGCTGGTACACTGTGACTAACTGGTTCAGGACTCGGTGTTTGTCCTCACCGGGTTCTTGAGGACGTCGTCATCCACGTCGAAGTTGGAGGTGTCAGTGGGTGAGGACACGTCGGGGATGTAGGGGGCCTCAGTGGACCGGATGTTGTCCCAGTCGATCCCGCTGAAGAATGGGTGGCTCTTGAAGTCAGAGATCCCGTTCAGGCCCAGCCGGCGTTCCCTGGAGCACAGCAGGCGCTGGATCAGGTCCTTGGCGTCCTCGGACACATCGGTCACGTGGGAGGGGAACTGGAAACGGTCCTGGAGACAAACAGCGAGGAGAAACAGTGTGAGGGGTGTAAAGAGGACGGACAGAGATAATGAGACAGAAATGGAGAGCAGGACGCCGGCGTCCGTCCACTGAGACCCGTTCAGATTTAGAAAAGAGGAAGTAGGACAAGAGTCTGGAGACAAACAGATAACCTGGAAAAAGCAGAGGAGCTGAAATAGGGAGCAGCTCTGCTTATTGTCTGTCCCACGAATCATCATCTGGGGACAGTCCTCACTGTCTTAACTGTCCTCACAGTCTGAACTGTCCTCACAGTGCTCACAGTCCTCATAGTCCTTACAGTCCTAACTGTCCTCATAGTCCTTACAACCTCATGTCCTCACAGTCCTAACTGTCCTCATGTCCTCACAGTGCTCACACAGAAGATCTGACACTTCTTTGTTTTAGTCTGAATCTATTAAAAATATTTGACTCTACTGGATCAACATTTTAGTCGCTGGACATTTTCAGATGACCTGAGCAGGTGTTTCTCACCTCGTGGTTCATGATCTTGCCGTAAGTTTCCACCAGCGACTCGGCGTAGAATGGCGTCTCTCCGTACAGCATCTCGTACATGCAGACCCCCAGAGACCACCAGTCACACTCCGGTCCGTAGCGGCCCATTCCGTCCTCCATCGCCTGCAGGATCTCTGGGGAGATGTAGTCTGGAGTGCCCACCGCCACGGAGGACTGGACCTGCACCGAGACCACAGAGACCACAGGACGAGTCCTTCAGTCTGTCTCTGGAGCACTCACTTCTCTACATTAAAACCAGTTAGCTGTCCAGTTAGACCAGTTCACTCTCAAACTGAACCCAGTGAAGCGAAGCTGCTTCACACAGAGACTGAACTCAGTTAACGTTGAACTCAACATGACTGTGTGATGTGTTGGTGTGTTACCGTGCCGTCCTCCATCATACGGAGACAAGAGCCGAAGTCTGCGAGGCGGATGTGACCATTAACATCCAGGAGAACGTTGTCTGGTTTGATGTCCCTGTGACAGAACAAACACCTTAAATTAATAACCAGTTCAACTTAAATAACCAATAAAACACCTTAAATCTCCAGTAAAAATCATTATAAAACCAGTCAAATGCCTTAAATAACCAGTTAAAATCAACCATTAATTAATCAGGAAAACACACTGAAAGACTTATGTTCCTTAGAGGTCAGAGTCGGGGTACGTTCAAACATGAACAAAGTGAACATGTGATGTTGTGATGTGTTCAGGGACAGTAGGGAGTTGCGTATCATCAGACTTTCAGACCTGTGGTGCCCTGAGTTCAGACTGACAGGCTGGTTCTCCTGTGTGTCTGGATGTTTCTCTGACGTGTCACACGTTACAGTCACGTGACCACGGGGGAGCGTTTTCATTTGATCCTTAATATGTCAGTGTTCATGAAAACAGTCACATGTCTGTCTGAGGTGTTTCTGTGTGACCGTCCTCTCACTGGTTTGAGACAGACCTTAACATGGCTGACACTCAGACACACCAGTACAGCTGTGGAGTCATACTGGTAACACTGGGAGGAGGTCTGACAGACGGGAGCTAACTGGAATGGAACAGGGCCCAGTGCCTGTTTCTGCACAGGAAGGAAGGACGAGGCTGAGCTGGACAGGACATAACTACATTTCCCAGAGGACACTGCTGCCAGGAAGAGCCCACTTCCTCTGACACACACACACACACACACACACACAGTGTACCAGTGACCAGTTGTGTAACCAGTGTACCCAGTGTGACCAGTGTACCCAGTGTGACCAGTTGTGTAACCAGTGTACCCAGTGTGACCAGTTGTGTAACCAGTGTACCCAGTGTGACCAGTGTGACCAGTGTACCCAGTGTGACCAGTGTAACCAGTGTACCCAACCAGTGTACCCAGTGTGACCAGTTGTGTAACCAGTGTACCCAGTGTGACCAGTTGTGTAACCAGTGTACCCAGTGTGACCAGTGTACCCAGTGTGACCAGTTGTGTAACCAGTGTACCCAGTGTGACCAGTTGTGTAACCAGTGTACCCAGTGTGACCAGTTGTGTAACCAGTGTACCCAGTGTGACCAGTGTACCCAGTATACCCAGTGTGACCAGTGTACCCAGTATACCCAGTGTAACCAGTGTACCCAGAGTGACCAGTTGTGTAACCAGTGTACCCAGTGTGACCAGTGTACCCAGAGTGACCAGTTGTGTAACCAGTGTACCCAGAGTGACCAGTTGTGTAACCAGTGTACCCAGTATACCCAGTGTGACCAGTGTACCCAGAGTGACCAGTTGTGTAACCAGTGTACCCAGAGTGACCAGTTGTGTAACCAGTGTACCCAGAGTGACCACTTGTGTAACCAGTGTACCCAGTATACCCAGTGTGACCAGTGTACCCAGAGTGACCACTTGTGTAACCAGTGTACCCAGTATACCCAGTGTGACCAGTGTACCCAGAGTGACCAGTTGTGTAACCAGTGTACCCAGTGTGACCAGTGTACCCAGAGTGACCAGTTGTGTAACCAGTGTACCCAGAGTGACCAGTTGTGTAACCAGTGTACCCAGAGTGACCACTTGTGTAACCAGTGTACCCAGTATACCCAGTGTGACCAGTGTACCCAGAGTGACCACTTGTGTAACCAGTGTACCCAGTATACCCAGTGTGACCAGTGTACCCAGAGTGACCAGTTGTGTAACCAGTGTACCCAGTGTGACCAGTGTACCCAGAGTGACCAGTTGTGTAACCAGTGTACCCAGAGTGACCAGTTGTGTAACCAGTGTACCCAGTATACCCAGTGTGACCAGTGTACCCAGAGTGACCACTTGTGTAACCAGTGTACCCAGAGTGACCAGTTGTGTAACCAGTGTACCCAGTGTGACCAGTGTACCCAGAGTGACCAGTTGTGTAACCAGTGTACCCAGTGTGACCAGTGTACCCAGAGTGACCAGTTGTGTAACCAGTGTACCCAGAGTGACCAGTTGTGTAACCAGTGTACCCAGAGTGACCAGTTGTGTAACCAGTGTACCCAGAGTGACCAGTTGTGTAACCAGTGTACCCAGTGTGACCAGTGTACCCAGTGTACCCAGTGTGACCAGTGTACCCAGCGTAACCAGTTGTGTAACCAGTGTGACCAGTGTGACCAGTTGTGTAACCAGTATACCCAGTGTAACCAGTGTGACCAGTGTGACCAGTGTCACCAGCGCAGGCTGTACCTGTGGATGTAGTGCTGCTGGTGGATGGAGTGGATGGCGAGCACCATCTCTGCCACGTAGAACTTG
>CM023142.1:1007500-1010000 GCA_013133815.1 Cromileptes altivelis | reverse complement strand
AGCCCTAGAGAGAGAGCTCCAGCCAGACCATGAATCCAGCATCAGATGATGCTTGTCATTTAACAATAGAACTGCCAGCATTCTGATCCCCTTTAAAACGGCCACAGTGGTCTCCCAGACCTTCATTTATAATTAGGCTACATTGTTTCGAGTTGTAAACTCAGATTGAGTGATATGACAGCTGTCGCACCTACGTCACACACGTGTCACACACAGTTGAAGCATCTGGACACTCTGATGTCAAGAGTCGATGTCGCTGTTCACTGGATTTTTATTTTTGCTAGTTCAGTTTATTATCAACTCCAGGTGTTTAACACTTGTTCTACCTGGAGATGACCTATAGTTATTACCGGGGTGGAGAGCAGCCGAGAGATTTATTAGGTCATGCTATACATTGAAATATTAAAAATCAGGCATTTTTTCATTTTTTGTGTTAGATTTTAAAACGAAAAACAAAATAATCTGTCACTTTTTTATTTTTTCATTTTTGATTGCCAATTGAAAATAGAAAGAACGAATGATACACGGATTTTTACAGATTATTTTGTTTTTCGTTTTATAATCTAACACAAAAAATGAAAAAATGCCTGGTTTTTAATATTTCAATTTCAGGCTCAGATCAAAAATACGAAATGGAAAAACGGGACACATGATTGAATCTGATTTTAATATTTAATTGGTTGGGTTTACTTGACCCCCGGAGATGGCTCTGTGCGCAGCAGTTGAAGCATCTGGACACTGATGTCAAGAGTCCATGTCGCTGTTATGAATATTATACATTTATAATTAACCAACAGATAATAATTGTCATTGAAAATACCGTTATCAGGGAATGCTCCGGGAGTTTGAGGTCTTGTTGGGCTTTACGGAGAGCGTTCTTCTTCTGCCAGCTGTGGGAAAATGTGGCAATGATTGTTCGGCAAACTCCAAATGCACGGTCAGTCCGTTGCCTCTGACTCTTGAGGGAATTTGTGACCCCCAAATTGAGATTGTGGCCAAAGCAATTAAGCCATGGCCACCCCAACACGTCGACGATGGCAGACTTGATGTTGGCTGCGTTGTCGGTTGTGATGCACACCAGTTTGCTTTGGGACAGATTCCAGTCTTCCACCGATGCCCGGAGTCCTTCTGCCAAATTGGCTGCTGTGTGGCTCTCGGGGAAAAAGGTGGTTTGGAGGCACTTAGACTGCAAAGTCCACTCAGGTGAAATAAAGTGCGCTGTGACTGACATGTATGGTGTCATGTCAACACTGGACCACATATCCGTTGTTAGCGAGAAGAACTCTGCACCACTGACCAGGCGTCCTACCTCCTCTCTGACTTTATTATACATGTTGGGGATGGCCGTCTTGGTGAAATATTTTCGGCTAGGCAGCTCGTACTGGCGATCCAGCGTTTGAATCATTTCCTTGAATGAGCTTTTTTCCACCGTATGAAGTGGCATCATACCTTTGCTGAGATAGCGAGTCACAGCAGCGGTGCATTCATTCCACCTTGCACTGTCTCTTTTATATTTTGATGACTTGGAGAACGCACCGATGATTGTTGGCTGGTGGTGGCTGGTGCCGGAGCTGGTGGCCGTTCCCTCCCCAGCTAATACCGAGTCAAGTCGGGCAAATTGCGCTGGGTGATGGACTCTGAGGTGAGACCGCAAATTTGTTGTGTTGCCCTGCCTCGTCATCACCTGCTTGCGGCATAGACGACATATGGCTTCATTTAAGTTCTTTGGCTCGCCATTTTCGTCAGGTTTAAAGCCAAAATGTTGCCAAATTTGCGAGCTAGCATTCTTCTTTCTTACTAAATCCTCCATGTCTGTGTTGAAACGCTGCATACATATCCAAATCTTGCCGCCGTCACCGCAGTTCCGCGTGCATTTCCCTTTCAAAATAAAAGTCCGAGGATGCCGTAACAAGTGTTCCATGATCGATATTGTGAAAAATATTGCATATGACGGCAAATATCACGATATTCGATAATATCGAATATCGGCCCAAGCCTATTGTGTAACCAGTGTACCCAGTGTGACCAGTGTGACCAGTTGTGTAACCAGTGTACCCAGTGTGACCAGTGTACCCAGTATACCCAGTGTGACCAGTGTACCCAGTATACCCAGTGTAACCAGTGTACCCAGAGTGACCAGTTGTGTAACCAGTGTACCCAGTGTGACCAGTGTACCCAGTATACCCAGTGTGACCAGTGTACCCAGTATACCCAGTGTAACCAGTGTACCCAGAGTGACCACTTGTGTAACCAGTGTACCCAGTGTGACCAGTGTACCCAGTATACCCAGTGTGACCAGTGTACCCAGAGTGACCACTTGTGTAACCAGTGTACCCAGTATACCCAGTGTGACCAGTGTACCCAGAGTGACCAGTTGTGTAACCAGTGTACCCAGAGTGACCAGTTGTGTAACCAGTGTACCCAGTATACCCAGTGTGACCAGTGTACCCAGAGTGACCAGTTGTGTAACCAGTGTACCCAGAGTGACCAGTTGTGTAAC
>CM023142.1:957500-1002500 GCA_013133815.1 Cromileptes altivelis | reverse complement strand
TTTCATTGTGTTCATGCAGTGACTGATGCACACACGCACGTCGGACAACATGTCGTATTTTGTGATCATATGGTGAATCACACAAGTTGTATTTTATTTCCTCCCGTGTTCTGATTAAAATCTGACAGAATAAGTTTTGTATTAAAACTTGTTTTGTCTTCATTAAGTGATGACAGTGTTTTTCAGAGTGAGCTGAGGTTTTTACTCTGAATCTGTTCAAACAGGTTATTAAACATTGTTCCAGGTATGTGCTCTGCACAGCTCTGATTGGCTGATGGGATGCACCTCCTGAGTAACCTGTCAGACTTTATACCTGTGTGAGCCACACCTGATTATCTACCTGTAATAACACACAGCACTGAGCTGCTCTGATTGGTCCTAAAGTTGTGTGTGTGTTTATCCCAGTGTTTACAGTGTATCTGTGGATCTGTGAGGACCAGGCTGAGTCTCAGAGTGAGGACAGTCCTCACAAGTGCAGTAACACTGAGCCTTGTGTGTGTTTGTATCCTGAGGCAGCAGGCAGGTGTGGCGCTGACACACCTTTCCTCTGGTATGTGGACAATGTACACACTCTCTCTCACACACACACACACACACACACACACACACACACACACACACACACACACACACACACACACACACACACACACACACACACACACACACACACACACACACACACACACAGAGCTGCTGAGTGTTTTCTGAAACGCTGATGGTAAAGACCAGATGCCTCACAGAACAGCTACATCTCATAAACTCCATTACCCACAAACCCCGGGTGATGATGTCACTGGGTGTGTGAGGAGTTAAAGCAGGTTTAATGATTAACTGTTAGTGTGATTGTAACTTTGATGAGTTTGTGTTCTGATCGACTGAAGAACAAATAACTGTTTATTATTGATTATCTGATCATTTTTAAACGGATCATCTTTAAACTGCTTTAAGGTAAAAAAATAAATAGATATAAATATAGAATATAAAAGAATAACAGTGGAAACATTTACAAAACAAACAGTTCTGAGACAAAGCTGCTTTTAGAAATATCAATGAATCTGACTGACGTTTTGAAGTTAACTGTTCACACATAGCCGGACCTAACAACCCCCCCACAGCTGACAGGAAGTGATGACATGTTATTAATATTACGAATACAAATTAATCTTTAGGTAGCCGACTACAATAATATAATCAGGTCATTTTTCAGTCACTAGATTCATTTTACTGCTGCAATAAAATGAAGTCAGACGAACAGACTGAAACTTTATCTTATCAGATAAAACAGATGTTGACAGTTTTTCTTTGGAGACAAAATCTACAGTTGATAGAAAGGTAATAAATTACAATATATTTTATCACAATACTCAGCATATGACCACATATTTAACAATGACAGTAATACTGTGTCATGATAATATCGTGTTGTAGATCCTCTGGTGAGTCACACTCCTACAGTGCTGATTAGTGTCACCTCTTCAGCATCCAGCATTCACACCACAGTTTCCCCGGAACATTAAAATGTCTCCTCCTCTAAACTGAGAGCACTGTGATAGTGGTGTTAAAGCTCACTGAGTAAAAGAAGCATCAGACTGCAGGGAAAGCTCTTCTTTTATTTTACCTCATTTTGTGTATTTCTTCGTAAACATTAACCAGTTAGCTGTTAGCGGACATCAGGCTATTGAGAGCCAATCAACTGAAAGTTACATTCCTGTCTGACTCAATAAAGGTTACTGAAAAAACAAAACAAAAAGACTGAGCTCCTGTGGGAAGCACAGAGGAAGACCACAGGAAGCTGTGCGCTATAAACAGGAAATGCAGAGCCACATTTAACTGGAACAACTTCCTGCTACTACACAGGAAGTAGAGACGGCCTCTCTCAGTACAGACGCTCCACCAGAGTACTACAAGAGGAGTACCAGAGTACTGCTGGTGTACAGCCAAAGTACAGCCAGAGTACAGCCAGAGTACAGCCAGAGAATTTCCAGAATACAGCCAGTACAGCCAGAGAATTGCCACAGTACAGCCAGAGTACAGCCAGAGTACAGCCAGAGAATTTCCAGAGTACAGCTAGAGTACTGCCTGAGAATTTCCAGAATACAGCCAGTACAGCCAGAGAATTGCCACAGTACTGCCAGAGTACTGCCAGAGTACAGCCAGAGTACGGCCAGAGTACGGCCAGAGTACAGCCAGAGAATTTCCAGAGTACGGCTAGAGTACTGCCTGAGAATTTCCAGAATACAGCCAGTACAGCCAGAGAATTGCCACAGTACTGCCAGAGTACTGCCAGAGTACAGCCAGAGTACGGCCAGAGTACGGCCAGAGTACAGCCAGAGAATTTCCAGAGTACGGCCAGAGTACTGCCTGAGAATTTCCAGAATACAGCCAGTACAGCCAGAGAATTGCCACAGTACGGCCAGAGTACAGCCAGAGAACAGCCAGAGTACTGCCAGAGTACAGCCAGAGTACAGCCAGAGTACAGCCAGAGTACTGCCAGAGTACTGCCAGAGTACAGCCTGAGAATTTCCAGAGTACAGCCAGAGTACTGCCAGAGTACTGCCAGAGTACAGCCTGAGAATTTCCAGAGTACAGCCAGAGTACTGCCTGAGAATTTCCAGAGTACAGCCAGAGTACTGCCTGAGAATTTCCAGAGTACAGCCAGAGAACAGCCAGAGTACAGCCAGAGTACTGCCAGAGTACTGCCAGAGTACAGCCAGAGTACTGCCAGAGTACAGCCAGAGTACTGCCAGAGTACTGCCAGAGTACTGCCAGAGTACTGCCAGAGAACAGCCAGAGTACAGCCAGAGTACAGCCAGAGTACGGCCAGAGTACGGCCAGAGTACAGCCAGAGTACTGCCAGAGAATTTCCAAAGTACTGCCAGAGTACAGCCAGAGAATTTCCAGAGTACGGCCAGAGTACGGCCAGAGTACAGCCAGAGTACAGCCAGAGTACAGCCAGAGTACAGCCAGAGTACAGCCTGAGAATTTCCAAAGTACTGCCAGAGTACAGCCAGAGAATTTCCAGAGTACTGCCAGAGAATTGCCAGAGTACAGCCAGAGTACTGCCGGAGAACAGCCAGAGTACAGCCAGAGAATTGCCAGAGTACAGCCAGAGTACTGCCAGAGTACAGCCAGAGAATTTCCAGAGTACGGCCAGAGTACAGCCAGAGTACAGCCAGAGTACTGCCAGAGTACTGCCAGAGTACAGCCAGAGTACGGCCAGAGTACGGCCAGAGTACGGCCAGAGTACAGCCAGAGTACAGCCAGAGTACTGCCAGAGTACTGCCAGAGTACAGCCAGAGTACTGCCAGAGTACAGCCAGAGTACAGCCAGAGTACAGCCAGAGTACAGCCAGAGTACCAGACGTTGACACCTGTGTCAATGTCAATAATGTTTTCTAATAACAATAATGACATTGTTGAACATTTATTTGCTAATTTTGATTTTCATTAATTAATTATAATTTAAAATGTCACAAGTAGAAGGAGTAGGAGGAGGAGGAGGAGCAGGAGGAGCAAAAGGAGGAGCAGGAGGAGGAGGAGCAAAAGGAGGAGTAGGAGGAGGAGGAGGAGCAAAAGGAGGAGCAGGAGGAGCAGGAGGATGAGGTGGTAAAGAAGACTTTCTGTGTGTTCTAGTGCCCACACCATACAGTACGCCAGGAAAAGATTTCCTGTGTCCCAACACAGAGTCTGTCAAAGTCAGTGTGCCATAAACACCAGGATGTTCTACAACATCAGGTCGTATTTTACAGTCTGTAACTCAGCATGATTTCCTGTCTGTTCTGACTCACAATCCTCTGCACAGAGAACGATACATCATCTTGACTGAGCTGCAAACAGATGACAGTTTGACATCTGTCTGGAGTCATAATGATGGACGACAGAACATTAACATAACCAACGACCAGTCGAACAGTAATAACAGGACTTCTAATTGTTTAGGTGAACAAAATAATCATAAAGATCACAAACAACAACGTCAGGACAGAAGAGCTGCAGACGTGATCTCACTGTCACTGATATCATCTGTTTGAATCTATAACTATAAAGTTAAAATACGCACGTCACAGAATAACATCATCAGAGATCTGCAGGTCGACCTATGTCTGACGAAGGAAGTAAATGGCGTTTGATTTATCTCCACAGTAACGAATATAGAAGCAGGAGGTTCAAAGTTCAGGGTGTGATGTTATGACACAGTATCTGTCCTGATCACGTGCAGACTGCAGGTAACAGTACATTTGTTTGAGAAGCAGCTGCAGGACGCACTGACAGTAATAAGACACAGTGTGTGATTCAGAACACATTAGCCCCTCCCCCAGGTGATGGGCGGGGTCAGAGGTCAACAGGAAGTCTTACCTCTCCAAAAGCTCCTCGTCCAATCACCTTCAGCATCTCAAAGTCATCTCTGTGCAGCCGCATGTCCTTTATTGTGGTGGTGAACGGCTTCACTGTGGACACAGAGGACAGGAGGACACAAGGACAAGAGGACACAAGGACAGGAGGACACAGACGACAGGAGGACACAGACGACAGGAGGACACAAGGACAAGAGGACACAAGGACAAGAGGACACAAGGACAGGAGGACACAAGGACAGGAGGACACAAGGACAAGAGGACACAAGGACAAGAGGACACAGACGACAGGAGGACACAGACGACAGGAGGGCACATTATTATCATTAAAATATAACAGAAGTATAATTCTCTTTCTTTGGGAGGAAACAGGTCGGAGTATTGATGAAGCAGCAGACTGACCAACAGGATCAATAATTTTAAATATGATCAACAGTGTGATCAATAACTGATAATGATCACTGATGGTCCATCAGTTATTTGACCATGTGACTCCTGTCATCAAACTGTTCATGACCTCAGTGCTCTGATTATTTCATGTCTCCTGGTCAGTCAGAATATTCTGATGAATATTGATCGTGTCCGTCCGTCCCAGTCTGACCAGTTACAGGATTGTCCCAGTCTGACCAATTACAGGATCTGGACTTGAGTCTCGTTTGATGGTTTCAGATTGTTTATTTATAGCAAACTGCTTTCTGGGTAAATGTAGGTCAGCGAGAGCAGAGCTGAAACGTTCATCAGAAACCAGATTAATCAGACTCACTGCTTTCCCTTCATTCGTCTCTATCTGAGGACGAGACGTTTAAATATTTAAATCAAACAGAGACGTCTGTGGACTTCCTGTTGGACTCTGAGAGATTGAGACAGACGTCTGTCACGTTCTATAAACGTTTGACGGATCAATAAACACAGACACAATCATTAGCTAAAGGTCAAAAACAAAAGTCACTAACTCAGTAAATTAACGGTGATCAATACAGCGATCGATCGATTGACTGCATCAGTCAGAGAAACAGGAACATCTACACAGCTCCTGAAACCAGGCCAGACCAAACCAGGCCAGACCACGTTTAACAGGGACAGACTGAACCAGGACACAGTGGACCGAAGTGGGACAACGTCCACTGATCTCAAACTCACCACAGCCCCCCATCAACTCAGGCAGGAACCCCCCCCCCCATCATATGGAGCCCCTCTCATGTCTCAAGGACCCCTGAATCTCCTCCAGAACTCTTTCTGAAGGTGCCTGGAACTATTCAAGGACCCCTGGACACACCCAACCCCCCCTGAGTCCCTCACAGGACACGTTAAACCCACTCAGTCTGGATTCTTTTCAGACATCAGCTCCAAACTCCTGAGGTGACACGACAGCTCCCTCGAGGACCCTGAAGTGTCACTGAAGACCCCTTTAGAACCCCTGGAGCCCACCTGACCCTCCCACCTGACCCTCCCACCTGACCCTCCCTGGAGCCCACCTGACCCTCCCACCTGACCCTCCCTGGAGCCCACCTGACCCTCCCACCTGACCCTCCCTGGAGCCCACCTGACCCTCCCACCTGACCCTCCCTGGAGCCCACCTGATGTCCTGGCCTCCAGGGAGCACCTGGCGCTGCCTCTGAAGGGCCCCTTCTTGAAGTTTATTTTTAAAAGCTTTCTAGAATAAAACAAGGAGAACCGGGACCGGGACCAGGACCGGGTCTGGGCTCTTACCCCACTCCAGGAAGTCTGTGACGTGCTTCTCCCTCTTGAGCGGGGAGTGGGACACCTCCGTGTAGAAGCAGAGCAGCAGGTCGAGCAGCGCCTCCACACTCAGACATCCCGCCACCTTCCGCTCCAGCAGCAGCTCCTCCAGCCGCTTCAGACGCTCCCGAGCCGACATCCTGTCCCGGGACACCGACCGGCCGCTCCCGCCCTGTGCCCGTCACCAGCCCCGCCGCTCAGTCCGAGTGTTACCCGCCGCCCAGGCTCCGTTTCCTGCCGAGTCCTGCCGAGCTCAGCCTGCTAGCTGCAGCTAGCTCGTTAGCTCCGGGAAAACATTCCCGACATTTTGAGCCGTCTGCGTGTCGCTGTGTCGGTGTGTCTCCGCCGGTTACCGTCGCTCCGTCGTGTGGAGAACCGTTCAGCCTGCAGGCCCGCGTCTGTCCGTGCTGCACATCGGCTTTAATCCCGGTAAATCTGGACTTTCCTCTCAGAACTCGGGATGTCGGTCAGACCGTCGACTCTCTCAGGTTGGCCGCCGCTGTTCCATGTCCGCGGGTCGGTGTATCAGCTCGGTAACATGTCCGGGAGCTCCGGTACCGGCTCGGCTTTACCTACGGTCCCCGTTAGCACCGTGCGGGAGCGTGCGGGGGGATTACGGAGGGTTTTTCGGTAGTTTGGGTCAGGCTGCCGGTGTGGCTGGTCAGTGGGAATATGGCTGAACCCAGATCGGATCCTTCAACAAGCGCGAGACATTCACGCGCACTTCCTGTCTCCCGGAGTTTCACAATAAAACAGCACAGTGCAAAGGAGCAGTCTGACGTCATGGTTTACTTATTGTTTAGGGACTGTTGTTTACTCATCAGAGTTGTTGATCCTTTTGGGACCTGAAAAAAAACGTACGTTTTATTATTGACAAAATTTTGTACAAAGTCAGAATCAAAAAACTTTTTCAGTCCCTGTGATTCGTCACAGTCGCTCCGAGGTAACGAATGACAATAATATGAAATAGGAGTATGTAAATATAAAGCAGTAAAATAAAACAGAAAGAAAAATGTGCGCTATGCTAGTGTGTAACACTAGTGCTTAAAATATTACAAATAATATGCATCGTCACTGTGAGACGCGAAACAAAATGATCTTGATGAAATATCACTATTCTAAGTTCTGTTTTTGTTCTGACAGAACTCATGAAGAGTCCAGAAACCGCTGACAATTTAAAACTCCAACTGTACTTTCTGTTTTTTCAGTTTGTGACTGATAAACGGTGTTAATTTTAAGAAAACATGACATCCCTCTGACCTCTGACCCTCACGTGACATATGTGACATACAGAGAAATATATTCATATTTAGGATTAAGCTTCATATCATAAGATGCCTTTAAAATGAAAAAAAAAATCAATAAATAAAATAAAAACAAATCAAATCAAAGTGTCTCCAGAACTTTACTGAAAAAAGATTAATTATGAATTCTAAATAATTTGTCTTTATTTGAAATATATTTATAGGCTATATGTATAATATTTGAATGTGTGAGTCATTACTGTTTAATAAAGTTGTGATGTGTTCAAATCCCTCATCACAACATTTAATCATGTTCATAGTTTAACTGATTAAAATAAAATCATGAAGAACATTTCATGGTCACCGTTCAAAGCTCTCCGTGCTTTTACTTTGAAGGATGATGTCCCGGTCCCGGAAGTGGGTACCTGCGGCTCTGTGCTGACCTGACTCACCTGTCTGTCGCTCCCTAAGGAACACGGTGGCCCCGCCTTCCTGCACCGGAAACGCTCTGGATACACGACGTCATGCCATGATTGACAGGAGCCGGGAGAGACTGGTACCCCCCCCCCCCCCCCCCCCCCCCCCCCCCCAAGAGTGGAACACCAGGGTGTGACATCATCTGTGTGACATCATCACAAGATATGTTTATTTTAAAGTTATGTATTTATAAATCACTTGTTGTTTATTTACTCAGTCACTTGCTGTTGTTGTTGTTGTTTATGCTCCACAGTTCAAATGTTTACATGTTGCATATTTTACACTCAGTGAATAAATGAATTAATACATTAAACATATTAGTGATTTATCTGGATAATTATTGTCAATGATCAATAATGTGAAGTAGTGCTGTGATGTTGTGCCACACGGTGGCGCTTCAGTGTTCAGAACATGAACACGTCGTCCTTCAGGTCACTCCGAGTGTTTCTGTTCAATTCAACAGTTTTATTAACACGACATTTAACATGTTGCTGAAACACAATTAAAAGGCAGTGAATCAAATTTACAAATAAACAACAGAGAAAAAAAGACAAGCAACCGAGCGTCAGAGGCGACCCTGTGTCCATGCTGATGCCACAGGTGATCAAAGTAACACCAGTGATGTCACAGCGTCACCACTGTCTCCAACTTGTTCCTGTTTTCAAGTCTCAGGTTTACAAACTGACAGACGGACGCACTCAATAAAAGCAGAACAGAACATTTTCATCGTCCTGTTGACATCCAGACTCCTCAGCTTCCTGAAACAGCTCAGGTGTTGGTTTGTCCTTCAGATGTCATCAGACACAGCTGCCACGACTCTCTGCTGATCACACAGGAGCAGGATGGCAGGACCTCCTCTGAAACCAGTAAACATGTCACTGGTGTTGGACACATTAATGTGGAGGACAGACTGGTCACACTGGTTCACACGTTCATCCAGTCTTGGGCCGTGATCGTGTTCTGATCCATGAAGGTGAACAGTAACAGAGTCATCACGTACCTGAGAACAGATCTACAGGTGTGATCACTGCCACATTCAACAGAACACGACCCTGAGGAGGTCCAGGAGAAGAGAAACAGGTCCTAGACAGAGTCCTGTGAACCTGGACCCTCTGGACCTGTTTGTTAAAAAGCCAACAAGCCAACACACAAAATCCAAAATCCAACTCTGCTCCAAATATCCATCCACTGTCAGGACATCAGCTGAACATACCAGACTCTGAGATATACAGGTACGAACTAGAACCATATAGGGTTCTTCAACTTGTCCCCAGAAGAGAACCCCATATGATCTCATGTGGAACCTTTCATAGAGGTTTTACATAGACATGTGTCAGAGGGTTCAACCAAGAACCGTTTATGAAAGGTTGGACCAGAATCCCTAAAAAAAGAAATGTGTTAGAGTGAAGATTTTTCAACAGTCCTTTCTCCTAAAATGGGTTCTTAATGGAACCCTTCATCACAAAAAACCATGAAGATAAACCATGAAGATAAAAAAAGAGGGTTCTTTGGATGAAATGGGTTTCATTAGTTTTATAAAGATTCTCTGAAGATCACTTTCTTCAAAAACAGGTTCTTCATAGTTCTGGGTAGAACTTCAGTCCTTCAGGAGGAACTCTTATTTTTAAGAGCGTGTGGACTGACAGTTTGAACCTCTTCAGTCTGAGTTAACTCTGTGTCACTGTGGTTTAATAATGATGGAGCGTCCCTGAAGACACCCCGATGGACCCAGTGTTGTCCCCTGACAGGAGACACTATGGGGACGTCCCCTCCTCTCATTCTTCTTCTTCTTTACAGATGTCAACAGTCCGTCTGCTGTCTGAATCTGACCTCTGTAAAATCATCAGATGAACCGTGATGGTGTGACGCTGTGGTGGACATCTGTCCTGCTGATGGTCCAGCTGGAGAATGGGGGGTGGAGGGGTGGTGGGGGTGGAGAGTATTACGAGGCTGATTAGCTGTAAGGAGATTAGCGGCGCAGGCTAACAGGAGCCTGAAAACTCTTTTTCTCAGTAGCAATATTTCCTCAGTGCGGTGAAACTGTGTAGAGGTCGGCTGCAGAGGATGATGGGAGGTCGGGGGGAAGACAGGCGGCGGCTGGATGTCTCACAGTTCTCTGTCCACAGCAGGTAAACTTGTGTTTTTTTATCTTCCTGTCAGCTGATTGGCTGAGTGGACCTGAGACGGCAGCAAACTCGCTCGTTCCATCTCATTGATGAGTTAAAGTTTTGTGAGTGAATTAATGAGCTGTTATTGACGAACTCATGTTTCCTGATCTGAACTCTGTAACTGCAGTTTAACATGTTTAACATGTTTATCATGAGTCACAGTTTGATCTGTATCAATCTGTATCAATCTGACCTCACTGATCAGTTTGTGTATCTGCATTTAAGTGTTTAACATCAGCTGATCAATGTAAATCTGCCAATATATCTGATTTCACTGAATGAAGCTGCTCCTGTATGAACAGTGTCAGAGGATTCTTGGAGGGTGGTCGGTCTTCTGAGCATGTTCATTGTGTTCAGATTCTGATCAACAGGTGGAACATGTGACTCTGATGGAGGTGTTTACATGATTGTTATTGATTATCTGATCGATAAAATGCTCCATCGATCAGCTTCAGTCTATCAGCAGCAGTTTTGTTAAACTTTGACCTTCTTCCTGCAGCGATCACATCCTGGTCCTGGAGTCGTGGACTGCAGTCAAGAGAACCTAAAATACCTCGCTAAGCTCCTTATGACGCTCCAAGAGCAGTTCTCTCCTCCAGCTCTGCTCTGAAGAGAGGCCCGGCCTGACCCTGAACCCCAAACCCTGAACCATGAAACCTGAAGCCTGAACCCTAAAAACCTGAACCCAGAACCCTAAATACCTGAATTCTAAAAACCTGAGCCAAGAACCCCGAAATTTAGACTGTGACTTCTGAACCCTAAAAACCTGAACCCAGAACCTTGAACTGTGACCTCTAAACTTTGAACCTAGCACCTTGAGTTGTGACCTTTTAATTCAAAACCTGAACTCTAAATTGTGATGTCTAAACCCAGAACCCTGAACTTTGACTTCTAAACCCAGAACCAGGAACTCAAAACTCTGAAATGTAACCTCTTCACCCAGAGCCCTGAACCTGGACCTGTGACCTTTAAACCCAGAGCCCTTAACTGTGAGCTCTGAACCCTCAACCCTGAGCCTCCCAGATCCCGATGGACTGGATGTGAGGGCAATGATTTGAGAACCTGCTGGTTTATGTGATCTGACCTGGATTTGAAGTTGAGTTTATGCCCAGCACCATATTGTGAGTCAGAGCCTGAACTTCTGAACATGGGCAGCAGAACGGTGGAGAACAGCGGCAAGTGAAACCGGGCCAGACTAAACCACCTGTGGAGGACCAACACACTGCCAAACCATCCATCCGTTGACTGTGGAACCTTTTACTGACGTTTAATTTCAGAAGCAAATATGTCAAACAGAGTTTTGGGGAAAAGTGTCTAAAATGACCCACAAGACATTGAGGATGTAAAAAGCATGGAGTGTTGGATTTCAACATGTCACTCAGTGTAAATATTATACTTTCAGTTAGGGGTAAGTTTAAGGGGGAAGTTAAGGTGGTTGATACCTAATTATTGGACCACTATTTTTAGTATAATCACAAACAGGAAGAACGGAAAGGAAATTAGTCGCTACGATGACGTCATTTAGAAAATAAGACTTTTTCTTTCGAGAGAAACGTTGATGTGTTTTGAATGCGGGACCTAGTGGTTGTAAGTGGCACTGCACCTTAACGCACTCCAGTTTTCAGCCATGTTTCCGGCTGCTTGGACGTGATAAATAAAAACAGGAACTGACATGGCGGTCGGTAAGGTGACCTTCACAAAGGTGGAGAGAGAGAAGCTAGCTGAGGTCCTCTGGCTTCTCAACTGGATCTCTGTGCTGACGGGAGCGATCCTCTTCGGCCTGGGCTTATTCCTCAAAGTAGAGATTCAGAAATGGCAGGAAGTAATGTCAGACCAGGGGATCCTCTACGTGCCACATATGCTGATCACCACGGGTCTGGCGGCCTGCTGCATCAACTTCCTGGGTGGGAAGATCTGCCTGGACTGTGCCGACACCAACAAGTTCCTGCGCTGGAAGCTGGTGATGATGCCATATGTCATCTGCACTTTCTTCTTCACCTCCTGCGTCCTGGCGGGGGCGCTCATGTGCTACAGCATCCGCGGCCAGCTGGAGGAGTCACTGTTCCTGGGCCTGAGGAATGCCATGCGGTATTACAAGGACACAGATACGCCGGGCCGCTGTTACCTGAAGAAGACTCTGGACTTACTGCAGATCCAGTTCCAGTGCTGTGGAAACACTGGGTACCGGGACTGGTTCCACGTCCAGTGGATCAGCAACCGCTACCTGGACATGACTAGCAGCAGCGTGGTGGAGTAAGTGGAACCAGACCTGCTGGGACTCACTGGAGTGTTTTGAGATCCCAGTTGGATCTGAGGGGATCTTTGATGATCCCAGTAAATCCTGCTGGATTCTGGCAGATTCTCTCTGTGTTTAGACCAGCTGTTCTCACGCACTGTTTGTACATTTTCCTATGAAAAGTAATACAGCAAAATTTGTACATATCCCACATAATTATTAGCCGGTAATTCACCCATAACTCATGTATTTTGGGGGGCTGCGATCATGTGACCGATGCGCTGATGGGAGTAAGGAAGGAAGCGGTCCTGAATGGTCCAGTTAGAGGGCAGGCTGGGGCGGTGGATGGGTCACAACATGAAACATGTGAACTTTGAGTCATTTTAAAGTACGTTCCCACCATGTTCCTCTCCTAAACCCAAACATAGTAACTTTACCTGCCCAGAGCTAACCTCATAATATCAATCATGTCATGTAATATCAATTTGTAGGATATCACTGTTGTGATAATTCGTTTGTGAGGTGGATTCCAACAGTTTCTAGTTGATCCTGGTGAATACTGGAGGATTGACACTGAACACTTAACTCCAGCAGAACCCAGCTGTTCTTCTGGGTTTTAATAGTTCCCCTTCAAGTACTTTGATTGAAGATAGATTTTGATGGATCTTCAGGACTCTAGATAATAGATCCTGCTGAGTCCAGTTAGATTTTATGGTGCTACAGTGGTTTCTATCAGAATCTAGTGGATCCGGCTGGACTCCACTTCACTGATGGAGATGTGAGGACATAAGAAATGTTTGTGCCAACCTGTCAGTGGACAGTAAACAGAGTATTTTCAGATTGAGGCCACTGGTCCGCTGCAGATTAAAGCTCGAAGCCACTCATGTCAAATGTCCTGGGATTAATTAGGTTTACCTGACAGGGTTCAACTCAGGTTCAAGGGACTCCGAATGACCCGAGTCTCAACAACTGAGTCTTAAAACACACTGTAGAAGGTTTATAGCACCGTCAACCCCATCCTTTATTTTTATATCAGCATTTTTTATCTGAGAACCAACGAGCAAATCAAAGTCACTGACAGTTCAACACTGACTCAGGATCTACAGCTGCCTAAGGACTAGTAGCAGTACTTGTTGTTGTGTCGCAGCAGTAGTAGGAACAGCAGGAGTAGCTGTTGTAGTAGCTGTTGTTGTAGTAGTTCCTAAGTGCCTGCTCCTCCTTGCAGCCGCCTGAGGAGTAATGTGGAGGGGAAGTACCTGACGGACAGCGTTCCCTTCAGCTGCTGTAGCACCTCATCCCCTCGGCCCTGCATCCAGCAGCAGATCAGCAACAGATTGACACATTTTAACTTCGACCAGCTGAGCCAGCAGCTGAACCTGTGGAGGAGAGGCTGCCGTCAGGCTCTGATGGAGCACTACACCGGCATCATGCAGTCTATCGGTCTCACCGTGCTCCTCATCTGGCTCTTTGAGGTGCCCCAGTACAGATACATCACTCTCATTCTGGGTCCAGTTTACTTTGGTTCTTGGTACTATCATGTTTTTCTTCTCCCACCAGCTGCTGGTTCTGACAGGGGTCCGTTACCTGCAGACGGCCATGGAGAACGTTCTCCGGCTGGGTGATCCTGACTTAGAGTCTGATGGTTGGATTCTGGAGAACAGCCTGGCAGAAACAGCCCGGTCCAACTTTAACATCATCAAGAACCTGGGGAAGTGCTACCAGGTCGATGACGACCCCAATATCAACATCCCTTCCGCCGCCGCTGAGCAGGAGGTGCCTTCCCAGCAGGTCCAGATCCCTGTGAGCAGCTAGCATCCAGCCTGAGGATCAACGGACGAGCTCCAGTGACACTCTGTTGATCCTGAATTCAGACTCACTTCCAGCTCCAGGAGGTTCTGAGGAGGAACTGTCCTCTGGGAGATGTTCAATGAGTTTCTATCCTGAGGAGCTGAAGAAAAGCCTCATCGATGCCTTCCAGTTATGAAGTATGGAAAAAAGTACAGCTATTGAAGGTCTGGTGCAGTATTACTACTGCTAGTACTACTACTAACCCAGAACTCCTGCTGCTACTACCCACTGAGCAAAGACGTTCAAAAGACGTACACTGAGGAGCTGAATGAAAGTTTTTGTGACGTCTTTTAGGCGTCTTTTGAACTTGTCTCAGTGACATCTCACAGGGTACTGCCACCTGTTCTATTACTGCTACTACGTTCAGCATGTTTCCATCCTGAGGAGCTGAAGAAAAGTTTCATCGATGCCTTCCACATATGAAGTTTGGAAAGATGTCCAGCTACTGCAGAGCTCTGCAGGTCTGACGCAACGTCTCTGCCTTCACATGGAAGCAAGGAGAACTGTTTGTGAGTGTGACCAGGTTCCACAAGGGTGTTAGGACAAGCTGTTGTTAGCATGTTAGCCATGTTAGCTCCCGCAGTTTATGTTTACGACCTCCCCACCGTCTCCTATTTCCTCTCTCGGCTGCAACATGAGAACATTTCAGCAGCCGACATCTGGGCCACACTGCCTGCATGAGCAGCTCATGTGTCTTGTGTTTTTCTTCAGTGCCTGTGATAACAGTGCCTGAGGAAGCACACTGCCCATGTTGTCAGGCATCGTCTGCAGAACTGGAGTCTTACCTATTTTTTCTGCATGATGCATTTTTCAGCTAATATAGAGTGAAAATGGTCTTTTAATGATCATTCTGACTTTTTATCAGCCTTCACTACAGTCTCTATCTGTCACAGACATGAAAAAATATTAATATTCATTTTTAAATCAATCTTTCCTGTTTCAGTTTCAAAATAAAAGCCCTCTGACTGGGGTTGGGACTCGTTAGGATTTTAACGATTCAGAGTCCTTACCGATTCCTGCATTATATTCATTATACTTGCTATACTTAAACAAGCATATAATAAACACAAATGCAATCATACAAATACAAACACTTTATTCTAACTGTTGCACAATACAGTTAGATGAAAATACACATTTGTGTGTGGTGTGTATTTCAGATTTAGAGCTTGTATCATCTCCCTGAGAATATATAACAACAAAAAGTGATTCTCTGATTTCTACAGTAACACTATTACCTCAAATTATCTACAGCAATGTAATAAAAAATACGAATATGCATTCATGCTTGGGCACTGTTATTTACGTGACAACACCTGAACAGAACACACACACACACACATTGACTGTTTCTATCTCTCCCCTCGCTGGAAGCATCTAACCTCCAGCCACCCGCCTCCACCTTGATTAAATGCTGAAAATAAAAGAAAAGAGGGAGACAGGTGTCTCCTATTTTATCTTATTTTGTTATATTTCTCCCTCTCCTCTCGCTGGAAGCATCGGACCTCCCGCCGCCCGCTCCCGTCTCAAACACGGAGGTCTCCTCTCTGCTGAGCACGCCCAGCCTGTTAAATCGCCTGTAACCATGACAACTGTGTGACACAAACTCAGTGCTTTAGTGATTAGACAATGTCGGGCTCGGTCGGGTTTGGACAGAAGTATGCGGCCCGTGTTGCACTCCAATGGAAATGCACGTGATGTTTTTTTTTTTTTTTTGCAGGAACCCTTACGCCAAATGTGATGGAACCGGTTCCAGAACTGGAACTTTGGACCCAGTTTCAAAAAAGAACTGGATCTGGATCCCAACCCTACCTCTGACAATGTATCTGTGAACAGATTCCCTTCATTTGTTAACACAAGGTGTTTCATTGTGGAATATTTGCAGGTCTGTGTTGTTAACAATGCAGCAGCTGCACGGCTCCATAAATGAGTGGAGTGCCGGTTTTTAACTGTGGAAATGTGGCAGTTACAGCAGCAACACTGTCTGTGTGAACACTGAAGTGTGTGATCCACAGCAGCTCAGCGAAGTAGCCGTCACACGCTGCTCACGCAGGCAGTGTGGCCCGGGCGTGATTCAGTGTGACCGCAGCTTTAAAGTCTACACATCACACTAACAGCTCTCTGAGCCTGAATGCTAACGTCAGTGTGCTAACATGCTCACAATGACAGTGCTAACATGCTGATGTGTAGCAGGTGTAACATTTATCACGTCCTCTTCCTTAGTTTAGTGTGCTAACATGCTAACATGAGCTAACTCACAGCTGAGGCTGATGCAGTTATTTGGTCATGACGGACGCGCTGACCTGATGATGGCGCTACATGAGCAGTTCCCACAGTTCATCCTCAGAGACGAGTTGAACTGTTGCTTTGTGTTTGTTTCTTTAGTTTAAACTGATGATGACGTCAGAACAGTTTGAGTCATAATAATGTGAGTGAGTCAGAAAACACCCAGCCAATCAGGTTCCACCTCTGTTTTCTTAAAGGGACAGTCCAACATTTGATTCATCAAGTTCATCTGTGTGTGTTGGTTAGCTTAGCTTAGCATAAAGACTGGAAGTAGAGGGAAAGTGTTAGCCTGACATCTGTGTGTTTCCATGGAAACTGACTGTATGATGCTGATTTTAATAAAGATCAGTCTGATGTGTTTATGTTTACTAACAAAACATGTTTATTTGTTTATATTTGACTCTTTATGATGTTTATGAATAAATGATGTCATAATTATATAAAAAGATTTGGCTGCTGCTTCACTGTGTGTCTGTCTGTGTGTGTCTGTCTGTGTCTGTCTGTCTGTCCCTCAGTGTCTCTCATTAATCCTGTTCATATGTTTGTCCGCTGGAGGGAGACAGACACTCTGCGCTCTGCTCCTACATCATAACATCCATTGTGTACACGAACACGGGGCTGCTGTTTAAAGACAGACAGTGTCCAGTCGTCTCCAGGCCGCCACCCGTCCCATGTTCAGTATGTCCAGATAATCCTCCAGCCAAGAGTCTTGATGAAGCAGGCTGCTGTACGCTCCTTCCTGTTCAGAGGAATTAGTAGGTGATCTGCAGCCCAGTGTCCACAGATGCTCAGAAGCTGATCCCACTCTGGACACCAGGCAGGACCCCCCCCCCCCCCCCCCCCCCCCCCAAACATGGTTTATGTAAAACAGGAGATAACTGAGTGTGTGTTCAGAGGTCAGAGGTCAAACTGATGTTTCACTGCTACAGTATTAGCTGTGGTTGGTCAGCAGTGGTGTTTGTCTCCCCCTGCTGCTCATCAGTAGTACTACAGCTCCACCGTTAGCCAATCACAGAGGCAGCTGGTTGTCATGGTGATGACCACATGGTCATCAGTGCCCCCCCAATCCTTTGTTCCCCTTCTTCACCTCCTTCCCTCTGTCTCTCCATCCTTCACTCTCTCCTCGTCCTTTTTGCCTTGTTTCTTATGTCCTTTCTCTTTCCTTAAGTCCCTTGTCTCCTTATCTCCTTATGTCCTTATCTCCTTATGTCCTAACCTTCTCTCTCAGTTATATAGGTTTATATGTATGAGTGTGTGTGTGTGTGTGTGTATGAGTGTGTGTATGTGTGTGTTATCAATCTTCCTCCCTCCTCTGTCCTGAACCCCCCGTCTGTGCCGTCTGCTCTGTTATTAACATGGTTCATCTTCCTGTGTCTCTGCTGACGTCACGTCTCTGTCCAACAGAGGGCGCCCCAGATAACGGTCTGCTCTGTGCCCTCCTTCTCTCCACCTCCACCCCCCATCACTCCTCCACCTCCACCCCCCATCACTCCTCCACCCCCCATCACTCCTCCACCTCCACCCCCCATCACTCCTCCACCCCCCATCACTCCTCCACCCCCCATCACTCCTCCACCTCCACCCCCCATCACTCCTCCACCCCCATCACTCCTCCACCCCCCCATCACCCCATCACTCCTCACCCCATCACTCCTCCTCCACCCCCCATCCCCCCCCCCCCCCCCCCCCCCCCCCCCACACACACACAGCTGAGTGTCAGTTGAGCCGTAGATTAATAAGATTCACTGAGTGAACTCAAATAAATAACTCTTTAAAACAACAACAATAAACACTAGTTTTTGGTTGTTTGTGTGTGTTTGTGTGTGTGTGTGTGTGTGTGTGTGTTAAACACAGGTCTCTATCAGAGGCCTCCTCTTATGTAACACCTCCTCCTCTTCATCACTGTCTTTATCTGAACAGCCTATCAGATTTGACCCCTACAAGTGACATCACACAGCGGGGGCGGGGCCTGATCTGATTCAATAAACTCTGTGTGTGAGCTCGATGGTCGCCACGGTGACTCGGATTAAACAAGCTCAGATTTACATTTGTTTCTAAATGCTGTCATCAAAGCCCACGATGCAGTCTGCAAATAAACATATACAAAAATAAATATAAATTCTGCTGTTGCCAGTGAGACAACTTTGGCCCTCACCTTCACACCTGGTCCTTCAGGACATCTCAGTATAAGAACAGACCATGGACAAAGATGGAGGACATATTCAAACAAAGATGGAGGACATATTTAAACAAAGATGGAGGACATATTCAGAACAAAGATGGAGGACATATTCGAACAAAGATGGAGGACATATTTAAACAAAGATGGAGGACATATTCAAACAAAGATGGAGGACATATTTAAACAAAGATGGAGGACATATTCGAACAAAGATGGAGGACATATTCAAACAAAGATGGAGGACATATTCAAACAAAGATGGAGGACATATTCGAACAAAGATGGAGGACATAAACAAAGATGGAGGACATATTTAAACAAAGATGGAGGACATATTCGAACAAAGATGGAGGACATATTCGAACACAGATGGAGGACATATTTAAACAAAGATGGAGGACATATTCGAACAAAGATGGAGGAAATATTTAAACAAAGATGGAGGACATATTTAAACAAAGATGGAGGACATATTCAAACAAAGATGGAGGACATAAACAAAGATGGAGGACATATTTAAACAAAGATGGAGGACATATTCGAACAAAGATGGAGGACATATTCGAACAAAGATGGAGGACATATTTAAACAAAGATGGAGGACATATTTTGGAGGACAACGAACAAAGATGGAGGACATATTTAAACAAAGATGGAGGACATATTCGAACAAAGATGGAGGACATATTTAAACAAAGATGGAGGACATATTTAAACAAAGATGGAGGACATATTCGAACAAAGATGGAGGACATATTCAAACAAAGATGGAGGACATATTTAAACAAAGATGGAGGACATATTCGAACAAAGATGGAGGACATATTCGAACAAAGATGGAGGACATATTTAAACAAAGATGGAGGACATATTTGAACAAAGATGGAGGACATATTTAAACAAAGATGGAGGACATATTCGAACAAAGATGGAGGACATATTTAAACAAAGATGGAGGACATATTTAAACAAAGATGGAGGACATATTCAAACAAAGATGGAGGACATATTCAAACAAAGATGGAGGACATATTAAAACAAAGATGGAGGACATATTCGAACAAAGATGGAGGACATATTCAAACAAAGATGGAGGACATATTTAAACAAAGATGGAGGACATATTTAAACAAAGATGGAGGACATATTTCAAACAAAGATGGAGGACATATTCGAACAAAGATGGAGGACATATTTAAACAAAGATGGAGGACATATTCGAACAAAGATGGAGGACATATTTAAACAAAGATGGAGGACATATTCGAACAAAGATGGAGGACATATTTAAACAAAGATGGAGGACATATTTAAACAAAGATGGAGGACATATTCGAACAAAGATGGAGGACATATTTAAACAAAGATGGAGGACATATTCGAACAAAGATGGAGGACATATTTAAACAAAGATGGAGGACATATTTAAACAAAGATGGAGGACATATTCGAACAAAGATGGAGGAAACAAAGATGGAGGACATATTCGAACAAAGATGGAGGACATATTCGAACAAAGATGGAGGACATATTCGAACAAAGATGGAGGACATATTTAAACAAAGATGGAGGACATATTCGAACAAAGATGGAGGACATATTCGAACAAAGATGGAGGACATATTCGAACAAAGATGGAGGACATATTCGAACAAAGATGGAGGACATATTCGAACAAAGATGGAGGACATATTTAAACAAAGATGGAGGACATATTCGAACAAAGATGGAGGACAACAAAGATGGAGGACATATTCGACAACAAAGATGGAGGACATATTCGAACAAAGATGGAGGACATATTCGAACAAAGATGGAGGACATATTTAAACAAAGATGGAGGACATATTCGAACAAAGATGGAGGACATATTCGAACAAAGATGGAGGACATATTTAAACAAAGATGGAGGACATATTTAAACAAAGATGGAGGACATATTCGAACAAAGATGGAGGACATATTTAAACAAAGATGGAGGACATATTCGAACAAAGATGGAGGACATATTTCAAAGATGGAGGACATATTCGAACAAAGATGGAGGACATAAACAAAGATGGAGGACATATTCGAACAAAGATGGAGGACATATTTAAACAAAGATGGAGGACATATTCGAACAAAGATGGAGGACATATTCAAACAAAGATGGAGGACATATTTAAACAAAGATGGAGGACATATTCGAACAAAGATGGAGGACATATTCGAACAAAGATGGAGGACATATTTAAACAAAGATGGAGGACATATTCGAACAAAGATGGAGGACATATTCAAACAAAGATGGAGGACATATTCGAACAAAGATGGAGGACATATTCAAACAAAGATGGAGGACATATTCGAACAAAGATGGAGGACATATTGGAGGACATAAACAAAGATGGAGGACATATTCAAAGATGGAGGAACAAAGATGGAGGACATATTTAAACAAAGATGGAGGACATATTCGAACAAAGATGGAGGACATATTTAAACAAAGATGGAGGACATATTCGAACAAAGATGGAGGACATATTTAAACAAAGATGGAGGACATATTCGAACAAAGATGGAGGACATATTTAAACAAAGATGGAGGACATATTCGAACAAAGATGGAGGACATATTCGAACAAAGATGGAGGACATACTTAAACAAAGATGGAGGACATATTCGAACAAAGATGGAGGACATATTCGAACAAAGATGGAGGACATATTCAAACAAAGATGGAGGACATACTTAAACAAAGATGGAGGACATATTCGAACAAAGATGGAGGACATACTTAAACAAAGATGGAGGACATATTCGAACAAAGATGGAGGACATATTTAAACAAAGATGGAGAACATATTCGAACAAAGATGGAGGACATATTCGAACAAAGATGGAGGACATATTTAAACAAAGATGGAGGACATATTCGAACAAAGATGGAGGACATATTTAAACAAAGATGGAGGACATATTCGAACAAAGATGGAGGACATATTTAAACAAAGATGGAGGACATATTCGAACAAAGATGGAGGACATATTCAAACAAAGATGGAGGACATATTCGAACAAAGATGGAGGACATATTCAAACAAAGATGGAGGACATATTCGAACAAAGATGGAGGACATATTTAAACAAAGATGGAGGACATATTTAAACAAAGATGGAGGACATATTCGAACAAAGATGGAGGACATATTCGAACAAAGATGGAGGACATATTTAAACAAAGATGGAGGACATATTCGAACAAAGATGGAGGACATATTTAAACAAAGATGGAGGACATATTCGAACAAAGATGGAGGACATATTCAAACAAAGATGGAGGACATATTTAAACAAAGATGGAGGACATATTCAAACAAAGATGGAGGACATATTCGAACAAAGATGGAGGACATATTCGAACAAAGATGGAGGACATATTCGAACAAAGATGGAGGACATATTCGAACAAAGATGGAGGACATATTCGAACAAAGATGGAGGACATATTTAAACAAAGATGGAGGACATATTTAAACAAAGATGGAGGACATATTCGAACAAAGATGGAGGACATATTCGAACAAAGATGGAGGACATATTCGAACAAAGATGGAGGACATATTTAAACAAAGATGGAGGACATATTCGAACAAAGATGGAGGACATATTCGAACAAAGATGGAGGACATAGTTAAACAAAGATGGAGGACATATTTAAACAAAGATGGAGGACATATTCAAACAAAGATGGAGGACATATTCGAACAAAGATGGAGGACATATTCAAACAAAGATGGAGGACATATTCGAACAAAGATGGAGGACATATTCGAACAAAGATGGAGGACATAGTTAAACAAAGATGGAGGACATATTTAAACAAAGATGGAGGACATATTCAAACAAAGATGGAGGACATATTCAAACAAAGATGGAGGACATATTTAAACAAAGATGGAGGACATATTTAAACAAAGATGGAGGACATATTTGAACAAAGATGGAGGACATATTCAAACAAAGATGGAGGACATATTTAAACAAAGATGGAGGACATATTCGAACAAAGATGGAGGACATATTCGAACAAAGATGGAGGACATATTCGAACAAAGATGGAGGACATATTTAAACAAAGATGGAGGACATATTTAAACAAAGATGGAGGACATATTTAAACAAAGATGGAGGACATATTCGAACAAAGATGGAGGACATATTCAAACAAAGATGGAGGACATATTTAAACAAAGATGGAGGACATATTTAAACAAAGATGGAGGACATATTTGAACAAAGATGGAGGACATATTCAAACAAAGATGGAGGACATATTTAAACAAAGATGGAGGACATATTCGAACAAAGATGGAGGACATATTCGAACAAAGATGGAGGACATATTCGAACAAAGATGGAGGACATATTTAAACAAAGATGGAGGACATATTTAAACAAAGATGGAGGACATATTTAAACAAAGATGGAGGACATATTCGAACAAAGATGGAGGACATATTCAAACAAAGATGGAGGACATATTTAAACAAAGATGGAGGACATATTTAAACAAAGATGGAGGACATATTTGAACAAAGATGGAGGACATATTCAAACAAAGATGGAGGACATATTTAAACAAAGATGGAGGACATATTCGAACAAAGATGGAGGACATATTCGAACAAAGATGGAGGACATATTCGAACAAAGATGGAGGACATATTTAAACAAAGATGGAGGACATATTTAAACAAAGATGGAGGACATATTCGAACAAAGATGGAGGACATATTCGAACAAAGATGGAGGACATATTCGAACAAAGATGGAGGACATATTTAAACAAAGATGGAGGACATATTTAAACAAAGATGGAGGACATATTTAAACAAAGATGGAGGACATATTCGAACAAAGATGGAGGACATATTCAAACAAAGATGGAGGACATATTTAAACAAAGATGGAGGACATATTTAAACAAAGATGGAGGACATATTTGAACAAAGATGGAGGACATATTCAAACAAAGATGGAGGACATATTTAAACAAAGATGGAGGACATATTCGAACAAAGATGGAGGACATATTTGAACAAAGATGGAGGACATATTCGAACAAAGATGGAGGACATATTTAAACAAAGATGGAGGACATATTTAAACAAAGATGGAGGACATATTTAAACAAAGATGGAGGACATATTTGAACAAAGATGGAGGACATATTCAAACAAAGATGGAGGACATATTTAAACAAAGATGGAGGACATATTCGAACAAAGATGGAGGACATATTCGAACAAAGATGGAGGACATATTCGAACAAAGATGGAGGACATATTTAAACAAAGATGGAGGACATATTTAAACAAAGATGGAGGACATATTTAAACAAAGATGGAGGACATATTTGAACAAAGATGGAGGACATATTTGAACAAAGATGGAGGACATATTTGAACCTATGACCCAGGACAGGCAGTGTTTCAGTGTCTCATGTTTGGGGGACAATAAAGTTTTCAGCTCCTGTTTTTTTGTGTCTCTGTTGAACAGAAAACAGGAAACACAGTTTTCCATTCATCCCAGTTTCAGTCTCCTCAGGAACAAAGCAGTCATGGCTGCCGGCTGCTGGTTGCCTGGTAACGAGTCCTGGGAGAGCGGCGGTGCTGCCAGGAGGCCGACAGGCCCGACGGCCAAATGAACGAGGAGACAGTGAACGCTGCTTTGTTCAAATACACAAAACTTTATTTAAGATTCAGAACGACAAGTCAACAAGTCTGAGGAGGCTCAATGAAGCCAGTGATGTCATCACCTCTGAGGAGCCAGCGTCAGGATCATTGATCCCACATCACTGTCCTGATATTAATCAATATGTACTCTAATATTATTGTTCTGAAATATAATTATTCTCAGACTAATCAATAAGTATTTCAATATTATGTTATTAAATTCTGATTGGTTCGGTAATGATCAATATTTACTACAATATAAGATCCAATACAAGTGAAGCTCCGCCCACCACGTAGCTTAAAGCCACAGGATTGGACGCAGCTGCTGTCACTCTCAGGATGACTGACAGGTGACCCTCATAATCAAGTATTATTACTTATTGAGAAGTAATCACATTACAACAATCACATTACTGTAAATATTGTTCCTATTGATCCAGGCTGATGTGTTGATGACGTGACGGACTGGCCCTTTAAATCCCTCGTGCTGTGTTCAGGTTCTCTTCAGGAGGCGTTCACTGACCTGCTGCTGCTGCACGTGAAACACACCGCTCTGTTGACATTCTCGGCCAATAGCAGGAAGGGGAGGCTGAGAAGCGCTGTGATTGGCTGCAGGAAGGAGTAGGGTGAGCTCACGTCACTGCTGCTGTCAGCTGAAAACCCCGTAAGTGTGGAGATGGGAGATACAAGGTTTTTATACTGGGACATACAAGGTTTTTATACTGGGACATACAAGGTTTTTATACTGGGACATACAAGGTTTTTATACTGGGACATACAAGGTTTTATACTGGGACATACAAGGTTTTTATACTGGGATATACAAGGTTTTTATACTGGGACATACAAGGTTTTTATACTGGGACATACTGGGTTTTTATACTGGGACATACAAGGACATACAAGGTTTTTATACTGGGACATACAAGGTTTTTATACTGGGACATACAAGGTTTTTATACTGGGACATACAAGGTTTTTATACTGGGACATAGGTTTTTACTACATGGGACATACAAGGTTTTTATACTGGGACATACAAGGTTTTTATACTGGGACATACAAGGTTTTTATACTGGGACATACAAGGTTTTTATACTGGGACATACAAGGTTTTTATACTGGGACATACAAGGTTTTTATACTGGGACATACAAGGTTTTTATACTGGGACATACTGGGTTTTTATACTGGGACATACAAGGTTTTTATACTGGGACATACAAGGTTTTTATACTGGGACATACTGGGTTTTTATACTGGGACATACAAGGTTTTTATACTGGGACATACAAGGTTTTTATACTGGGACATACAAGGTTTTTATACTGGGACATACTGGGTTTTTATACTGGGACATACAAGGTTTTTATACTGGGACATACAAGGTTTTTATACTGGGACATACAAGGTTTTTATACTGGGACATACTGGGTTTTTATACTGGGACATACAAGGTTTTTATACTGGGACATACTGGGTTTTTATACTGGGACATACAAGGTTTTTATACTGGGACATACAAGGTTTTTATACTGGGACATACAAGGTTTTTATACTGGGACATACAAGGTTTTTATACTGGGACATACAAGGTTTTTATACTGGGACATACAAGGTTTTTATACTGGGACATACTGGGTTTTTATACTGGGACATACAAGGTTTTTATACTGGGACATACAAGGTTTTTATACTGGGACATACAAGGTTTTTATACTGGGACATACTGGGTTTTTATACTGGGACATACAAGGTTTTTATACTGGGACATACAAGGTTTTTATACTGGGACATACAAGGTTTTTATACTGGGACATACAAGGTTTTTATACTGGGACATACAAGGTTTTTATACTGGGACATACAAGGTTTTTATACTGGGACATACAAGGTTTTTATACTGGGACATACTGGGTTTTTATACTGGGACATACAAGGTTTTTATACTGGGACATACAAGGTTTTTATACTGGGACATACAAGGTTTTTATACTGGGACATACAAGGTTTTTATACTGGGACATACAAGGTTTTTATACTGGGACATACATAGGTTTTTATACTGGGACATACAAGGTTTTTATACTGGGACATACAAGGTTTTTATACTGGGACATACAAGGTTTTTATACTGGGACATACAAGGTTTTTATACTGGGACATACAAGGTTTTTATACTGGGACATACAAGGTTTTTATACTGGGACATACAAGGTTTTTATACTGGGACATACTGGGTTTTTATACTACAAGGTTTTTATACTGGGACATACAAGGTTTTTATACTGGGACATACAAGGTTTTTATACTGGGACATACAAGGTTTTTATACTGGGACATACAAGGTTTTTATACTGGGACATACAAGGTTTTTATACTGGGACATACAAGGTTTTTATACTGGGACATACAAGGTTTTTATACTGGGACATACAAGGTTTTTATACTGGGACATACAAGGTTTTTATACTGGGACATACAAGGTTTTTATACTGGGACATACAAGGTTTTTATACTGGGACATACAAGGTTTTTATACTGGGACATACTGGGTTTTTATACTGGGACATACAAGGTTTTTATACTGGGACATACATAGGTTTTTATACTGGGACATACAAGGTTTTTATACTGGGACATACAAGGTTTTTATACTGGGACATACAAGGTTTTTATACTGGGACATACATAGGTTTTTATACTGGGACATACAAGGTTTTTATACTGGGACATACAAGGTTTTTATACTGGGACATACTGGGTTTTTATACTGGGACATACAAGGTTTTTATACTGGGACATACAAGGTTTTTATACTGGGACATACAAGGTTTTTATACTGGGACATACAAGGTTTTTATACTGGGACATACAAGGTTTTTATACTGGGACATACAAGGTTTTTATACTGGGACATACAAGGTTTTTATACTGGGACATACAAGGTTTTTATACTGGGACATACAAGGTTTTTATACTGGGACATACAAGGTTTTTATACTGGGACATACAAGGTTTTTATACTGGGACATACAAGGTTTTTATACTGGGACATACAAGGTTTTTATACTGGGACATACACTGGGGTTTTTATACTGGGACATAGGTTTTTATACTGGGACATACAAGGTTTTTATACTGGGACATACAAGGTTTTTATACTGGGACATACAAGGTTTTTATACTGGGACATACAAGGTTTTTATACTGGGACATACTGGGTTTTTATACTGGGACATACAAGGTTTTTATACTGGGACATACAAGGTTTTTATACTGGGACATACAACAAGGTTTTTATACTGGGACATACTGGGACATACAAGGTTTTTATACTGGGACATACAAGGTTTTTATACTGGGACATACTGGGTTTTTATACTGGGACATACAAGGTTTTTATACTGGGACATACATAGGTTTTTATACTGGGACATACAAGGTTTTTATACTGGGACATACTGGGTTTTTATACTGGGACATACAAGGTTTTTATACTGGGACATACAAGGTTTTTATACTGGGACATACTGGGTTTTTATACTGGGACATACAAGGTTTTTATACTGGGACATACAAGGTTTTTATACTGGGACATACAAGGTTTTTATACTGGGACATTTTTATACTGGGACATACAAGGTTTTTATACTGGGACATACAAGGTTTTTATACTGGGACATACAAGGTTTTTATACTGGGACATACAAGGTTTTTATACTGGGACATACAAGGTTTTTATACTGGGACATACAAGGTTTTTATACTGGGACATACAAGGTTTTTATACTGGGACATACAAGGTTTTTATACTGGGACATACAAGGTTTTTATACTGGGACATACTGGGTTTTTATACTGGGACATACAAGGTTTTTATACTGGGACATACAAGGTTTTTATACTGGGACATACAAGGTTTTTATACTGGGACATACATGGTTTTTATACTGGGACATACTGGGTTTTTATACTGGGACATACAAGGTTTTTATACTGGGACATACAAGGTTTTTATACTGGGACATACTGGGTTTTTATACTGGGACATACAAGGTTTTTATACTGGGACATACTGGGTTTTTATACTGGGACATACTGGGTTTTTATACTGGGACATACAAGGTTTTTATACTGGGACATACAAGGTTTTTATACTGGGACATACAAGGTTTTTATACTGGGACATACTGGGTTTTTATACTGGGACATACAAGGTTTTTATACTGGGACATACAAGGTTTTTATACTGGGACATACAAGGTTTTTATACTGGGACATACTGGGTTTTTATACTGGGACATACTGGGTTTTTATACTGGGACATACAAGGTTTTTATACTGGGACATACAAGGTTTTTATACTGGGACATACTGGGTTTTTATACTGGGACATACTGGGTTTTTATACTGGGACATACAAGGTTTTTATACTGGGACATACAAGGTTTTTATACTGGGACATACTGGGGGTTTTTATACTGGGACATACAAGGTTTTTATACTGGGTTTTTATACTGGGACATACTGGGGGACATACAAGGTTTTTATACTGGGACATACTGGGTTTTTATACTGGGACATACTGGGTTTTATACTGGGACATACAAGGTTTTTATACTGGGACATACTGGGTTTTATACTGGGTTTTTATCCTGGGTTTTTATACTGGGACATACTGGGTTTTTATACTGGGACATACAAGGTTTTTATACTGGGACATACTGGGTTCACATACTGAGAGTTGGCTGATATCAGGAGATACCAGTTTTTCTGAGCAGTAGAGACAGAATTCCTCGTCCTTGTCGTCTCTCTGTGTTCAGTCATGAATAAATGACAGCGAAAAGGAGGGGGAGGAGGGGAGTGCTGAGTCGGGCTGCAGCCTCTCTACATGCTGATGGAGGATGGGGGAGGGGAGCGAGGGTGGAGGGTCTGGTGGGGCAGGTGGGGGAGGGGTGGTGGATCTGGTTTGTATTCAGCTCTCATCACCTGACTGTCTCCATCTGCATCACCTCCTCCTGCTGCTGTTCACTCACCAACACATTACAGCACATCACACACACACACACACACACACACACACACACACACACACATCACTTGATCAACCAGAGAAGAAGAAACACCTTGTTTTTTTCTCCTCAGAGAATATTGATCTGAAATGAAATCATGTGATCAGCTGATGGGTACAGCAGGCGGTCGTCACCATGGAGACAGGTGTCATGGCCCTGAGCCTGCAGCATCACATGACGACACTCTGGGGGATAAACAACTGAAGACATGAGAACTAAACTAGCACGTGACAGACAGATGGACGTTCAGCTCAGATGGACAGAGAGACACGCTTTCACCAGCAGGTGGAGGTGTGTCAGGAGGGGGGTGGGGGGCGGGGCCTGTGCTGATCTGTGTGACCTAAGAGCTCTAATCCAGCAAGAGGCAGATAATGTAATCTGCAGCTTTAAGGAGGAAACACGAAGAGTCGCCTCACTGAGGCATGGCAGCTCAGGAGGGACAATACACCTCACAAGCACCATGTGACCTTCACTGAGGATCACCTTCAACAGCAGCGCGCCTGCTCTGTGGCATTGTAACGTGTTCAGGATGCTTCATGATGCTTCATGATGCTTCACAATACTTCATGATGCTTCATGATGCTTCATGATGCTTCAAAATACTTCATGATGCTTCATGATGCTTAAAAATGCTTCATGATGCTTCAAAATGCTTCATGATGCTTCATGATGCTTCAAAATGCTTCATGATGCTTAATGATGCTTCATGATGCTTCAGAATACTTCATGATGCTTCATGATGCTTAAAAATGCTTCATGATGCTTAATGATGCTTCATGATGCTTCAAAATGCTTCATGATGCTTAATGATGCTTCAAAATGCTTCATGATGCTTAATGATGCTTCATGATGCTTCAAAATACTTCATGATGCTTCATGATGCTTAAAAATGCTTCATGATGCTTCATGATGCTTCAAAATGCTTCATGATGCTTAATGATGCTTCATGATGCTTCAAAATACTTCATGATGCTTCATGATGCTTAAAAATCCTTCATGATGCTTCATGATGCTTCAAAATGCTTCATGATGCTTCATGATGCTTAAAAATACTTCATGATGCTTCATGATGCTTCACGATGCTTCATGATGCTTCAGGATGCTTTACGATGCTTCACAATGCTTCATGATGCTTCAGGATGCTTCACGATGCTTCATGATGCTTCAGGATGCTTTACGATGCTTCACAATGCTTCATGATGCTTCAGGATGCTTCACGATGCTTCATGATGCTTCACGATGCTTCACAATGCTTCATGATGCTTTATGATGCTTCATGATGGTTCACGATGCTTCATGATGCTTCATGATGCTTCATGATGGTTCACAATGCTTCATGATGCTTCACAATGCTTCATGATGCTTCACAATGCTTCATGATGCTTCACAATGCTTCATGATGCTTCATGATGCTTCACGATGCTTCATGATGCTTCACAATGCTTCACGATGCTTCACAATGCTTCATGATTCTTCATGATGCTTCACAATGCTTCACGATGCTTCATGATAAACACACATGATCACTAGCAGGAAACATCACATCATGTGTTGATCATCCGCAGCTTCACCATAATGTTTCACTGTTGGTCAGTAAAGCGTGACAGACACTTGTGTGAAAGGAAATACTAAAGTATTTTTAAAGTACTTTTTAAGTCTGACATCCTCTGACATCACCAGGCATCTCGCAGCAACATTCTCTGACATGTGTCTTATATTTTCCCTTAATTTTCTTTTAAGATAAAAAGTAAGATAAGTAAGCACCAGATGCACCAACATTCTCAACCATCCAGATCTGCTCTGACCCAGCTGTGCTGAATAATCAGCAGTCACCTGTTTGCACAGGTAACGACCCCTGAACACTAGATAAGGACAGCTCCTCCTTTACTCAACTCACTTCCTGTTTGTCCTCTCCACATCTGAGCTCAGCTGACAGTCAGAGGGAGGTCACTCACCGACAATGGGCTCTAAAAAAAAAAAAAAAAGTCAATGAGTGTCAACAAATCCCCCGTGAGTCTGCGCTATAGCAAGCTAACCACTGTCCTCGTCAGAAAAAGGGCTACTTGCAGGCTAATGTTAGCTACTGGATTGTTAGCTATTAGCTCAGAGCTAACCATTCATTTCATATGAAGACTGTTAGCTTCAACTATGATACCTTATATAATTACATACAGCACATGTGAGTGAAACCCAACGAGTTCCGGCTCAGCTCATAGACTTTATGTTGTGATGACATCATGGATCTTTAAATAACTTCTCTCAGTTCTATCTACAAATATAAAACCGCCATGAATCAAGAAATCACAGAAAGAGTCATAACTGACCTTTACAGTTGGAGGTGTCACAGTCTGACAAACGTCTCATTATAATGGAGGTCTACAGGGAAAATTACTTTTCACTGAGTGGCCACTGGGATAAACTGGCTGCAAGGCTGAGCGGTGTTTGTGGGGGCAAACTTACGTTTCCTAATGTAGCAAAAGAATGACACGCCCTACTCTCCTCTGATTGGGGGGTACTTGTTGTCTTCCTTGGATGGGTTGGTTAGGTGTAGGCAAGAGGGTGGGGTTTGCTTAAGTGAGGGTGAGAGTGTCAGAGGACAGAGTGAGGCAGAGTAGGGTGGGTACTACCTTCACCATCCTAGGATCTGCAGAGTCCTGATGGGGACAGTGGTTAGCTAGCTAGCTGTAGCATGTAGCATTGTCACTGGAGATTTGTAGAGATGCAACAGTTTCTGACCTCTGTTTTCATTTTTACAGTGATCCTGAGAAATGTGCTGCACTTCACTGAACACACACTGATAACTGATGACACTGCATGAACTGTTATAACAGGTTGAGTCTTTACTGCAGCTGATTATTGAGCTGAGTTCAGGTAGCCTATTTATAATGCATCATAAGCTCCATCAGTCAGCCTCGAGTGTATAACTCCTCAGTAAAACTCTAATGATTCATGATAGGTCACATCTATGATGTTTAACAACTGTTGATGAGGTGCATCAGGAAGCATTATGTGTGTTTATGAGTGCAGTCATAGAGCATTATAAACACATTATAACTCACCATGACACTATGAAGAGCTTCATGATGCATTATAGATGTGGTCTTCAAGTTAAATGATCTGAAGATGTAAAACAGTCTCATGAATCATATTTATACCTTTGAATTTGTCCTGTCGAACAGAAATAAGAGACGCTGCCCAACCACACACACACACACACACACACACACACACACACACACACACACAGCCTCCTGTATGTGATGAATAATTTAAAGGTGCAGGAGAAAGTGCTTTGTCACCACAGAAACCCCTCCCCCCCCCGCTGATATGAGGACTGATGTGAGGACTGATATGTGATGTGAGGACATATTGTTGGACAGAGGACTGATGTGAGGACTGATATGTGATGTGAGGACATATTGTTGGACAGAGGACTGATGTGAGGACTGATATGTGATGTGAGGACAGATTGTTGGACAGAGGACAGATGTGAGGACTGATATGTGATGTGAGGACAGATTGTTGGACAGAGGACTGATTTGAGGACTGATATGTGATGTGAGGACAGATTGTTGGACAGAGGACTGATGTGAAGACAGATTGTTGGACAGAGGACTGATGTGAGGACTGATATGTGATGTGAGGACAGATTGTTGGACAGAGGACTGATGTGAGGACTGATGTGTGATGTGAGGACAGATTGTTGGACAGAGGACTGATGTGAGGACTGATATGTGATGTGAGGACTGATTGTTGGACAGAGTACTGATGTGAGGACAGATTGTTGGACAGAGGACTGATGTGAGGACAGATTGTTGGACAGAGGACTGATGTGAGGAGAGATTGTTGGACAGAGGACTGATGTGAGGACATATTGTTGGACAGAGGACTGATGTGAGGAGAGATTGTTGGACAGAGGACTGATGTGAGGACATATTGTTGGACAGAGGACTGATGTGAGGACATATTGTTGGACAGAGGACTGATGTGAGGACTGATATGTGATGTGAGGACAGATTGTTGGACAGAGGACTGATTTGAGGACTGATATGTGATGTGAGGACAGATTGTTGGACAGAGGACTGATGTGAAGACTGATGTGTGATGTGAGGACAGATTGTTGGACAGAGGACTGATGTGAGGACAGATTGTTGGACAGAGGACAGATGTGAGGACTGATATGTGATGTGAGGACAGATTGTTGGACAGAGGACTGATTTGAGGACTGATATGTGATGTGAGGACAGATTGTTGGACAGAGGACTGATGTGAAGACATATTGTTGGACAGAGGACTGATGTGAGGACAGATTGTTGGACAGAGGACTGATGTGAGGACTGATATGTGATGTGAGGACAGATTGTTGGACAGAGGACTGATGTGAGGACAGATTGTTGGACAGAGGACTGATGTGAGGACAGATTGTTGGACAGAGGACTGATGTGAGGACAGATTGTTGGACAGAGGACTGATGTGAGGACAGATTGTTGGACAGAGGACTGATGTGAGGACAGATTGTTGGACAGAGGACTGATGTGAGGACATATTGTTGGACAGAGGACTGATGTGAGGACAGATTGTTGGACAGAGGACTGATGTGAGGACATATTGTTGGACAGAGGACTGATGTGAGGACAGATTGTTGGACAGAGGACTGATGTGAGGACATATTGTTGGACAGAGGACTGATGTGAGGACAGATTGTTGGACAGAGGACTGATGTGAGGAGAGATTGTTGGACAGAGGACTGATGTGAGGACAGATTGTTGGACAGAGGACTGATGTGAGGACAGATTGTTGGACAGAGGACTGATGTGAGGACTGATATGTGATGTGAGGACAGATTGTTGGACAGAGGACTGATGTGAGGACAGATTGTTGGACAGAGGACTGATGTGAGGACAGATTGTTGGACAGAGGACTGATGTGAGGACAGATTGTTGGACAGAGGACTGATGTGAGGACATATTGTTGGACAGAGGACTGATGTGAGGACAGATTGTTGGACAGAGGACTGATGTGAGGACAGATTGTTGGACAGAGGACTGATGTGAGGAGAGATTGTTGGACAGAGGACTGATGTGAGGACATATTGTTGGACAGAGGACTGATGTGAGGACAGATTGTTGGACAGAGGACTGATGTGAGGACAGATTGTTGGACAGAGGACTGATGTGAGGAGAGATTGTTGGACAGAGGACTGATGTGAGGACATATTGTTGGACAGAGGACTGATGTGAGGACATATTGTTGGACAGAGGACTGAGGATTGTTGGACAGAGGACTGACTGATTGTGATGTGAGACTGATGTGAGGAGATTGTTGGACAGAGGACTGATGTGAGGGCAGATTGTTGGACAGAGGACAGATGTGAGGACAGACTGTTGGAAAGAGGACTGATGTGAGGACTGATTGTTGGACAGAGTATTGATGTGAGGACAGATTGTTGGACAGAGGACTGATGTGAGGACAGATTGTTGGACAGAGGACTGATGTGAGGACAGATTGTTGGACAGAGGACTGATGTGAGGACAGACTGTTGGAAAGAGGACTGATGTGAGGACTGATTGTTGGACAGAGTATTGATGTGAGGACAGATTGTTGGACAGAGGACTGATGTGAGGACAGATTGTTGGACAGAGGACTGATGTGAGGACATATTGTTGGACAGAGGACTGATGTGAGGACATATTGTTGGACAGAGGACTGATGTGAGGAGAGATTGTTGGACAGAGGACTGATGTGAGGACATATTGTTGGACAGAGGACTGATGTGAGGACAGATTGTTGGACAGAGGACTGATGTGAGGACTGATATGTGATGTGAGGACAGATTGTTGGACAGAGTACTGATGTGAGGACAGATTGTTGGACAGAGGACTGATGTGAGGACAGATTGTTGGACAGAGGACTGATGTGAGGAGAGATTGTTGGACAGAGGACTGATGTGAGGACATATTGTTGGACAGAGGACTGATGTGAGGACAGATTGTTGGACAGAGGACTGATGTGAGGACAGATTGTTGGACAGAGGACTGATGTGAGGAGAGATTGTTGGACAGAGGACTGATGTGAGGACATATTGTTGGACAGAGGACTGATGTGAGGACAGATTGTTGGACAGAGGACTGATGTGAGGACATATTGTTGGACAGAGGACTGATGTGAGGAGAGATTGTTGGACAGAGGACTGATGTGAGGACATATTGTTGGACAGAGTACTGATGTGAGGACATATTGTTGGACAGAGGACTGATGTGAGGACTGATTTGTGATGTGAAGACAGATTGTTGGACAGAGGACTGATGTGAGGGCAGATTGTTGGACAGAGGACAGATGTGAGGACAGACTGTTGGAAAGAGGACTGATGTGAGGACTGATTGTTGGACAGAGTATTGATGTGAGGACAGATTGTTGGACAGAGGACTGATGTGAGGACAGATTGTTGGACAGAGGACTGATGTGAGGACTGATTGTTGGACATAGGACTGATGTGAGGACAGGCTGTTGCACAGAGGACTGATGTGAGGACTGATTGTTGGACAGAGGACTGATGTGAGGACAGATTGTTCGACAGAGGACTGATGTGATGACTGATTTGTGATGTGAAGACAGATTGTTGGACAGAAGACTGATGTCAGGAAGTATGATGTACAAAGATTATGGGACGTATGATGTGTAAAGATTACGGGACGTATGATGTGTAAAGATTATGGGACGTATGATGTGTAAAGATTACGGGACGTATGATGTGTAAAGATTACGGGACGTATGATGTGTAAAGATTACGGGACGTATGATGTGTAAAGATTACGGGACGTATGATGTGTAAAGATTATGGGACGTATGATGTGTAAAGATTACGGGACGTATGATGTGTAAAGATTATGGGACGTATGATGTGTAAAGATTACGGGACGTATGATGTGTAAAGATTATGGGACGTATGATGTGTAAAGATTACGGGACGTATGATGTGTAAAGATTACGGGACGTATGATGTGTAAAGATTATGGGACGTATGATGTACAAAGATTACGGGACGTATGATGTGTAAAGATTACGGGACGTATGATGTGTAAAGATTATGGGACGTATGATGTACAAAGATTATGGGACGTATGATGTGTAAAGGGGACGTATGATGTGTAAAGATTACGGGACGTATGATGTGTAAAGATTATGGGACGTATGATGTACAAAGATTATGGGACGTATGATGTGTAAAGATTATGGGACGTATGATGTGTAAAGATTATGGGACGTATGATGTACAAAGATTATGGGACGTATGATGTGTAAAGATTATGGGACGTATGATGTGTAAAGATTATGGGACGTATGATGTGTAAAGATTATGGGACGTATGATGTACAAAGATTATGGGACGTATGATGTGTAAAGATTATGGGACGTATGATGTGTAAAGATTATGGGACGTATGATGTGTAAAGATTATGGGACGTATGATGTACAAAGATTATGGGACGTATGATGTACAAAGATTATGGGACGTATGATGTGTAAAGATTATGGGACGTATGATGTGTAAAGATTATGGGACGTATGATGTACAAAGATTATGGGACGTATGATGTACAAAGATTATGGGACGTATGATGTGTAAAGATTATGGGACGTATGATGTGTAAAGATTATGGGACGTATGATGTACAAAGATTATGGGACGTATGATGTGTAAAGATTATGGGACGTATGATGTGTAAAGATTATGGGACGTATGATGTACAAAGATTATGGGACGTATGATGTGTAAAGATTATGGGACGTATGATGTGTAAAGATTATGGGACGTATGATGTACAAAGATTATGGGACGTATGATGTGTAAAGATTATGGGACGTATGATGTGTAAAGATTATGGGACGTATGATGTGTAAAGATTATGGGACGTATGATGTGTAAAGATTATGGGACGTATGATGTGTAAAGATTATGGGACGTATGATGTGTAAAGATTATGGGACGTATGATGTGTAAAGATTATGGGACGTATGATGTGTAAAGATTATGGGACGTATGATGTGTAAAGATTATGGGACGTATGATGTGTAAAGATTATGGGACGTATGATGTGTAAAGATTACGGGACGTATGATGTGTAAAGATTACGGGACGTATGATGTGTAAAGATTACGGGACGTATGATGTGTAAAGATTACGGGACGTATGATGTGTAAAGATTACGGGACGTATGATGTACAAAGATTATGGGACGTATGATGTGTAAAGATTACGGGACGTATGATGTACAAAGATTACGGGACGTATGATGTGTAAAGATTACGGGACGTATGATGTGTAAAGATTACGGGACGTATGATGTGTAAAGATTACGGGACGTATGATGTGTAAAGATTACGGGACGTATGATGTGTAAAGATTACGGGACGTATGATGTGTAAAGATTACGGGACGTATGATGTACAAAGATTACGGGACGTATGATGTGTAAAGATTATGGGACGTATGATGTACAAAGATTACGGGACGTATGATGTACAAAGATTACGGGACGTATGATGTACAAAGATTATGGGACGTATGATGTACAAAGATTATGGGACGTATGATGTACAAAGATTATGGGACGTATGATGTGTAAAGATTATGGGACGTATGATGTGTAAAGATTATGGGACGTATGATGTACAAAGATTATGGGACGTATGATGTGTAAAGATTATGGGACGTATGATGTGTAAAGATTATGGGACGTATGATGTGTAAAGATTATGGGACGTATGATGTACAAAGATTACGGGACGTATGATGTGTAAAGATTATGGGACGTATGATGTGTAAAGATTATGGGACGTATGATGTACAAAGATTATGGGACGTATGATGTACAAAGATTATGGGACGTATGATGTGTAAAGATTATGGGACGTATGATGTGTAAAGATTATGGGACGTATGATGTACAAAGATTAGGGGACGTATGATGTACAAAGATTATGGGACGTATGATGTGTAAAGATTATGGGACGTATGATGTACAAAGATTATGGGACGTATGATGTGTAAAGATTATGGGACGTATGATGTGTAAAGATTATGGGACGTATGATGTGTAAAGATTACGGGACGTATGATGTACAAAGATTATGGGACGTATGATGTGTAAAGATTATGGGACGTATGATGTGTAAAGATTACGGGACGTATGATGTACAAAGATTATGGGACGTATGATGTATAAAGATTATGGGACGTATGATGTGTAAAGATTATGGGACGTATGATGTGTAAAGATTACGGGACGTATGATGTGTAAAGATTATGGGACGTATGATGTGTAAAGATTACGGGACGTATGATGTGTAAAGATTATGGGACGTATGATGTACAAAGATTACGGGACGTATGATGTGTAAAGATTACGGGACGTATGATGTGTAAAGATTACGGGACGTATGATGTGTAAAGATTACGGGACGTATGATGTGTAAAGATTACGGGACGTATGATGTGTAAAGATTACGGGACGTATGATGTGTAAAGATTACGGGACGTATGATGTATAAAGATTACGGGACGTATGATGTGTAAAGATTACGGGACGTATGATGTGTAAAGATTACGGGACGTATGATGTGTAAAGATTACGGGACGTATGATGTGTAAAGATTATGGGACGTATGATGTACAAAGATTACGGGACGTATGATGTACAAAGATTACGGGACGTATGATGTACAAAGATTATGGGACGTATGATGTACAAAGATTATGGGACGTATGATGTACAAAGATTATGGGACGTATGATGTGTAAAGATTATGGGACGTATGATGTGTAAAGATTATGGGACGTATGATGTACAAAGATTATGGGACGTATGATGTGTAAAGATTATGGGACGTATGATGTGTAAAGATTATGGGACGTATGATGTGTAAAGATTATGGGACGTATGATGTACAAAGATTACGGGACGTATGATGTGTAAAGATTATGGGACGTATGATGTGTAAAGATTATGGGACGTATGATGTACAAAGATTATGGGACGTATGATGTACAAAGATTATGGGACGTATGATGTGTAAAGATTATGGGACGTATGATGTGTAAAGATTATGGGACGTATGATGTACAAAGATTAGGGGACGTATGATGTACAAAGATTATGGGACGTATGATGTGTAAAGATTATGGGACGTATGATGTACAAAGATTATGGGACGTATGATGTGTAAAGATTATGGGACGTATGATGTGTAAAGATTATGGGACGTATGATGTGTAAAGATTACGGGACGTATGATGTACAAAGATTATGGGACGTATGATGTGTAAAGATTATGGGACGTATGATGTGTAAAGATTACGGGACGTATGATGTACAAAGATTATGGGACGTATGATGTATAAAGATTATGGGACGTATGATGTGTAAAGATTATGGGACGTATGATGTGTAAAGATTACGGGACGTATGATGTGTAAAGATTATGGGACGTATGATGTGTAAAGATTACGGGACGTATGATGTGTAAAGATTATGGGACGTATGATGTACAAAGATTACGGGACGTATGATGTGTAAAGATTACGGGACGTATGATGTGTAAAGATTACGGGACGTATGATGTGTAAAGATTACGGGACGTATGATGTGTAAAGATTACGGGACGTATGATGTGTAAAGATTACGGGACGTATGATGTGTAAAGATTACGGGACGTATGATGTACAAAGATTACGGGACGTATGATGTGTAAAGATTACGGGACGTATGATGTGTAAAGATTACGGGACGTATGATGTGTAAAGATTACGGGACGTATGATGTACAAAGATTATGGGACGTATGATGTACAAAGATTATGGGACGTATGATGTGTAAAGATTACGGGACGTATGATGTGTAAAGATTATGGGACGTATGATGTACAAAGATTACGGGACGTATGATGTACAAAGATTATGGGACGTATGATGTACAAAGATTATGGGACGTATGATGTACAAAGATTAGGGGACGTATGATGTACAAAGATTATGGGACGTATGATGTGTAAAGATTATGGGACGTATGATGTACAAAGATTAGGGGACGTATGATGTACAAAGATTATGGGACGTATGATGTATAAAGATTATGGGACGTATGATGTACAAAGATTATGGGACGTATGATGTGTAAAGATTGCGGGACGTATGATGTGTAAAGATTATGGGACGTATGATGTGTAAAGATTACGGGACGTATGATGTGTAAAGATTATGGGACGTATGATGTGTAAAGATTACGGGACGTATGATGTATAAAGATTATGGGACGTATGATGTACAAAGATTATGGGACGTATGATGTGTAAAGATTACGGGACGTATGATGTGTAAAGATTACGGGACGTATGATGTACAAAGATTATGGGACGTATGATGTGTAAAGATTACGGGACGTATGATGTATAAAGATTACGGGACGTATGATGTACAAAGATTATGGGACGTATGATGTGTAAAGATTACGGGACGTATGATGTATAAAGATTACGGGACGTATGATGTGTAAAGATTACGGGACGTATGATGTGTAAAGATTACGGGACGTATGATGTACAAAGATTACGGGACGTATGATGTGTAAAGATTACGGGACGTATGATGTATAAAGATTATGGGACGTATGATGTGTAAAGATTATGGGACGTATGATGTGTAAAGATTAAGGGACGTATGATGTACAAAGATTATGGGACGTATGATGTGTAAAGATTATGGGACGTATGATGTATAAAGATTATGGGACGTATGATGTACAAAGATTATGGGACGTATGATGTGTAAAGATTATGGGACGTATGATGTGTAAAGATTACGGGACGTATGATGTACAAAGATTATGGGACGTATGATGTATAAAGATTATGGGACGTATGATGTGTAAAGATTATGGGACGTATGATGTGTAAAGATTATGGGACGTATGATGTATAAAGATTATGGGACGTATGATGTATAAAGATTATGGGACGTATGATGTGTAAAGATTACGGGACGTATGATGTGTAAAGATTATGGGACGTATGATGTGTAAAGATTACGGGACGTATGATGTGTAAAGATTATGGGACGTATGATGTACAAAGATTACGGGACGTATGATGTGTAAAGATTACGGGACGTATGATGTGTAAAGATTACGGGACGTATGATGTGTAAAGATTACGGGACGTATGATGTGTAAAGATTACGGGACGTATGATGTGTAAAGATTACGGGACGTATGATGTGTAAAGATTACGGGACGTATGATGTACAAAGATTACGGGACGTATGATGTGTAAAGATTACGGGACGTATGATGTGTAAAGATTACGGGACGTATGATGTGTAAAGATTACGGGACGTATGATGTACAAAGATTATGGGACGTATGATGTACAAAGATTATGGGACGTATGATGTGTAAAGATTACGGGACGTATGATGTGTAAAGATTATGGGACGTATGATGTACAAAGATTACGGGACGTATGATGTACAAAGATTATGGGACGTATGATGTACAAAGATTATGGGACGTATGATGTACAAAGATTAGGGGACGTATGATGTACAAAGATTATGGGACGTATGATGTGTAAAGATTATGGGACGTATGATGTACAAAGATTAGGGGACGTATGATGTACAAAGATTATGGGACGTATGATGTATAAAGATTATGGGACGTATGATGTACAAAGATTATGGGACGTATGATGTGTAAAGATTGCGGGACGTATGATGTGTAAAGATTATGGGACGTATGATGTGTAAAGATTACGGGACGTATGATGTGTAAAGATTATGGGACGTATGATGTGTAAAGATTACGGGACGTATGATGTATAAAGATTATGGGACGTATGATGTACAAAGATTATGGGACGTATGATGTGTAAAGATTACGGGACGTATGATGTGTAAAGATTACGGGACGTATGATGTACAAAGATTATGGGACGTATGATGTGTAAAGATTACGGGACGTATGATGTATAAAGATTACGGGACGTATGATGTACAAAGATTATGGGACGTATGATGTGTAAAGATTACGGGACGTATGATGTATAAAGATTACGGGACGTATGATGTGTAAAGATTACGGGACGTATGATGTGTAAAGATTACGGGACGTATGATGTACAAAGATTACGGGACGTATGATGTGTAAAGATTACGGGACGTATGATGTGTAAAGATTATGGGACGTATGATGTGTAAAGATTATGGGACGTATGATGTGTAAAGATTAAGGGACGTATGATGTACAAAGATTATGGGACGTATGATGTGTAAAGATTATGGGACGTATGATGTATAAAGATTATGGGACGTATGATGTACAAAGATTATGGGACGTATGATGTGTAAAGATTATGGGACGTATGATGTGTAAAGATTACGGGACGTATGATGTACAAAGATTATGGGACGTATGATGTATAAAGATTATGGGACGTATGATGTGTAAAGATTATGGGACGTATGATGTGTAAAGATTATGGGACGTATGATGTATAAAGATTATGGGACGTATGATGTATAAAGATTATGGGACGTATGATGTGTAAAGATTATGGGACGTATGATGTGTAAAGATTACGGGACGTATGATGTATAAAGATTATGGGACGTATGATGTGTAAAGATTATGGGACGTATGATGTGTAAAGATTATGGGACGTATGATGTGTAAAGATTATGGGACGTATGATGTGTAAAGATTATGGGACGTATGATGTGTAAAGATTACGGGACGTATGATGTGTAAAGATTATGGGACGTATGATGTACAAAGATTATGGGACGTATGATGTGTAAAGATTATGGGACGTATGATGTGTAAAGATTATGGGACGTATGATGTGTAAAGATTATGGGACGTATGATGTGTAAAGATTATGGGACGTATGATGTACAAAGATTACGGGACGTATGATGTGTAAAGATTATGGGACGTATGATGTACAAAGATTATGGGACGTATGATGTACAAAGATTACGGGACGTATGATGTGTAAAGATTATGGGACGTATGATGTGTAAAGATTATGGGACGTATGATGTACAAAGATTATGGGACGTATGATGTGTAAAGATTATGGGACGTATGATGTACAAAGATTATGGGACGTATGATGTGTAAAGATTACGGGACGTATGATGATGTACAAAGATTATGGGACGTATGATGTGTAAAGTGTACAAAGATTATGGGACGTATGATACAAAGACGGGACGTATGATGTGTAAAGATTATGGGACGTATGATGTACAAAGATTATGGGACGTATGATGTGTAAAGATTATGGGACGTATGATGTGTAAAGATTATGGGACGTATGATGTGTAAAGATTATGGGACGTATGATGTGTAAAGATTACGGGACGTATGATGTGTAAAGATTATGGGACGTATGATGTGTAAAGATTATGGGACGTATGATGTACAAAGATTATGGGACGTATGATGTGTAAAGATTATGGGACGTATGATGTGTAAAGATTACGGGACGTATGATGTACAAAGATTATGGGACGTATGATGTGTAAAGATTATGGGACGTATGATGTGTAAAGATTACGTATGATGTGTAAAGATTATGGGACGTATGATGTGTAAAGATTACGGGACGTATGATGTACAAAGATTATGGGACGTATGATGTACAAAGATTATGGGACGTATGATGTGTAAAGATTATGGGACGTATGATGTACAAAGATTATGGGACGTATGATGTACAAAGATTACGGGACGTATGATGTGTAAAGATTATGGGACGTATGATGTACAAAGATTACGGGACGTATGATGTGTAAAGATTATGGGACGTATGATGTGTAAAGATTATGGGACGTATGATGTACAAAGATTATGGGACGTATGATGTGTAAAGATTATGGGACGTATGATGTGTAAAGATTACGGGACGTATGATGTGGGACGTATGATGTGTAAAGATTACGGGACGTATGATGTGTAAAGATTATGGGACGTATGATGTGTAAAGATTATGGGACGTATGATGTGTAAAGATTATGGGACGTATGATGTACAAAGATTATGGGACGTATGATGTGTAAAGATTATGGGACGTATGATGTGTAAAGATTACGGGACGTATGATGTGTAAAGATTATGGGACGTATGATGTGTAAAGATTACGGGACGTATGATGTGTAAAGATTATGGGACGTATGATGTACAAAGATTACGGGACGTATGATGTACAAAGATTATGGGACGTATGATGTACAAAGATTACGGGACGTATGATGTGTAAAGATTATGGGACGTATGATGTACAAAGATTACGGGACGTATGATGTACAAAGATTATGGGACGTATGATGTGTAAAGATTATGGGACGTATGATGTACAAAGATTATGGGACGTATGATGTACAAAGATTATGGGACGTATGATGTGTAAAGATTACGGGACGTATGATGTGTAAAGATTACGGGACGTATGATGTACAAAGATTACGGGACGTATGATGTGTAAAGATTACGGGACGTATGATGTACAAAGATTATGGGACGTATGATGTGTAAAGATTACGGGACGTATGATGTGTAAAGATTACGGGACGTATGATGTGTAAAGATTATGGGACGTATGATGTAC